>CM019069.1:37278639-37743639 GCA_009667805.1 Leptobrachium leishanense
TAAAACCCGTTAGAGAGTCAGAGATTGTACTTTTCAGCTTTTGGCTTGTGCGTCTCGCAGTAAATTGCGCCAGCACTTTGTAATTCACCACTTGTCGAGCAGTTAAAAATAGATTGCGCTCCTCATGTTAGGTATAGAAGACGCTTAGGTACAGTAAGCTTGTGCAAGCTGTGAGGCGCAAAACCTTTTCACTAAAGTATAATGTGAAGATCGGAATAACGATACCAGAGGTAAAACTTAAATATCCTAGCACTATCCATAGGCGTGTGCAGGGGGTGTGCCTGGCGTTGGGTGAAGAGGTCCTCTTTCAACTCTTACATTGACATTTTAGATGTCCCTTACCTGGTTCATGATGAGTAACATAAAATTTGACTCGATCTCTGATTACAGGCATGTTATTTATAATGAAAAATGTGACATGTTAAAAGAGCTAAACTGGCCGACGCTGGAATCTAGACCCACTCTTCACCTTTCCAACCTGGTGTTTAAGAGCTTTTCTGGGAAGCTGCCATCCTACCTGAATAGACTGCTTCCCCCAGCAGTTCCCTCATCCTATAACATCCGATCCAGGACCTGCACCTTACTTGCAATACCACAATACAAAAAGAAAGTGGCTCGATCCTCATTTTCCAACAGAGCACCACAATTATGGAATAACCTCCCAGACGCCATCAAATCTTTCCCCAGTCTAAAGTCACTCAAGAGCTACTTATTAACATACCTCAATACAGAATGCACCTGTAAACATGCAACATAGTAAATATATACAGAATGCACCTGTAAACATGTAACACAGTGACTATATACAGAATGCACCTGTAAACATGTAACATAGTGACTATATACAGAATGCACCTGTAAACATGTAACACAGTGACTATATACAGAATGCACCTGTAAACATGTAACATAGTGACTATATACAGAATGCACCTGTAAACATGTAACATAGTGAATATATTCCCTACATATTTATTTTCTGTGTTAATCTGTATATTTGTGTTTTGTTTTTAATATCTTGCATTGTATTACTTTGTATTTCTGTAACGACTGTAACAATTCAATGTTCTTGAACCCAGGACATACTTGAAAAATAGAGAAATCTCAATGTATCCTTCCAGGTAAAATAATTTATTTATTTATTTATAAATCATTTGCAAAATTTCGGAACACAGGTTTTCATTTAATAAATGTTCCATGGGTGCACAGCCTAATGCAACAGGCTGCGCACACCAGTAGCGCTAACCATTACATATAGAGACGCTATATTAGAACTACCTATGGAATATAGCCCCATGTAAAGTGCAGGAGTTTCCTCCACTCCAGCCAGGGTCACCAGCAGCTGGGATTTTTGGATTTCCTGGCTGCAGGTCACCGGATCGGTCACTAGTAATGTCAGCAAACAAAGAGCATATTGATGTCACCATCTCTTAGACTGATCACAATAGCGATCAGGTCTCAGAGAGGCAGCAGATGGATTGAATCTGTGCCTGCACGCAGCTCCAATCCATCGTTCTGCGCAAGCGCAATGGAACTTGCGTACGTAAAGTGCGCATGTCCCATAGCGGTACGCAGTTTCTGGTTCCTATGGTACACAAGTCGTGTAGGAGCGCAAATTGTGCAGAAAAGCTTCAGGAACTTTCAGGTTTGGGAGTCCCTTAGCCGAGGAGGAAGAGCTGCAGACGCCAAAGGACAAAAGTTGAGTATATTCTCCCAAAAATGGAAAAAATTATAATAATTGGGGTAGAAGTTGTCAGTGTCACGTTCCCACGTTCCAACCCTGTCTCCCTGCCCTCTGTATTTCTTATGTCTGTCTTTCCCTGTGCTGCTTTCCCTGACATGCAGCTCAGGGGTTAAGTGCATTGCTCGTTGAGCTTCTGCTGGTGATATGGGCTGATTACTCCCCTATATAAAGCCATGGGCCCATATTACCATGCTCTTGCATCCTGGTTAACTTCAGCTACAGATTTGTTCCTGAGAGCTCCCTGTTATTCTATCCTAGTGCTTTCTCAGTGTTTCCCCCTTGTCTGAGTTCTAGGTTTCTGATTGACTTCCTGGTATTGACCCTCTGGCCTGGCTGACGGATTTTCTCTGGTGCTATATCCCCACTTTGGCTCAAGGTATACGTTTTGGTTTTGACCCCTGGCTTATTTATTGACCACTCTTCTGGACATCCCTAGTGGTTTTGTGCTTATCGTATTATATGTTGTGTATCCCTGTAGACCACGGCTTTAGTTTATTGAAGTCCTTCCCTGCAAGTTATTGAGTATATCTCCTTTAGGTGTCTGTGTTTTTCCCAGGACTCTGCACGGCTACAAGGTAACCTTTTTCCATTAGTGCAGATTCGACCACTCTAAGGACCGATCTATCAGTATAGGGCTCCTTCGGTATTAGCCGTGCAGAGGTCCCCAGTGTCTTCTGTGGTTTATTTCCTTATCCTGATTGTTGTGTCACGCATCTCTGCACATAGAGGCTTTTCCTCATACCTGGGCCCTACTTGGCGCAGGCCGGGTACCACCATAGTGGCTGATCGTGACAGTCAGCAGCCACTGCTCAATTATTTAAGGGCAAAAAAAGGGGAACTCTATTTTTCAGGAGCGTATCCCTTTATGTTTAATGTTATTGCTGATGATTCAAAAGAAGGTGGGGAAAAAATAAGGAATGAAATTTCAATGGGTGATTTAAGATATTGAAAGATAGAAGGTAGACGTATAGACGACATCCGGGGCACATAAGCTTTTCAAATTTTTTTGAACACTTCCCAGTCCAGAATCTGTGTGCCCTGCATATGAGAGGGAAGAGAGGGGCCAGAACATCATGCTCACTGACCATGGTCACAGAGAAATGTACTGTTTTTAAAACTAAAAAACACAAAGCAGCCTTGTGCTGAAAGCATCAAGTGCATCTCTCGTGAGTGTTCTTTTGGAGATGAATTATTGTAACGTGCGCGCATAAATTGTTACGGTAATAAATATTACTCCATTACGCTACAGCTATGGGTTTTGCACTTTTAAAATAAAACACGCCAGCTGTCGGAAAGTTATGTTTAAAAGTGCAACAATGTTAAAACCCACCGACAGGGATCTTTACTCCTTTTGCATCACTATATTTAATATAAACCCTCTCATTCTTTAACCCTACAAGGGAAAAAATTGAGAATCTTGTAAAGTGCTGCAAAAAAAGACAAACATAATGCAGTACTCTTTAACTCTTTCCTTGATGGAATTTATTTATTTATTTATAAAGGAATTTACCAGAAAGGATACATTGAGATTTCTCTCTTTTTCAAGTATGTCCTGGGTTCAGCAACATTAAATTGTTACAGTGTTACAGAAATACAAAGTAATAAAATGCAAAATATAAAAAAATTTGCACAAATATACAGATTAACAGAAAATAAATATAGTCATAATATGTTACATGTTTACAGATACATTCTGTATATAGTCATTACGTTACATGTTTACAGGTGCATTCTGTATATAGTCACTGTGTTACATGTTTACAGGTGCATTCTGTATATAGTCACTGTGTTACATGTTTACAGGTGCATTCTGTATATAGTCACTGTGTTACATGTTTACAGGTACATTCTATATATAGTCACTATGTTACATGTTTACAGGTGCATTCTGTATATAGTCATTATGTTACATGTTTACAGGTGCATTCTGTATATAGTCACTATGTTACATGTTTACAGGTGCATTCTGTATATAGTCACTATGTTACATGTTTACAGGTGCATTCTGTATATAGTCATTATGTTACATGTTTACAGATGCATTCTGTATATAGTCATTATGTTACATGTTACAGGTGCATTCTGTATATAGTCACTGTGTTACATGTTTACAGGTGCATTCTGTATATAGTCACTGTGTTACATGTTTACAGGTGCATTCTGTATATAGTCACTGTGTTACATGTTTACAGGTACATTCTATATATAGTCACTATGTTACATGTTTACAGATGCATTCTGTATATAGTCACTATGTTACATGTTTACAGGTGCATTCTGTATATAGTCATTATGTTACATGTTTACAGGCGGATTCTGTATATAGTCATTATGTTACATGTTTACAGGTGCATTCTGTATATAGTCACTATGTTACATCTTTACAGGTGCATTCTGTATATAGTCACTATGTTACATCTTTACAGGTGCATTCTGTATATAGTCACTATGTTACATGTTTACAGGTGCATTCTGTATATAGTCATTATGTTACATGTTTACAGATGCATTCTGTATATAGTCATTATGTTACATGTTTACAGGTGCATTCTGTATTGAGGTATGTTAATAGAGAGCTCTTAAGTGACTTTAGAATGGGGGAAGATTATTGATTGTCCTACAAATAAGGTTCCATGAGAAAATAATTACGTCATGCTTATTAAACCGTGGGATTAATGCTTTTTCTGGGTGCCTCAGAGGCACACCGGCAGCAGTAAATGGTGATGTCCCAGCATATGCGATCTCTTGGATATCCAGTCACAGAGATCCCTGTGCCATGTAGACGTCTAAGCTGCCTCTGTCCCGCTCTCCGTAACAGCACACAGAGAAAGAGGGAGATCAGACTGATAAATTATGTTCCTGTATTTATTAGAGTGGGGGAAGAAAAACACTTTTCTTTACACATTATTAGGGATGTGTGTTTTGGGTTTCGGAATTTCATTCGAATTTTCACGAAATTTCCCATTTCGTGCATTCGGATTCGGCCGATTTTCCGAAAATTTTCAGATCTGAAAACAGCAACGAAAACTTTTCGGTATTTTTGAATGGACTAGAAATGTGTAAAATCAAAATTCATTTTCGTTCCATTCGTGATTTCGGCTCCATTCCTGATTTCGGTTCCATTTCAGTAATTTCGGACATTGTATTTTTCAGTTATATCACTGATTCTGTAATTTTATATCATTCCCATCTCAATGTATCCTTCCTGGAAAACCAGAGAAATCTCAATGTATGCTTCCTGGAAAACCAGAGAAATCTCAATGTATCCTTGCTGGGAAACAAGAGAAATTTCAATGTATCCTTCTTGTAAAACCAGAGAAATCTCAATTTATCCTTCTTTAAAACCAGAGAAATCTCAATGTATCCTTCTTGTAAAACCAGAGAAATCTCAATGTATCCTTCTTGTAAAACCAGAGAAATCTCAATGTATCCTTCTTGTAAAACATGAGAAATCTCAATGTATCCTTCTTTAAAACCAGAGAAATCTCAATGCATCCTTCCCGGGAATCCAGAGAAATCTCAATGTATCCTTCTTGTAAAACATGAGAAATCTCAATGTATCCTTCTTTAAAACCAGAGAAATCTCAATGTATCCTTCCCGGGAAACCAGAGAAATCTCAATGTATCCTTCTTGTAAAACCAGAGAAATCTCAATGTATTCTTCTTGTAAAACATGATAAATCTCCATGTATCTTTATAAAACATGAGAAATCTCAATGTATCCTTTCTGGGAAACCAGAGAAATCTCAATGTATCCTTCTTGTAAAACATGAGAAATCTCAATGTATCCTTCCCGGGAAACCAGAGAAATCTCAATGTATCCTTCTTGTAAAACATGAGAAATCTCAATGGCAGAATTATCGTATCGGCAGAATTATCGTATCGACAGAAATATCGGATCCAAAAAAACATTAATTTACGTCAAAACGAATAGACACTTTGAAACGAGGAGAACAGATGTTCCGAAAAACACGAAAATTTCCGAAATCACGAAAAAAAAGTCGATACAAAAAACAAACTGAAACGAACTGGACCGAAACGGAAATCGGCCGAAACGAAAATTTACAAAATCCGAACGAAAATCGGTGCACAAGTCTATACATTATTATTGCCAGACCTGTGAAACTGTGGATTTTTTGCATTATTTTTGTTGCTATTTTTTGCATTTTATTTAGTACTAAATGAGAAAATATATGTATATATGTCACCACAAAGTAATGCTAATAATAAATACCCTACTCTAAGGCTGGCATTGGTAGATTGCCCACGTTCTCTTGCATGTCATGGGTCTGAACACTAGTGGGTGCTCTCCCCCTTTCGTGGTAACAGCCCAGGTGAAGGCATAAATACACAAAGTACCTTTTCATATTTTTCCTTACTTATCCTTTTCATATTTAAAAATAATACATAAATAAAAGAGTAAAATCTTGGTATATTTCATTGGTGCACAACAAACATAAAACAGTGCATCATGTTCACATTCAAAAACACCCAGCAATGCTTCCATGAATATCCCGAACAATAAAATAAACAAGAAATGGTTTGCAGATTTAACTGTAAAAGTATTTTGAGGACTTCCTCGTGCCAGAATATTTCAGAATATTTCATGGCTTCTTACGGGGGGGTGCTATACAGACTGAGCATATGAATCTTGGAGACGCGTCTGTTGCGACACACAGGGTTCTATATATTATAAGTATAGGATTATCTCAAACTCCACCTACTGTATACCAAATTTCCTAAAATGAAAATATCCCCTCTTTGGCTATTTTCAAAAACTGGAAGACATTGTTATGAAAATAGTGTTTGTGTTCTGTGACTATCCACTAAAATGTAAAGAAAAGAAAATGGAAAAAAAATGCAATAATAGTTCATTAACACAGGCTAAAGTCTAGCACACCCCTATAGGGTGGAAACGTATTAGGTTAACAGGATGGTGATTTACTCATACCATCCCTATTTATAGAGGTGATGACCTAAATTTAAACATAACGCACCTTACTTGTTTTCTCAAATTTCACCAAAAAAGCTTCATATTATTTCCCTGCATAATGCTGAAGTTCTGTGTGCTGACAGCTTTATCCAGTCCAACACATGAACGACTCCCAAGTGACTTCTAAAAAGTCAGCAGAAAAGTTAAATACAAAACCAAAAAAAAATGAAGTTGTAAAGAGGATGAGCCTATTTAGGGATAGTTCAAATTTCATTCTTGTCAGGATTCCGGGGACCCGATACAGATTTGTATACATATACAGATTATTAAACAAACGTACAGGGGAACTGTCTGAATTATATGCCTCCATGGGCTTCAAAACAATAACTGTTCACTGCACCATCACAATGGTTATACACAGAAAATCCAAGACGGGTAAGGTTAGGGGGTGAGGGTTAGGGTTAACCCTCAGGATTTTGGATGTCGGGAAGTTGGTCATAGGGCACTAGGTCCGTCGGGGTATTGGCTGTGGGGACGTTGGCCGTCGGGGAGTTGCCTGTGTCGGGAACGTGGTATGTCGGGCACTTGTTCTGTCGGTAAGTTGGCCATTGTGATGTTGGCATTCGGGAACCTGGTTGTCTGGATTTTGACCCAAACCCATATATTATACCTGTCCAGAAAAACATGGATTTGGCAGTCCTACAAGTGGCTCTTACAATGTACCTTGATGATGGTGTAGTATGAACCTCGAAACTCTGAGCTAACACTCTGAAACCTTGCACGAAAGCCTGACGCACAATAAAGAACGAGTGGTTCTAGTTTTACTTTAACCACTTAATGGCCAAGGTAGAAACAAAGCAACAGAAACTGAATAAGTTACACAGCCAACATATAATTGAGGGTTTCACTCTTTCTTACTGGCTTTTGCTCAGCCGTTCGTGTTCCTTCCACCACACCTGCGAGTGCTGTTTCAGAAGCATGTGGTCTTTTGTTAGCTTTGAGGCATGCTGGGTTTTCTTGATCTGGACAGAGTGAAAAAAAATGGAAAGTGAATTGATTTTGGACTAGAACACCAAAGTTTAAAGATCCACATCTTGGTTTGCATCTTTGGACATGGTGAAAACATTCTAACACACGTTCCAAAGGTCAGGACAAAGGCTGCATTTAACATCTTTTAAATCGGTAGGAATATATATGAAGGTTTTGGTGTGTTTCAGGGTATTTACAGTTATTTAGGGAGTTATTGAGCTCTAAATGTCACAGGGCTGGTTTCCATGGTAAATGCCTAGAACATTGCATGAAAATGTATCTTTCCCAACAAGCATAGTGTTCAGAAATAGAAAGAAAAGTATTGTAAATAAACCAGAAATGTTGTTTTTTTTTGAAAGTGTAAGGAAGACATTGGACTACATTTTACAAGACCACCTTGCAAGACCACCTTGCTAGAAATGAGCTTTGAGATCTCATGGGGATCTATCAGCCTTAAAAAGCTGATATCACAAATGGCTGAATTCCTGAAGGGCTGCATTTATAAAGATGTGACCCATAGAGAATCTAGCCCTTGATGATGTTAGCTTTTTTTAATCCCCATGAGATCTCACAAGTCATTTTTAGATCTAGCAGGGAGCTCTAGTGAATCTATCCCAATGTCAAACGTCTTCTAGATAAGAGAAGAATGTGCTGTGTTGAGGAAAAGAAATGCAAATGGAAAAAATGTTGCCACCCCGTATGGATAATTTCCAGTGATTAGGCTTATTCCCTCATCCTCAATGTGTCTGTTTTAGAAGACTGGATCTCCCTGGTCATTGGAAATGACAGACACGGAGTGGCACAGTCTTCTTTATGTAATGCATTTGGCGAAGGTGTTTTGGAGTCATGTTGGGCATCTTCGCTAGGTCCCTGAACCCCCTCACCTAGCGTGTCACCCCTCTCCTCTTAGATTGTAAGCTCTCGAGCAAGGTCCTCTCTCCTACTGTTCTGTGTATGTAATATGTATGTACAGTATATTTGTTATTCTGCCCCGCCCATTGTACAGCGCTACAGAACTTGTTGGCGCATTATAAATATTTTAACTGTAACTAAATACTTTCATTTACATAACGTGTCTATTATTCTGTCACACATATAATTATTAATATTTTTTTTAAAAAAGCAAACATGAGAACAGCGCCCGGTGTGTCTAGTACAGAGTAGTCATAATAAGAAAGCAGTGCCCTATATTAATCGGAAGAGAAGGAGCTAATGTCTCTGCACCAGGTGTCTATAAATAAAGGCTGGTCATAAATACATTTTTACTTCTCTAGAGTATAGAAAAAACAGGGAGCTCGTAAACATTCATTATTCATTTTGTTACAAACTGAAAACAGCTATCTAATACCTTCTGCTTGTCTGGATTTTAGTGTAAAATAATATAATAAGTAGATACATTTCAATACTGCGTCTGAATGATCATATGATCAGTGATGACTAATGGACTGTTACATCTCCAGTTACTGGTGTCTTATAATTACAATAATAGTTATTATATTCATTTATATCATCATTTATTTGCAGGTGTTCTTTTAACCCCACCTGCCTAGACATATTGATTCTGCATTCTCCCTTAATGATCTTGCTCATTACATTCCTCATACATTGGGCTAGTTGCCAAGTCTGATGTAAGCCTAACCAAAGCAATGGAAAAATTCCAAGATCTATTATAGTCCATGGAGTAAAGATGCCTCGTTTACCCCATAGAATCTACTCCTTGTCATTATATTCCCAATCCAGTCCAGCAACATCTCTAACCGAGACCACCACTAGTCAATTGAAAATAAGCAATTATCCTTGTAAGGACCACCTCAAATAGCCGTATCTGACATATATATATATCTTTGGGCCAGACAGTATGTCTATGTGTATAGATATATCTATATACACAGACATACTAAGAACAATGGTACGTAACTGGTGGCGCGATGATGGTCGCTGAATGGTAGGTGGTGGTTCCCTTAGTTCGTATGAAGCATATGAAAAAGAGTAATACAATATATAGTGCAGATGATTCTAACACAATAATATATATGTGCCAATGTGGGATATTCCACTCACAAATTAAAGAGCCCGGACACTGGCTCTAAGTGGGTCGCAGCTTTTGGGTGTTTTTGCTTCTCCGTTCCTTAAGGTGACCCACGCCTTAATAGGATGGAAAATGGCTCATACACATGGACATGGAAGAAAAACAGAAACAGCTTCCTTGTGCAGATCTTCTAAAATTTCAGATAGTGTGAATAGACAAAAGCCGTTAAACTCACATTTGCAGGAGCTTATAGACCAAGCTCGTGGTTTGTGCGCTTCAAGGCTCGCATAGGGTGGAGTGTGGATCGTGTCTGGCCAAAAAAGTAACGTGGGTCTTCAAAATATTTGTTTCCATACTTGTCAACACCGATTAACGCACCAGTTTTCAGATCACCAACCCTGATAATCTGCCAGAAAGAACCCCGGATGCCACCGTGTGCCCGTAACTGCTGCAAAGCTCTACGAAACACTACCACCTACCATTCAGCGACCATCATCGCGCCACCAGTTACGTACCATTGTTCTTTGTATTTCACTGGTTTGGGGGAAACCACTATATTCTGGTTGGCGTTGGTTTGTTGGTGGCGGTACAAGTTGTGGGCGCCTGTCAACTTTTTGTGTACACAGACATACTGTCTGGCCCAAAGATAAGTCTGACACACTAATATTTCGGTGGACCCCCTTTTGCTGTGATTTTGGCGCACATTCGCCGTGGCATCGTTTCGATAAGCTCATGCGGTGTCACAGCATTTATTTCTGTCCAGAATCGCATTCATTTTTTAGGCCAAGATCTTGTATTGATGATGGGAGAGTCGTAGCGCTGCGTAAAGTCTTCTCCAGCACATTATCCCAAAGATTCTCAATGGGGTTAAGGTCTGGAATGTGCGGTGGCCAATCCATGTGTGAAAATGATGTCTCATGCTCCCTCAACCACTCTTGCACAATTTGAGCCCGATGAATCCTGGCATTGCCATCTTGGAATATGCCCGCTGTGCCATCAAGCGAGAAAAAAAAACATTGACTGAAAAACCTGCTCATTCAGTATATTCAGGGAGTCACATGACCTAATTTTTTGGGTACATAACGTTGCTGAACCTAGACCTGTCCAGCTGAAGCCACCTCAGATGATAACAGGCTTGAACGGTAACTGGGGACTTTTCCTTTTTGTATTAAATAAGATGAAGATGGACCTGGAGGGTTATCTACTTATCACTGGTGTTTGCAGCTTTCCAATATCCTTTGAAAAAAGATCTCCAGTATCGCAGTACGGACAAATTCTGGCATTTCTCAAACCTAAAATCCAAACATTAGAAGGAAAAGCTTTGCAGTAATGCTTAATACCCTAGGTTACTCTGTGGATTTTCCTTTTATGATGTGGTGTTTGTTGTCACTGCAACTACGGTGGTTTGTAAATAACCCCTTATGTGTTCCTACACCAGGTCTGTTACATAATGCATAATGTGATGCTCCTGCGGCTCATGTAATCCATGATGACAGGTGATACAGCAATATATAGATAATAGGATAAACTTTCTTGTCTGAAATGATTAAATCCCACGAATGAGAGACCAGTGTGTGGGACTCTAGACTTGCCTTGGGTGTAATGAATTAAAGATTCATTGTTTCAGCACACAATGCACCTGTTACAAAGTTACACCTGACTTGTTTTAGGACTAGTCTCGTGATACAGATTTAAAGGGACACATCAAAGCAGAGTTGTATTACAGTAAACACTCCACCTGTTTACTGTGATATAAAAGATCATGATAAATGTATAAAATAAAAACACACCATTTTAAAGTGACAGACAACCTCTCCTCTGGTATTTACATTGCCTATAATGACCAGCCAGGCATCATCTTCAAGTTCTCTCTGTACATGAAGCAAGTGTATGAATGAGAGTGCATGCCCGGGTATAAAATTATAGGAAGATGGCGAGGGCATTCACTCAGACCTACAGGAGGTGGGCAGCATAAAACGTACACAAACAGCAGAATCTCCAAGGTGTAGGCAGTTATGGATGTGAGGACATTTCTCCAGTAGCCTACAGGGAAACGTTCTCCCTACCTCTACTTTCAATGCAATTACTGGGACGTTTTCCAAGCCCCCAGTCATGAGATTTTGTGCTTGGGAACTTTAAATTCTGAGGTCACTACAACGACTGTTTTACACATTGTGTCATCATGTAACTAGCTTTGTCCACTCAAATCTATGACCCAATATATATATTGTGATGTAGTGCATGGATTGCACTGTGTATTCACTTGTATTTTTGTTTTAAGGTTTAGGTAATAACCCCCCAGGAGGGAATGTGTTTTGTGTTACTGCAGGTGTCCCTGCAATTAAGGACATAAATAGCTCCTGCTTGAGGGAGGGGTAGAATAGACTGTGCACGAGATAAGAAGGATTCCCACACAGGGGAGAGATTAGAATGGGCACCGGATGAGAGTGCGCACACACAGAGACTGATAAACGCAGGGTGCTGCTGCTCCTGTGATGGGAGAGGAATTTTGAACCAAAGGTTGGTCTGAATGTTCTGTTGCATTTAATTTATTTGACGCTGCAATAAAATCATGGAATATTCCACCGATTGAAGGACTTTGTGTGCCATAATTCGCCCTAGAGGACCGCGCTATACCGCCCCGTGTGACAATATCTATCCAGCAACATATCTGCCCATCTAAATATCTACACACATATATATCAATCCAGCTACATATCTGCCCACCTAAATATTAGGGATGAGCTGTTCGGTTCGATCTGTTCGGCGTTCGATTCGAACATCGCCTGTTCGGTGAACATCGAACATTTTCGCGTGTTCGGTTCGTGTTCGCCCACAATGCACCACAATGGACCACAATGAACTTTTCCACTGGCCTGAAGCTTGTAATTGGCTACAGCCTTGCACCTGACCACAGGTCAGGTGCAAGACAGGTGCAAGACTATGCCAATCACGGCTCAGAGTCCTGATTGGGCAAATTTTGCCAATCATGGGCTCACAGAGCTAAGTCCCGCAGCACACTATATAAGGCGTCCCTCGCAGCCCTAGCACATGTTTTTTGAGAGGAGATTGTTCTGTTAGTGTGTCTTCTCAGTGCCAGCAGCTATTGGGGGTCTCACTTCTAGCAGATATCTGGGAATTGTTGTAATCTGTGTCTTGCCAGTGCCAGCAGCTATTGGGGGGGGTCTCACTTCTAACAGATATCTGAGAATTGTTGTAATCTGTGTCTTCTCAGTTCCAGCAGCTATTGGGGGGTCTCACTTCTAGCAGATATCTGGGAATTGTTGTAATCTGTGTCTTCTCAGTTCCAGCAGCTATTGGGGGATCTCACTTCTAGCAGATATCTGGGAATTGTAATCTGTGTCTTGTCACTGTTGCCAGCTATCAGGGGGTCCTATCAGGGAGTCTCACAGACTTGTATCATATTTCTGCGAATTTTAATCTGTGTCTTGTCACTGCCACCCATCGGGAGTCTCACAGATTTGTAGCAGATATCTGGGAATTATAATCTGTGTCTTGTCACTGCCACCCATCAAGGGGTCTCACTGATTTATAGGTGGTTTCTGGGAATTGTAATCTGTGTTTTGTCACTGCCACCCATCAAGGGGTCTCACTGATTTATAGGAGGTTCCTGGGAATTGTAATTTGTGTCTTGTCACTGCCACCCATCAGGGGGTCTCACAGACTTGTAGCAGATATCTGGGAATTGGAATTTGTGTCTTGTCACTGCCACCCATCAGGGGGTCTCACAGACTTGTAGCAGATTTCTGCAAATTTTAATCTGTGTTTTGCCACTGCCACCCATCAGGGGGTCTCACAGATTTGTATCAGATATCTGGGAATTATAATCTGTGTCTTGTCACTGCCACCCATCAGGGGGTCTCACTGATTTATAGGAGGTTTCTGGGAATTGTAATTTGTGTCTTGTCACTGCCACCCATCAAGGAGTCTCACAGATTTGTATCAGATTTCTGCGAATTTTAATCTGTGTCTTGTCACTGGCTGCCAGCTATCAGGGTGTCTCACTGAGTTATACCAGAGTTCTGGAAATCTTTAATCTAGATAACACAGTTGAATCAGAGTTCTGCATATCTCCAATTTTTATAACAGAGTTGAATCAGAGTTCTGTATATCTTTAATCTATATATCACTCACCATGTCAGAAAGACCAAAAAGGACAGGCAGACGCTCCCAGACACAGATAAGAGGACGATATTTTAATTTTGTGGAGAGGGAATGAAGACTCTTTAAGAGAGTTTATTGATTCATTGAACACTAATAATTTTAATTTAAGATTTACTTTTAATATTAGTAAGTTGAGTATAGACTTTCTTGACCTTACAATTTACATTAAGGATGAAAAAAATAGAGACTAAAACTTTTTTTAAAAAGACAGATACAAATACAGCAATAAGTAGAGACAGCTCGCACGCAGCTAAATGGTTAGAAAATGTACCAAAGAGCCAGCTGATTAGACTTAGAAGAAATTGTTCTGAACAAGAAGTCTTTTACAAACAAAGTAATAAGGTTCTTGAACGATATTATCAGAAAGGATATGAAAAAAGGAAATTAGAACGAGATAGGTTTAAAGTAGAACAAAAAGATAGAAAAAATTGGTTAACATCTAAAAAATTAAAGCATAAAGAAGTTGGATTTAGAGAAGAAGCAAGGTTTAAATATGCGTTCACCACCCAATATAATCCTCATGCTAATAAGATCAAACAAATTCTAAATAGACATTGGCATATCTTGAAAGCAAATCCTATTCTAGCTCAGGATATTCCAAGGTCACCTATGGTCATCTTTAGAAAAGCACATAATTTAAAGAGTCAGCTAGCCCCAAGTTTCCTTCCTAAAAAGAAGGAGATTAATAAGGGATTTCTTCAAATGGATAAACCAATAGGTTTTCATAAATGTGGTAGGTGTAAGGCATGCCAGTATCAAAATAAAAAAAAAAAAATTTTAAAAGTAATTTGTTGCAGAAAGAATTTTCCGTTAAATCATTTATTAATTGCAATAGCACAGGAGCGGTTTATCTATTGGAATGTCCATGCGGGGCACAGTATGTGGGTAAAACCAAAAGAGAAATTAAGGTACGAATATTGGAACATCTAGGCAATATTAGAAGAAAGGTCCTGAATCATAGCGTACCAGTACACTGTAATAATTGCCCTAAATTCACAGTGGATAAACTAAAATGGTTGGGTATCGATGTAATTAAGAATGATCAGAGAGGTGGCGACCACTCCAGATTTCTAGCGAGAAAAGAAATGGTGTGGATATACAAACTAGGCACGTGGAAACTGGGTGGTCTGAATGTGGACCTGGATATTAAGAATTGCCTTTAAAATAGGTTGTCTGAAAATATGTTGTTCCAGGAAAATGTTCTTTTTCAATCTATTCGATCTGAAAATATACCCTTATGAAATATTTAGGACTGTTAAAATTGATAAAAAAAAAAAAAAAAAGAATTTTTTGACTTTGAGGACTGTTCTTACAAATTATGGTACTGCTGCATTAGAATATCTGATCGTATCGTTTTCGTTTTCATATCTGATCGTATTGTTTTCGTTTTCGTTCCGTTTCGTTTATTTGTTTATTCTTTTTTCTCCTTTCATAAATAGCTACCACCAAATTCTTCGGATGTGACTTGGAACATATCCCTATGAACTATCCGAATTACATTAAGGACTGCCGGAACTCGTGGACTTTAGATCGGATCCACTGAGAGGGGATCTTCGTTTTCGTTTCGTTTTCGAGTCGCATCGAAGGAAGAAAGAGCGGTGATACATCACTTCCGGAAAAGAGGCGATACGTCACTTCCGGTGCGTTCCAAAGGTGGAACGCACGCCAAAGGGAGGGACCGGAAGTCACTCAATTTGGCTTCTTGAGGAAAGATATTAAAAGGAGACTTTTGAAAATCTGTCATATATTGTTTGTTTTAATGTTTTATCCCTGAGGAAGTGCGGTTGTCGCACGAAACGCGTTGGATCCTTATTTTATTTATACACCCCAATAAATTTTTCTGTTCTGACTCTGGATGGTGATTGGTGGTTCCTGCGGCGGCAAGGATTTCCAGACTGAATATTCCATGAGCAACAGATGTGGTGTGAAATCTCCGTTGAGACGATAAGTTTTAAAGATGTTATATCTTGTGAGTGCTATCCTAGCAGGGGCATCTCTTGATACACCCTTTTATATACTTGTATGCGCTATGAGTCGCTGTTTTTTACCTCTACAGATTCCCGTTTTCCCATATTTACCTCTTTCATATTGGCAAGACGCCTAAGGGAGAGACGTCTGGGATATCTAGAGGTTGTATTTTTTGTTTTACATTGTCTGTCACACTCCAATTGTCTTTTACAGATAAGAGGGCAAGCAGCCTCTGTGTCGGGAGGCTGTGCCTCTGGTCATCGTGGACATGGTGCATTCTCTGCAGGGGCACGCCTGTCCTTTCTAACTGGTGCTAGCCGTCTTAAGAAGCAGCAACATACAGAGGATTTGGAGGATTGGGTAACCAGGCCATCCTCATCCTCCGAGTCCTCTGTCAGCCAGGCTTGTAGTGGTTTACAGTCCACCTCAGCTGCCAAAGGATCTAATGCAGCCTCCATGTCCACAGCTACTCCTGCCGTAGCCTCACTAACATACACGGAGGAGTCAGCTGAATTGTTTGACTACAATGACAGTGACATGCTGCTTGAGGATGCGCAGCAACTACAGTGCTCTGAATCAAACTCTGAGGTTGAGGAAGGGGGTGCCAGTGACACACAAATAACTGGCACTCATGTTGCCCCAGCAGCTGCAGCATACTGCCAAGTTGGCTCCAGTGGCGAGGAGATAGGGGGTGATGATGATGATGAGGTCACTTACTCCACCTGGGTGCCTGATCGAACAGAGGAGTCAAGGGAGGAGGAGGAGGAGGCACAACAAAAACGAGGCAGAACGTCCTCTATGAGCAACCGTAGCCAGTCCAAGGCATCAGAAGTCACAGCTGCTCAGGTGCAGAGCGCTGTTGTCTCAAAGCACATGTACAGGAAGTCTGTTGTCTGGGAGTTCTTTAAGAAATGTGCAGCAGACCGCACCGTTGCTATTTGTAATCTATGTCAGATGAGGATCAAGCGTGGGAAAGACATCCCACGCTTGGGTACCACGTGCTTGAGGCAACATATGAACACCTGCCATGCATCCCATTGGCACAACACTTTGCATAGGTCCTCCTCCTCCTCATCTGTCTCTACCCCCACTATATGTCCTGCCAGGGCATTGCCTACAACCTCCACTGACAGGGATGATGCTACAGTAATGGGTGTACCAGGTCATTCCTCAGAATGTGACAGCATCCCATCAGATGAAGATTTACGCAGTCAGATTACGTTGCCCCAGCTGCTGCAGCGTAATAAAAAATATAGTCCCAACCATCCCCAAGCACTAAGTCTAAATGCCAGTTTAGCAAAATTACTCGCATTACAGCTGCTGCCTTTCCAGCTGACCTCACAGGTGTGAGGTGTATTTCATTATTTGTTTTAATAAATCCATTGTAGATTTTATCATCTCGAGTGTCTCTTGGTGAATAAATCTAGAATATCCTGGGAAAGACATCTTCTTTCATTTGGATTCCTGATACTTGGATTTCAAGAAGGGGAATCGGTGTCCCTCATTAAATTCACAGATTGCCTGTTGTTTGGTGCCGTTCTTTATAACTGGCACTGAAAAATGTGAGTATAATCTTCTTTACTCATTTATTCTGTCTGGGATTTAACAGTCTACACAGATTTGCCGTTTTTTCTGGTACTACAGGCTGCTGCACTTATGAATCTGGCCAGTATATTCAATATATTTTTTTCTGTATACTAAAGACACTTTCTGGACTTCTTCTGAACTTGTGCAATATAATCACATATATTTTTAGGTGGTGATCAATTACACACAGACGGCTTTTTAATATGTTTTTTAATAGTTTTCATTCTTGACAATATCAGCACTTACCAAGTCATTTTTATTGGTTCACTGCACGTTCGGTATCAAGTATACCCACTATTAGAGAATTTTAAACAATTTTTCAGTTTTTACTTTATCTACGTGAATTCTTTGCACTATATCTTAATTGAATACAGTTACCGAGGTCAATTGTTGCTATGTTATACGGCTTTGAATTAATTAGCATAGCACCTCAATAATATTTATATTTTCATTATAATACCACAGTATATATTTTCTCACTTAGTAATCTGTAGCACTATTTGGTTAATCCAACCCACTTACCTTTAATTAGGGATGTGCGTTTCGGGTTTCGGAATTTCGGAACTTTCACAAAATTTCCTGATTCATGCATTCGGATTCGGCCAATTTTCTGAAAATTTTCGGATCCGAAAACGGCAGATCCGAACAAATTTCCGAACCGAAAACTTTTCGGTATTTTCGAATGGACTAGAAATGTGTAAAATTGAAAATCATTTTCGTTCCATTCGTGATTTCGGCTCCATTCCTGATTTCGGTTCCATTTCAGTAATTTCGGACAAAGTATTTTTCGGTTATATCGCTGATTCTGTAATTTTGTATCATTCCCATCTCAATGTATCCTTCCTGGAAAACCAGAGAAATCTCAATGTATCCTTCTTGTAAAACATGAGAAATCTCAATGTATCCTTCCTGGAAAACCAGAGAAATCTCAATGTATCCTTCCCGGGAAACCAGAGAAATCTCAATGATTCTTCTTGTAAAACCAGATAAATCTCAATGTATCCTTCTTGTAAAACCAGAGAAATCTCAATGTATCCTTCCTGGAAAACCAGAGAAATCTCAATGTATCCTTCCCAGGAAACCAGAGAAATCTCAATGTATCCTTCCCGGGAAACCAGAGAAATCTCAAAGTATCCTTGACGGGAAACGAGAGAAATCTCAATGTATCCTTCTTGTAAAACATGAGAAATCTCAATGGCAGAATTATCGTATCGACAGAATTATCGTATCGACAGAAATATCGGATCCGAAAAACCATTAGTTTACGTCAAAACGAATAGACACTTTGAAACGAGGAGAACAGACGTTCCGAAAAACACGAAAATTTCCGAAATCACGAAAAAAAAGTCGAAACGAACCGAACCGGAAATCGGCCGAAACGAGCCGAAACGAAAATTTACAAAATCTGAACGAACCGAACTGAATCGAACCGAAAAAAAATCGGTGCACAAGTCTACCTTTAATTTATATTTATGTCCAGCACTCATTAATTGATTAGTTTGTATGGCTACACCCTCAATTATTTCTTAAGTGTATATATTTACCAACTGTCTCCACTTTGTCCAGCCTATATATTGATTTACCCTTTTATACCACTGTCAATTGATATATTGATCCCTCGCACTCGACAATAGAGCCATCTAGTGGCGCCACACAGAAACCACTTCTTACAATATTTGGGTGCACTGCCACTGACTCCTATACCAGATTCATATAATTTTAATATTGGACCGCAGGGTCCGCTGCTGCACTCTTCCACAATACCACAGAGGGGTTACGGTGTGAAGGCACTTGCTGCCACCAAAGGCACAATATTTGGGTGCACTGCCACTGACGCCTATACCAGATTCATATAATTTTAATATTGGACCACAGGGTCCACCGCTGCACTCTTCCACAATACCACAGAGGGGTTACGGTGTGATGGCACTGTTGCCGACACTAAAGGCCCAATTTTAAAGCACCTATTGTTACTTTCATCCAAAGCCTGCATAAGTTTCACCATAATTTGCGCCAAAAAAATCACTAAACTTGTTCTGCGTGTCCTAAAACGTCTCCTCTTTTCATACAGGCTGCCGCCCCAAGCAGTTGTTTATGAATAGATTAAAGGAAAACCTTTTACCGTCATTTGAAATGTCATTTTTTGGTTTTTAAATGTTTCTATACATCCTACAAATCCGCCACTTCACAGGCAGGTTATGGGGACCTCCTAGGCACGATATTTTAAGGAATTTTTCATTTTTATTCTTAACCTTTATTTCATGGAAAACTCATTGTTCCTTTAAAAACGTTTTTTTTTTACTTTTTGTCCTTGTTTCCTGTCCCCCAGAGCTCTGCCCGGAACCCCATACACCTTTTATGGCAAATATCTTGCATATATGCCCTCTTGGAGGGCACTCTAAAGTTCGAACGTTCGAGTCCCATTGACTTGCATTGAGTTCGAATATATAGATATATAGGTGTGTAGATATTTGGGTGGACAGATCTATAGCTGAGTAGATATACAGGTGGACAGATGTTTAGCTTAGTCGATATACAGGTGGGGAGATATATAGCCGATAGATATAAATGTGTGTAGATATTTAGGTGGGCAGATATGTAGCTGGATAGATATATGTGTGTGTAGATATTTAGGTGGGCAGATATTTAGCTGGATAGATATATGTGTGTAGATATTTAGGTGGGCAGATATGTAGCTGGGTAGATAAAAAAAAATTGTGTAGATATTTAGGTGGGCAGATATGTAGCTGGGTAGATAGGCTTTTTGAAATTGTTCGAGTTCAAATGCGAACCGAACTCGGGGGTGTTCGACTCATCATCACTACTAAATATCTACACAAATTTTTTTTATCTATCCAGCTACATATCTGCCCATCTAAATATCTACACACATATATATCTACCCAGCTACATATCTGCCCACCTAAATATCTACACACATATATCTATCCAGCTACATATCTGCCCACCTAAATATCTACACACATATATCTATCCAGCTACATATCTGCCCACCTAAATATCTACACACATTTCTATCTATCTACTAAGCTAAACATCTGTCCACCTGTATATCTACTCAGCTATAGATCTGTCCACCCAAATATCTACACACCTATATATCTGTCCATCTAAATACTATCTACACACACATACTGTAAATCTACCCAGCTACATATCTGCCCACATAAATATATACACACATATATATCTGCCCACATATAAATATATATACACACCTAGCTACATATCTGCCCATGTAAATAGCTGCAAAGCTATATATCTGCCCACATAAATATCTACACACATACAGTATACATCAGACTACTTATATATCTACCCAGCTATATATCTGCCTGCCTAAATATCTGCCCCATATATGTCTACCCAGCTATATATCTGTCCATCTAAGCATCCATCCAGCTATATTTATATGACCTTCTAATTATCTAGCCAACTATATATCTTCCCAGCTATATATCTGCCCCATCTAAATATCCACCCAGCTATATATCTGCCCCTTAAATATCTTCCTAGCTATATATCTGCCCCTAAAATATCTTCCCAGCTATATATCTGCCCCATCTAAATATCTAGCCAGCTATACTATGTATATATGACCATCTAAATACTATCAGCTATACATCACTCCTCCTTAAAATCTACCCAGCTATAAATCTGCACACCTAAATATCTACCCAATTACATATCTTAACACCTAAATATTTACAAATCTATATATTTGCCCACCTAAATATCTACACACCAAGGATGTGCAGTCAGGGTAGGCAGGTGAGGCAGAGCCTCACCTGCCATTAAGCAGTAAAATAAGAATTAATCTCACCTGCTCCTCGCTCCCCCGCCGTCAGCTCTGGCCTCTTCCGCTTTTTACAGCCTTTGCAATTTGCATAGCAGTGGTATGCTTCCCTGCTACGTTAATCGTGTAGGCTGCACAGGTGGTCTGCACCCGCGCGTCTGTTCAAATAGATACAGCCTCAAAGAGGCCCTGACAGAGGAATTGAATAGCATGAACCAATGGGAAAGCACCATTGGTTCAAGCCATTCAAAAACCTGCCTGCATTGGAGGCTGGCCTCTGACAGGAATGGCCCTAGGCAGCTCCCCCTGCTCCCTGTAGTGGCAGATACAGAGTATGACAGGCCCATGCAGCTCCCTCTACTCCCTCTAGTGGTGGATACAGAGTATGACAGCCACAAGCTGCTCCCTCTATTGGTGGATACAGAATATGACAGGCACAAGCTGCTCACCCTGCTGCCTCTAGTGGCAAATGCAGAGTATGACAGGCAAAGAGAAACTGTTTTTCTATCATATTTTAGTATGTATATGAAATGATGAAAATAATAGTATCTTTAGAAAGTCCATTTAAATGGCGAGAAAAACGGCATATAATATGTGTGGTTACTGTAAATGAGTAAAACATATTTTACAGCTAAACACAAACTGCAGAAAATTAGTTAATATCTGTGTATATCTGGCTCTGATACTAGCCAGTGCCTCACCAGCCACTGACCTCACTGCACGTCCCTGCCCACCTATATATCTTCCTACATATATTTCTATCAGGCCAACTGATCGGCCAATCTATCAATCCACCTAAATATTTATCTGAAACTGAAATTGTCTGCATGGACCATAAAAGTATTCCTTTAGAAATAATTACCCCTAGAAATGCATTTATTTCAGTTTTGCTAATCAAGCCTTGATAAGCGGAGTTCTGTTGGCGACTGCCAACGCCTGAGAACCTGTAAGACTGAGTAACAATAAAACTGTTTCTGTAAAATGAACAATATTTGTGGTTTTCGGGCATTGGTCATTGCTAATGTAACTTCCACTATCAGGATTTGATTAGCAATACTGAATTTAGCTCCTTTTTAGGGACTTGCCCAGGGCCCCACAAATGCCAGGGATGACTCTGTCTATAGAAACGAGCAAGGTGTGTTTCTAGTCTAAAGTGTCTCTTTAAGCTAGAATGTAGGGCAAGGCATTTGTTAACAATCTTGCTAAAGCAAGAGAGATTTGATTTAAAGGGATAGTTTAGCACTTTTTAAAAACCCTTTATTGCTTTTCCTTTATTGAGCGATTTCTTATTTAAAAGAGTCTGCAGACGTCTCTCCCCTGACCTGGACTAATGCAATTTACTTAGCATTAGTCAATGTGCCTCGGATGACAAAAACTGACTTTGAAATACCTCAGTAAGCAAACACCGTGCATAGCAGGGAGTAGCTGAATCAGGCGTTAGCGCAGCGACTTGACTAGTAAGTAAAACATGTGTGTTTATGACAGGAGGAAGAAAAAGGTACAAAACAAATTATGGAAATACATGTACAAAATGCTTTTTTAACAATATGAAGAACTGATTTAGGGAAACTTAATAAAAAGTCCAGAATGCCTTTTGAAAATAGTTAAAAAAATAAAAAATATTTGCAATATTCCTCTCTGAACATTCACTTGGATTGATACGGGATGCTTTCCAGCTGCTGTTTCTTATGATGCCTGTAATAATGTATATTCCATTGACACAAGCAACTTCCTGGCATCAACAGATGACGTGGTATATCCCTCTTCATCATCTATACTGCAACATGCTCCTTAAAAATAGAAAGTCAGAGAGCTGGGATTCAGTGCCTAAACCCACTTGCGGCTGTCTGAAAGGTCAAAGGCTTCCGCCTCCGTGACATCATCCCTGTGACCGGCATCTGATGGAGAGCGGGAACTGGATGCAGGAGGACTGCCACAGCTGGAGGAGCTCAGGGCCGATATATGTGGATATAGGTGAGTATGTGTAGACAACATACCCGCCTACATACACATATTTCAGCCCTGAGCTCCTCCAGTGGTAGCAGTCCTCCGGCATCCAGTTCCTGCTCTCCGTCCACATCCGTGACGTCATCCCTGCAACCGGCATCTGATAGAGACCAGAAACTAGAAGCCAGAGGACTGCCACCATGGGACTGCCACTGCTGGCGGAGCTTAGGGCCGAAATATGTGGATGTAGCCGAGTATGTGTAAGCAACGCAATCTCACCCCCCCCCCCAATCAGTAATCGGAACCTGGGCCTGGAGGCCTGTCTGGCCGGGGGCTTGCCTGAGCCTGGAGGCCGGCCGAGCTGCCTGCTCGGCCGGCTTCCAGGCTCAGGCGAGTCCCTTGTGCGGCTGGGTCTCCAGGCCCAGGTTCGGATGACTGGGTTTCGGTATCGGTTTTTGGCAGAGCTGATCCCGACTTTTCGGTATCGGCCACAAATTTTAATTTCGGTGCATCACTAGTGAAAAGGATCAAAATCTCCATGATAAGTTCAGAAGGGAGAAGTCTGTGGACTCTTGTTTTAAATCAAACTAAATCCCTGAAAGCAGAAAATAAATAATAGACGTAAATTTTCAAAATGCTTATTAACACGCAGAAATGACTAGGGTGTTGATCAAACACCATTTCAATGTCCCTAAGTGTGCAACTAGAATATTAAATGAATGGATCTTTGTAACATATCACGCAGTGACACAACTTCACAATCGTGCAGGCAACTGGAGGAATTAGGAAGCCGCCTGGATAAAATGTAACTGTCGAGAATGGTTTTAAGAAGAAACCTGATGGAATTGCACTGATACAACGTAATCTTCAAGATTGGTTTGAACAACATCAGTTTGTAGCAGCTCATTGGACCATAACGTGATTGTTTGGTGCCATTAAGGCACAGAGTGCGCTGGAAACATCTTTTCACACAGGCTTCTAATTTTATGACAGTTAGAAATGTAAGTGGGATATAGTGATCTTTACGCAGAATTATTTTTTCTTGTTCTGTTGAGTTTTTAGGTGTAAACCCAGAGGGGGTTGGTTACGTTGCTCATACAGATGCAGTTATCTTCGCAGCTGTCTTTCAGACGTTGTCTATCATTTCAACAAGCAGAGACATAATTGCTCCCCGCACACCTGACAAAGGTAAATGCATAGCGATTCATCAGGAGCGATCTAACCTTTATGTGTTTTCTGTGAGAACACCTGCCAGCAAGTCCATCAGCTAAATGATGCGCAGTGGGACCGTACACTTCAACAGTTTTTTGAGGGGGCTTTATTCGGTTCTTTTATATTCCTGTGTATAAACATATTTTATATTCACAAAAGTGTTATGACCTTTAGCCTCATGTGTTCCATAAGGCCCAGAAATAGGACCTCACTGTTTACCATCCCAATCCCACTTTGTTACAGCAACATACTCACGGTTATATGTACACTATGGCCGATTGTGCCTTTCATGAATAACTGCCTAAAGGAACACTCAGAACAATGGTCAGGATTTAGATTTTCGAAGTCTATAGGGGTGTCACGTACCTCCAGCGCCCAACAGCCTTCTCCACGCTGCTCGCTTGCTGAGTGCCGGATAAAAGGCACGCCGGCGCCGATCACGTGATGCCCGGAGGGGCGGGGATCATTAGGAAAGCGCGCGGTCTGGTATATAGGCCCTTCAGTTAACCCAGACCAGCGCGCTGTCGTTTTCTCACACTCCCACAGTGCTCCCAAGTGTTCTGAATATAAATATTGATTGTGTATGACCTTTTGGCTTTGGAAAACGACTACTCTTGTGTATAGACCTCTGGCTGTGGAAAACAATTACTCTTGTGTATAGACCTCTGGCTGTGGAAAACAATTACTCTTGTGTATAGACCTCTGGCTGTGGAAAACAATTACTCTTGTGTATAGACATTTGGCTTTGGATAACGATTACTCTTGTGTATAGACCTCTGGCTTTTGGAAATCGACCATTCTTGTGCTTTTTGACCCCCTGGCATTTGGCAATCGATTACTCTTCTGTTTAGACCTCTGAATCTATCGATCTACTACTCCAGTGTTTGTCATCTGGATCTGCAGTATTGTATACAGATATCTGGCATCTGTTTGCTAACATATATATATATATATATACACGCTCTTGTCTCAGTCTGTTCTCTACTTTGTCACTCTAACCGACCACTACAAGGATTGGAATATTAGAGCAACCCTGCATACAGGGATCATATACCTATAGCCATAGGGAATCCGTGACAAGGGGTTATTCAGAGAGAGACGATCTGGCCCAGAAATATAACCGGACACTGAAATTCAGCGTACGGTGACATGGAGGAAAATAAAGTAGAATAGATAGCACTGAGGGTCAATGGGTATGGACAGAAGGGTAATGTCCAGATTCTATATCTACGACCCCTGAAGCCTCGTGTTCCTAAATTTTTCGATAGCTACTGTTTGGGTGGTCACGTTACTCCACACCACAGTCTTGATGGATATGTTATCTCCTTGTCCTGTCAATGTCTTCTTTTGTATTCATTTTTTTTGTATGTAACTTGTTTTGCTGAGTGTTTTTTAGGCTCTAGGTATCATACATGACTACTTGTATTACCTTGGTTGAACCAATCATCTTTTATTCATATACATTACAATTTAAGTTTTATTTTTGAGCTAGGCGCAGTATACGATTGTGTAATACTGCCCTTAGTCTTTTAGCTTTCTTTAACAATGCCCCTAAATCCATCACTGGACTCCCTCCGATCTCTGCAGGATATGACATGCTTCCAACTCAGCATGTCATGTGACCACATGGGGGGGTTTTGATGCCCAGCCAATCCAATGGCTTTTCAGTGCAGGAAGGCTTTGATTCAATTCGACAAGGCTAGTTTCCAAAGGTGTCCAAACCCTGAAACCTGAGCTGAGGGCTCCCTGAGCGAAATGTCTGGGCAGGACTAAGTCCTTGCATTTGTATGGCTGAATTAGCTCTCTGTGCCCCCTCAGGTGAGGGAGCAAGCAGGGAGTGCACAGCAGTGAGATCACTCAGAGAAGATTGAGCTTTCACAATATGTAGGATGTCCTGTTAAGTGTCTGCAAATTGCTGTAAAAAGAACAAAAGTCCGTAACATTGACTGTTCTACTGGAATTCCCAGCTGTTGTAGACATATCATCACTTTACTGTTCCATTTATTGTTTAGCTGCGTTTCCATTACCTCTTTTTTTGGTTCTGGAAGATCGCTAAACGTCAATGACATTTCATGACATGCCTTAGAGGTCTGATCAGAAAAAAAAAATTAAAAATACTATTTTGACTTTTTTTTTTAACCCCTTAGGGACCTTGGACGTACCATGTACGTCATGGCAGCGGATCTCTTTTAGACCCGCTGACGTACATGGTACGTCCTGCGGTGTTTTGAGCGCTGGAAGCGATCGGATCGCTTCCAGCAGCTCAAACGCCATTGCAGGATGCCTGGGAGTCCAGGCATCCATGCAATGGCGGTTACAAGTGCCGGGGCACCTTGTGATCGCTCCCCGGGAGCGATCAACATCCGGTTTTACCGGAGAGGTGCCCGGCACTTCTAGAGAGCGCTGGAAGCGATCGGTATCGCTTCCAGCTGCTCTGTGTAGTATATTGCAGGGATGCCTCGACATCGAGGCATCCCTGCAATATGCTTACCTGCCGCCGGTCCGCTCAGTGATCGCACCCCCCGAGCGATCACTTCCGGTAGCGGCAGGAAGTACTGAGTGCCACGAGGTCGTGGCACTCAGTGTACAAAAAAGATCACATGAGTGATCAGGTGCTCTGCTGGGTGCCTCGAGGGATCAAGGCACCCAGCAGACTAAAAAAGTGTAAAAAAAAGAAGAAAAAAGTAAAATAAATAAAATAAAAATGAATAAAATAAAATAAACTGACAGCCAAGATGGCGCTGCCCTTCTAAGGGCAGGGTCATCTTGGGGCTGAGTGGGATGTTCCTAGCCTGCCTCAGAGAGGCAGGCTAGCAACATCCAATCAGAAGTTAGAAAAAGTCAAAATAAAATTTCTAATTTGTCAGGTCAGGTCAATATTTTGTAAATATTGTCTCTGACCTCTGTGATTCTCCCTCCCTCTCCTCACTTGTGTTTTGGTGAGCGAGAGAGAGAGATCAGATTTGACAGGTTAGAGATTTTAGGTAGATTGAGTGAGATTAGAAAAATTGAGGCAGATTTAGAGAGAATTTAGGGAGATTTAGAAGAATTGAGGCAGGTTTAGAGTGATTTAGAGAGATTTAGGTGTTTATTTGTATTTTCTTGTAAAAACCAACGGTTCTTCTAAGAACCAATAATCCGTTATATATATAATAATTATAAAATTTTATAATCTATTATATATAATGTCTGAGAGGGTGTACAGCGCCGAGGAGGCATATGCCATCCTGGCGTCAGAATCTGAGGCATCTGCGTCAGACTCAGACCCTGATTTCGACCCCGCCAACTGCTCAGAGACGTCGCTAGATACATCATCTACGCTGGCTGATGTATCTAGTGATGTTTCTGATGCAGATCCTGGGTCACCACCTGCCAGCAGGAGACGCACAGCTCCAGCTGAGGAGTGGGTAGTGCCTCATCGCCAGAAGCCAGATATCCCTCCTTTCACGGCAAATCCTGGCATCAATATTGATGTTGCAGGATTTACCGCCACAGTTTTTGCAGGTGTTTATGGGGGATGATTTGTTGGGCCACATCGTGGCCCAATCAAATCTGTATGCCCATCAGCATTGTGCTGCGAAGCCAGACTCCTACTTGGCAAGGCAGCAATGGACCCCGCTAGATGTGCCAGAATTTCTGAAATTCTGGGCACTTACTATGCTGATGGGCATCATAAAGAAGCCCTCAATTCGCTCCTACTGGAGCAGTAGCCCCATCTGCTCTACCCCCATTTACCCCCATCAATGTCACGTAGAAGGTATGAAAACATTTTGCGTTTCATGCACTTCAGTGACAACAGCCTGTGCCCTCCTAGAGAGCATCCCCAGTTTGACAGGCTGTATAAAATCCGCCCCCTGATTACCCACTTCGCCGCCAGGTTTGCAGAGGCTTATACACCTGGAAGGAATATCTGCGTGGATGAATCCCTAATGAAATACAAGGGAAGGCTGGGATTCAAGCAGTATATTCCTTCCAAACGCTCCAGGTATGGAGTGAAGGTGTATAAGCTCTGTGACAGCGAGAGTGGGTATACTCAGGCCTTCCGGGTGTACGAGGGAAAGGATAGTAGCCTTGACCCTCCAGGTTGCCCAGAACAAATGGGAACCAGTGGCAAGATTGTGTGGGATCTACTTTTTCCCCTGATGAACAAAGGGTACCACTTGTATCTTGATAATTTTTATACGAGTGTCCCTTTGTTCAAGCTGCTGTATTGTTTTGATACAGCAGCATGCGGTACTGTTCGCAAGAACCGCGTAGGTTTCCCAGCACAGCTTGTCCGCACCCGGCTAAAAAGGGGGGAGACCTCAGCTCTGCGCCAAGAGGAGCTGTTGGCGGTCAAGTACAGAGACAAGAAGGATGTATACCTTCTATCCACCATCCACACTGAGAGGTCTGTGGAGGTCTCTGTACGTGGCAGAGCTGAGCGCATCAGGAAGCCAGTGTGCATCAAAGACTATAACCGGCATATGGGTGGGGT
The DNA here is from genome assembly GCA_009667805.1 of Leptobrachium leishanense. Lineage (NCBI taxonomy): Eukaryota > Metazoa > Chordata > Amphibia > Anura > Megophryidae > Leptobrachium > Leptobrachium leishanense. Next base: position 37,307,568 of record CM019069.1, read on the forward strand.
TGATCTGGCAGATCAGATGCTCCAGCCCTACCAGATTATGCGGAAGTCAAGGGCCTGGTACAAAAAGGTTGCAATTTACCTGATGCAAATTGCAACTCACAATGCCTTTTTGCTCTGCAAAAAGGCAAACCCCGGAGTGACGCTGTCCTTTTTACAGTTTCAGCTCCAGGTCATTTCGGGGTTTTTGTACCAGGATGCACATGCTCCCCGGGCGGTGATGGGGGACAGAGTTGGGGCTACACATTTTATTTATAAAATCCCCCCTACTGAGGGCAAACAGAAACCCCAAAAAAGATGCAGGGTGTGTTTCAAGAAGGGGCAGAGGAGAGACACAATCTTTTACTGCCCAGAATGCCCTGGACAACCCGGTCTGTGTCTTGGGGACTGTTTCAAGCTATATCACACTGTGCGTGATCTGTGATTTTTTTTTCTTTCTATTTTTTCTTACACTCCAGTTAGTTAGTTCAGTTTAGTTTTTTTTTTCTATACTGCACCAGACTTTTACATTTTATTCGTACATTTTTATGTTCTACAATTGGTGCTGTATTTTTCCAAAATCTTTACACACCTATGCATGGGGGGCATGGGTGTACTCAGGAGACCTTGCAGAAAACAACCTGGAGAGTTTTCATGCAGTAACAAACAACAGTGTCTCCTAAATCACAGTCCAAATCTAATGTGGGCGTAAAAATCTGAAAATTGAAAAATTACCGCCACACACCTTCTCAAATGTTTTGGGCTAAAACCGTTGCATCCATGGCATCAAAGCACTCCATATGCAATACCTTGGGGTGTCAACATAACAAATATAAACAATTTTCTGGCAATAATTCAAACTGGGGTATGCGGTAGACCCAAAACCAAAGCTAGGCCTAGCTGAAGAAATAATCTAAATTTCAACTCCAATGACAAAGTCATAAAAATTGTATTTGAACCTTCCCAAAATCCTGGCAAACCTATGCATGGGGGGCATGGGTGTACTCAGGAGACCTTGCAGAAAACAACCTGGAGAGTTTTCATGCAGTAACAAACAATAGTGTCTCCTAAATCACAGTCCAAATCTAATGTGGGCGTAAAAATCTGAAAATTGAAAAATTACCGCCACACACCTTCTCAAATGTTTTGGGCTAGAACCGTTGCATCCATGGCATCAAAGCACTCCATATGCAATACCTTGGGGTGTCAACATAACAAATATAAACAATTTTCTGGCAATAATTCAAACTGGGGTATGCGGTAGACCCAAAACCAAAGCTAGGCCTAGCTGAAGAAATAATCTCAATTTCAACTCCAATGACAAAGTCATAAAAATTGTATTTGAACCTTCCCAAAATCCTGGCAAACCTATGCATGGGGGGCATGGGTGTACTCAGGAGACCTTGCAGAAAACAACCTGGAGAGGTTTCATGCAGTAACAAACAACAGTGTCTCCTAAATCACAGTCCAAATCTAATGTGGGCGTAAAAATCTGAAAATTGAAAAATTACCGCCACACACCTTCTCAAATGTTTTGGGCTAAAACCGTTGCATCCATGGCATCAAAGCACTCCATATGCAATACCTTGGGGTGTCAACATAACAAATATAAACAATTTTCTGGCAATAATTCAAACTGGGGTATGCGGTAGACCCAAAACCAAAGCTAGGCCTAGCTGAAGAAATAATCTCAATTTCAACTCCAATGACAAAGTCATAAAAATTGTATTTGAACCTTCCCAAAATCCTGGCAAACCTATATGCAGGGGCATGGGTGTACTCAGGAGACCTTGCAGAAAACAACCTGGAGAGTTTTCATGCAGTAACAAACAACAGTGTCTCCTAAATCACAGTCCAAAACTGATGTGGGTGTGAAAATGAAAAATGACCACCAAACAGTATCCAATTTGTTTGGAGCAAACGGTTGCATCCATGGCATAAAAACACTCCATTTACAATACTTTGGGGTGTTAGCTTACCAAATATATGCACGTTAATAAAATTGGGGTATGTAAAAAGGCCCCTAAAAAGAAGATAAGCAAAGAAGATACTGTATGTCAAATTAGAAAATTGACAAGCACATGTCAAAAGATTGGCGTAGCACCCCAAAAACAACAGAACAAATCTATATATGGGTGGTATCAATTTACTCAGAAGATGTTGCTGAACATATTTTGGGGTGTTTTTTGGCAGTAACCCATAACTGGATTTGACAATTCACGCCTAAAGTACAATGTGTGTGAAAAAATAACACAAAAAGTGACTACCTGAAAGTTTGACATAGAGCTAGTGCATGGAAAGTGTTAAAATACAACTCTTTGAAGCACCCTAGGGTGTGCCCTTTCTAAAAATATATGGTTTGATGGGGGTAAATTACTTTGGCCGGCTTCAAAAATGTCCCAAATAGGACATGGGTGCATGATGACGAAATGTGAAAATTCCAAGTTGGAAAACTGAAATGCGCACCCCCCAAATAAGGCCTATTAGCCCCCAAATGACCCGACATACCTATACATGGGTGGTATCAATTTACTCAGAAGATGTTGCTGAACATATTTTGGGGTGTTTTTTGGCAGTAACCCATAACTGGATTTGACAATTCACGCCTAAAGTACAATGTGTGTGAAAAAATAACACAAAAAGTGACTACCTGAAAGTTTGACATAGAGCTAGTGCATGGAAAGTGTTAAAATACAACTCTTTGAAGCACCCTAGGGTGTGCCCTTTCTAAAAATATATGGTTTGATGGGGGTAAATTACTTTGGCCGGCTTCAAAAATGTCCCAAATAGGACATGGGTGCATGATGACGAAATGTGAAAATTCAAGTTGGAAAACTGAAATGCGCACCCCCCAAATAAGGCCTATTAGCCCCCAAATGACCCGACATACCTATACATGGGTGGTATCAATTTACTCAGAAGATGTTGCTGAACATATTTTGGGGTGTTTTTTGGCAGTAACCCATAACTGGATTTGACAATTCACGCCTAAAGTACAATGTGTGTGAAAAAATAACACAAAAAGTGACTACCTGAAAGTTTGACATAGAGCTAGTGCATGGAAAGTGTTAAAATACAACTCTTTGAAGCACCCTAGGGTGTGCCTTTCTAAAAATATATGGTTTGATGGGGGTAAATTACTTTGGCCGGCTTCAAAAATGTCCCAAATAGGACATGGGTGCATGATGACGAAATGTGAAAATTCCAAGTTGGAAAACTGAAATGCGCACCCCCCAAATAAGGCCTATTAGCCCCCAAATGACCCGACATACCTATACATGGGTGGTATCAATTTACTCAGAAGATGTTGCTGAACATATTTTGGGGTGCTTTTTGGCAGTAAACCTTAAAGTTCACAGTACATGTATTCTTAAATTGCGTTCAAAAAAAAAAAAATCAACAAAACTTTTTTTTTTCTCAAACTTTGGCATAGATTTGTGGTAAAATGGTTTGCATGGAAAGAGTCAAAATACCCCAAGTTTAATACCTTGATTTGTGTACTTCAAAAAAATATGTATATGTGGAGGGTTATTCAGCAATTAGTGACAGATATCAGTGTTACAATGTCACTAGCACTAGTTTTGAAAATAAACTCTTTGGAAATGGCAAAGTGCTACTTGCACTTATTGTTGCATAAAATAAGGAAAAAAGCGAGGAATATGTAAACATTGGGTATTGCTAAACTCAGAACTAAATTTAGAAACTACTAAGGAATAAATTTTTTTGACGGTTGTTGATACATAAGAAATTTTGGGGGTCAAAGTTCGAAAAAGTGGTGTTTTTTTCAATTTTTTTGTCATATTTCACAATGTTTTTTATAGTAAATTATATGAAATGATGAAAAAAATGGTATCTTTATAAAGTCCATTTAATGACGAAAAAAACAGTGTAAAATATGTGTAGGTTGCATAAACGAGTAAGAGGAAAATTTGTCCTAAACACTAACAGCGCAGAAACGTAAAAACAGCAGCGGTCACTAAAGGACGGATTTGTGTAAAACCGCCCGGTCACTAAGGGGTTAATTGTCCAAAATATTTCTGTTGAGATGTTATCATAAAATAAAAACTAATAAAAACCTGAAAAACTGAAGAAAAAAATTATAAATACTATTTTGACAGTTTTTTTTAGAATTTTTACAAAATATTTCCGTAGAGATGTTATCGGGGGAAAAAAAGAGGAAAAATAAAAACCTGAAAAACGGAAGAAAAAACCCCAGCTTAGTGACAATATATCAGCTCAAAACGCACCCAACATGATTCATTTTGGATATTAAGCTTCGTCATGAAGAGTTATGCAAAACCCCTTTCTGTGCCAAGCCAATCTAGAAAGTAATCAATCAAGAAGGGATGAATATGCCTCAAAATAAGAATGAAATTACAAGAGCTGCTAGAGTTCAGTGACAAAGAAATACAATCGTCTATGAGTGGCATTGAAATACACTTACGGGTTTTATTGACTAAAAATAAATTGCCATCAAAATAAAATAGCCATCAGAAAATTCATCATCTTATTTCTGCAGATTTGATATTTTGGATTAAAATGTATGAAATTCCCTCCTGGAGCTTATAGGACTTCATCAAGTGGTATCTGACAGTTATGTGAGATCTTGTATACATCATCTCCACGTCCTTCTGAAAGCTGGAAGAGGAAGCAGCTGATTGCAATCTCCTCTTCACAGTAGTATCATAAGTCCTTGTTCTTTTTTCTTAGTTTTACGTGAGCTCACCATTGCAAAGTCACTTAACCCATTATCGCAGCGGGGTATACTATACTGTCCCCGTGGCGGGTGGGTCTGAACGATGCAGGACAGCATAGCCCACCAGCCAGCACGTCATTCGCTGCCATGGGACGGCCTGAACTCAAGCCATCCCCCTGCAGCCATTGAAGCATGCCGCGCTCCAGCTGCATAAGCGGGCCGGAGGAGGGACTGCAAACGCAGCCGGAGAGCTGGGGCGAATTGGTAGGCCCTGCTGGCGTTTAGACCCATCCGGTGGTAAGAGGTTAACGCCCATTTTGGAACCAGTATTTTATTCTGTCTCGCCGGCTTGAAGAGATTCATTAAAGTGCAAATGCAAAATCACATGACATCAGCATTTAACAGGCACTAATGTTTATTTATTTATTTTGCATCATACCAGGTGCAGAGAACAATAATAAGCAACAATGGAATTGTTGGCTTTTCTCCAGGTTACATCCATAACATTTGCGTTTTCCTATTGAAAGTATAGGAAGTATAACGGTACAATAACCTGTCACAACAGCGGAGCCGCAGCTTGAAAGGAATAGCAGGGGATCTATTAGCATTAACGAGTCAGGATGTAAGGGACACATAATGGCTCACTTGTTAAAGCCAAAGGCGCTAATGGAATAGGACCCATATACTCTTAAATTTAAAATCTAAAATTAAACTTAATTCATCTTAAATTGAATTAATCTTAAATTTAAAAATCTAAAAAAAAAATCCCAGTGTGTTGCATATTGGCGAGTGCTTCAAACTCTGTTTTTTGCCGTCTTTTGGATTAAAAGCAGTAGGTGATGTGTGAAAGGCTGAACCCGAAGGACGCGTGGCTTCTTTGCCTATGTAACTCCTAATGTAGCGGCCTAATGTTCAGGTACAGAGTACCTAGCAAAACCCCCTTAACCCCTTAAGGACGGGAGTAATTTTACAACTTCGGCGCTGTTTCGGAAGTAGAAGTTTGCTGAGCTCATTTTGACCATTTTTAAGTCACGTATTCTTATACCACCCAGACAAATTATATATCGTTCTTTCCGTCAGACTCGGCAGATTAATAATATATCATTATTATATGTATATGTCATGCCCTGCCAAAATGCTATAACAAAAAATGTAAAAAAATTTGAATTTTCAATAAAATTTCAATCTTCCAGAGTGTTTAAAGTGTTTTTTTTTTTTTAAATTTTATTATCCGAGGCTCTGCGGTCATATTCTATTGGGTAGATTTGTTAAAAAAATTAGAACGGTGAACCCATTTTTTTTTGGGGAGAAATTGCGTGATTTTAGCTAAACCCCCCAAAAAAAAAAAAATCATTAGTGAAGCATCATTGTTCACATTATAATTGAAATGTGAACAATAGTGCTGCATTAAAAAAAACCAAATTTTTTTTTATTATTATATTTATTATTTTTTTTATTATTTAATTTATTATTTTTTATTATTTTTATTTTTACTTTTTTTACACTTTTATTTACTTTTACCATGGTCATGTTTGATATCATTGGAAGGCCATGCTCTGGCCTTTCCAGCAATATCATACATGACCCCCTAGCTGCCACCGATCAGGAGATAAAGGGGTTCAAAGAACCCCCCTATCTCCTGCAAGGGATTTCCATGGGAAATCCCTTTGCAGCTAGGGGGTTCCCCGGTAAACTGACATCATCGCGCATGGCGCGATGAGTCAGTTGACCGGGGGGTGACCCAGAGGTGGGGGCTGCCATCCAAGATGGCGGCCCCACCGGAAATAGGCGCGATCGGGCACAAATTAGTGCCCGGTCGCGACCTGGCAGCTAAGGGGTTAACCCCATACATCGCTGGAAAGGTCAGGCTGTGACCCTTCCAGCGATGCTGGCCACAGCCGCCGGGGACCAAGCGATCGGGAGATAGAGGGATCCAAAGGATCCCTCCCCTCCAGGCGCTTCCCTGCTCCGGCGGGGGGGACGCCTGAAACTGACGTCATCGCGCCACCGGCGCGATGACGTCACAACGCCGGAGGGGGATCACACTGATCTGACTCCGCGGGAGTCAGATCCAGCGTGGGAGCGACCGGAGAAGGTGAGTATCTCCCGGGGGGGCTCTAAACGCCGAGGACGTACATTTACGTCCTGCGGCGGCAAAGCCCGCCTAATGCAGGGCGTAAATGTACGTCCTGCGGCGTTAAGGGGTTAATATAAGACAAGCAAAAACAAAATAAACTAACAAAAAAGAAAAAAGACAATTTACGGCAAAATTCCAAGATAAGTGTAACTGAAACTAAAGTTCTTGTAAACTGCATAGACCAAGGCTGTCAAGCTCACATCCCCCCAGATGATGAGGCCTACAATTCCCAGATTTCTTCCAATGTAATAGAAGATCAGGGAATCATGGGAGTTGTAGTTCAGAAACATCTGAGTTTGTCAGCCCTGGCATAGACCTTAATAGCCATATTATTTTGTCTACCCCTGACTCGGAATCTAGCTCTCAGTGACAATGGATTGGAGGACTGCTCTTTCAGACCTGTAACTGTGATGAGCATCCCACTTCACTTCACCTCCCTTTTACCTATACCTGGTATTATATCAGCATCACTCCTGTCTATTGGTGACCATGATAAGTCAGTCACAGGCAGTGGCCCGAGTCACTGACTACTATTGTGTCTATTTCAATGAATATGTTTTTGCAACTATAGGTCGTGGAATACATGCGTTTTTTCGTCAAAATTGATAATTGCCATATCGTTTCAGGGTATCCTTTTGGCGCTGAACAGCATTTCAGCGTCGGGTGTTTTGTTTTTGTTCACTTCACTGCAGTCATTGGAGTAAAAAGTCTTTGTACATGATCACTTTTTAAATTAAATGTAACTGTTTTTTTTGTAAACAGTGCAGGAAACTTGAAGCTTTGTCAATCAGAGAGCCAGGAATTAAAATGTCTACTCTCAGTCAAAATGAATCCACTAACATAACCTAACACATGTAAATATCTTTATTAAAAATTAACTTGAATTCAGTCAACCACCTGAATTAAGAATTTACAGTCCGTTATTGTATTGTATTATGTTTTTTAAAAAAAGCCACATTTTATTTAAAACAAATTGTATATAACAGTGAAGCATAATTTCAATACACTATGCCAGTAATTGTACTAGATTTTCTGATTTTATCCAGTTTTCACATCAAACATATTGTCCTATTTTATTCGTTTTTGTTTTTACATGTACTGATGTTAAATGGATTGACCTATTTGGGTAATATTTTTTTCATTCAATAAAGTACAAGTACAATACTTTCTGCACAAAGCACAGAAACACTTAATTTCATATTGTATTTATTAAAATTATTCCAAGATACTTTAAACAGATATTGCTCCTTATTATATTTATAATAATTGCACATTGAACTTTAGAGGAAAAAAGAAAACAAAGTAACAGTTTTATGCACTGCTTTTTAATATACAAAAAATACAATTGCAGGTAGAGTGAATTGAAAGTGTGCTTCACTGTTTTATACAATTTGTTTTATCCAGGTGTTGCTTGTAGAGAGGTGCATAACCATAGTGTGGGCAGGAATATATTAATAAAATATAAAAATGAATGTTACTTTTAGATTCATAAAAATATTCTTTACATCACTGCATTAGATTTACAATCAGGGTTATTCAAAGAGAATTGAAAAGCCACCGCACGTTTGGTGACTTTTCGTTCTCTTCAATTCGGTTTGATTTGGCGATCCCATTTGGGCGACCCTGCGGTGTATTCAGCAAGCACCACAGGGTCCCACGAATTGCAGGGAAAGGTCGCCGCAAACCCGCCGAAAACTCACCGCAAAACGAGGGTAAACGCACACTGAAACCCGCAAAAACATCTGGATTAACCCACCGAAAACGCAGGAAAAACCCAAGCAGGAGCCAATCACACGCAGTGCAGCCGCTGGAAAAAGTCGACACCGCAGACGAATGCAGTGAATAAATTAGAAAAACAGTTTGCTTGATTGTTTGAAAAGTGAAACGCTGTTTGCAAAGAAACTACTGAGCGAAAATGTCTGAAATTTACATATGAGATCCAATGAATGATAATAAAAAGGGCTGTTACAGAAAAATTAGGTAAAGTTAACCCCTTAAGGACCGCTGACGTACCCTGTACGTCCTGTCCACGGGTCTCCCTTAGACCCGTGGACGTACAGGGTACGTCAGCGGCGCCTAATCTCCCTCCTGCCCGATACTTACCTCCCTCGCTGGATCCCTCGGCGATCTGGTAGGGAGGAAGCCTGCCCATGTGATTTACATGGGCAGGCGAGGTTGATGACGTCGCCATGCTGCGTGGTGACGTCAACAGCAGGCGTCCCCATGCAAATCAATGGAGGGGAGGGGGGCTCCTTCGGAGCCCTCTATCTCCCCAACCATTGAAGCTAGGGAGGTGCTTTTTGCACCGCTGAAAAGGGGAGAGTCTCCCCTTTTCAGCGGTGTATGGCATTAACCTTTTCGCTGCCGAATCGCGTTTCGGCGCTAATTGGCACCAAAACGCGATTCGAACCTGGAGGGGGGTTGACATCTTGGATGTCAGCCAGGCCTCCAGGTCCCCCCCCATCCACTGACAACCTCACCATATGTGTGAGGATGTCAGTGGGCCAGTTAACCATCTAGCTGCCATGTAGAGATAAGGGAATCCTAAGGATTACCCTATCTCCCAATCCATGGCAGCTAGATGGTCATATTTGACATCATTTGAAAGGCCTGATCATGGCCCTTCCAATGATACCAAACATGACCAGGTTTGGTTTAACAATTTGTTTAGTTTTTTTTTAAGTTTTTTTGTCTGGGGGGGGTTTAATTAAATAGGACCTAGGCTGTCATCTCAAAATAATTAGCATAAAATGATCAGAATGAGCGCAGCGCACAAAAGGTGAACTGGCTCAGTAGTGAAAGGGTTAAAAAGCAAAAACATGTAAAAATTGAGTATTTCTATTCTCGGGACAAAATTTTGAAACTATTTAGCCGGGGTCTTTATTGGTGGTTGTAGATTTTGGGGATTAAATTACGAAAAAGTGTGTTTTTACCATTTTTTCATCATATTTCATATTTTTTTTATAGTAAATTATTGGATATGATGGAAATAATGGTATTTCTAGAAAGTCCATTTAATGGCGGGATAAAGGGTGTATAATATGTGTGGGTTGAATAAACGAGTAAGAGGAAAATTTGACCTAAACACTAACAGCGCAGAAATGTAAAAAAACAGCAGCGGTCACTAAAGGATGGATTTGTGTAAAACCGCCTGGTCACTAAGGGTTAAAAATATAAAAAAAATGCTTAAAATATCCAAAGAAATCTATAAATAAAGAGACTCTTTACTGCAGAATATAAACAACGGTTTATTAGATATTGAATTAAAACAAGAATATTTTTAACATTGAAGCCTATGGTATTCGCCTGAATAAACCTGCCGAATTAAACCACCAAATGACAGGGCATTTAGGGAACCTTTCACTGCTGGTTTTGTGTTCTCTGAATAGCCGAAGCAGTGCTTCTCTATGGGGATTTCACTGCCCCCTTGAACAGGCACCGAACAGGCACCGTATGTGCAGGCAATTCGCCAAGATTTGGCGAATTGCCTCCTCTCTGGATAGCCGAATGGCCAAGTAAGGTAACCGAACGCTGATTTTCAGCATTCGGTTCCCTTTCGGCAGCCATTCAGTGCTCTTTGAATTACCCTGAATATATATATACACCCATATATATTTAAATTTTTCCAGGATTCAGTTTCTAGTTAACTCTAAGATAATATCAATTGTCGATGTAGGATGTAACAGTTTTATCTGCATTTTAAGAATGTAGTAAATTAATTAAAAAATATTAATATTATGCCATATAATTCATTAAACATTTTGTGAATCTTAGTAAAAGGCAGAGCGCTCTGTAATATATTCAAGTGGAATTCCTCTGATGTTGCTCTGGGTACAGAATGGAGATTCTTCAATCTCTTTCCCTAATTTCCCCACGTCGGATTAATTTATAATGATCCAAAGACAGGTGCTTTGAATTGCAGGAAAGGTAGGTTTCAAAGGGGATTATGTGCCAGTCACTTTTTTTTCATAATAGATATATTTATATATTTACAGTATTAATAGTTAAATGAGCAGAATATTGATACAATTATATCTTTAAAAGTAAGTAGTACTGAAATGGACACTAGCATTTACATAAACTGCAACTAGATTACTTGCACATTACAAAATAAAAACACATTATAAAAACACATGCTGCTGGTTTTTCTTTTTCTTTGTTTGAAGTAATTGCATGTAAAAAGGAAAAATAAAGTCCATTTGTTGATTTTTTTTCCCATGATGCAACATTTACCAAAATCTGTGCAAAGGTTTTACTTTACTGCTGCGGTTTATGTCATACAGTATTTAACAGTTAATGAGGCGGAGTAGGGAATGTTTAGATAAGGCTGCAGGAGGTCCATTGTGTTGCAGACTACCCGAGATAAGAGGTATCTATCTGAATGAGATAAAACAGGGAGTTTAAAAGACTTCTAATCTACCTCCTGGTGTTGTCCTTTGAATACATCCCACACAATACAATGATGTGCAGAACTTCATAATCATTTAGCAGCAGGTGACACCCCACCCTAAAAAAAAATGATCAAATACTTACCTCTCTTCCCACGGCAAGAACGGCAGCCCGATCCACTGCTTCTGGCCGCTGGGAGCAGAGGGAGACTGGGGGAAAAAAGTCCCCATTCTCCCTCCGCGATCACTCCACTAACCAGCAGGATCTCGTGAGAGGCAAGATCTTTCTGGTCATATGACCCGGCAGGAGAAGCCTCCAGGGAGTCCTAAGGACTCCAAGGAGCGGATGCTTGGGACGGCGTGTTATCGCTGCCCCCAGCATCTGTGAGCCTAGCGGCCGCTACAGGGTAGGCTGCTGGACTCGGCACCTACCCCGCAATCTGATTGTGAAACCGGGATGCAAAGGGGAATTTAGCAATCACAAATTTTTCCCCTTAGCGTCCCAGTTTTAGCAAGGGGCAGCCAATTGTGCTCCAAGATGGCAATGTCAGGATTCATCGGGCTCAACTTGCGCAAGAATGGTTCAGGGAGCATAACCAGTGATTAGTTGATTAACCTACCAGTCTACTGTTATCCTATTTAAAACAAAAAAGGGAAAGTCCCCAGTTACAGTACACGGCATTTTAATCCGGGGTTGCTTCATTTGGTCAGGTCTAGGTACAGCAATGTTATGTTCCCAGAAAGTTAGGTCATATGACTTCCTGAATATACTAAATGAGCAGGTTTTTCAATCAATGGGTTTTTTTCTCCCCTGATGGCACAGCGGGCATATTCCAAGATGGCAATGCCAGGATTCATTGGGCTCAAATTGTGCAAGAGTGGTTCAGGGAGCAGGAGACATAATTTTCACACATGGATTGGCCACCGCACAGTCCAGACCTTAACCCCATTGAGAATCTTTGGGATAATGTGCTGGAGAAGACTTTATGGAGCGCTGCGACTCTCCCATCAAAAACACAAGATCTTGGCCACAAATTAATGGCACTCTGGACGCAAATATTTGCTGTGACATTGCATGAGCTTATCAAAACGATGACACAGCGAATGTGTGCCAGGATCAAAGCAAAAGGGGGTCTGACTAAATATTAAGGTTGATTGGCTTTTTGGGGCCAGGCAGTATATTACCCCCTTCCCTACCAAGTGTTTTTAGTTGAAAAAGATGCTATTGCATTTATTTGAAACATGGGATGTGAAGTTAACAATTAAATATGAGGTAAATTAGAGGTTTCACATAGAAATTATTATTCTGAGATAGTTAAAAAATTTAAATATTGTTAATTTGCTCATTGTTAATTTTTCATCTATTCGTTTATCCGTTACAAAAATATTGTTGAAATGTAAGGTTCTAAGCTCTAGATGGCGTCCTTTATCTTACACAATTACAAACAGGGTCTGTATTATTATCATATAGGCAGAAATGGCCTGTGTATTAGATACAGTAACTGTGATAAATAAAAGAAACAAAAAGGGTCAGATCTCCAGCTCATGGGGATTTGTAGTGATTATATTGAGATTATTATCAATGTGGCTCCTAAAAATCGATCGGAAGCTGATACTTCCTAACAGGTAGCCCTGTGGTCATAATGAGATGTGGAGGGAGGTATGCAAGCCCCCACACAGGTGTCCCATTATCACCTCATTTATGTGAGTGCTAGCGTTAGGGCCCTTAGTAATTGGATCACCCACAAATGATTCCTTTACTGCCTCAATGATCCTATTATTGTTGAACGAGAGCCATTTAAGGCTAGGGTCAGAGTGGGGCAGTCGGAACGCGCGTGCAGGCGCACTAAATCACGGCGGCAGTAGCAGCACATAACGGCCAATGACGGCCAATATACGCAGTACGTGCGTACAAAAGTGCGCCGACACCACGCAACCGGCAAATGAACGCATTTGTCTCAGAACGTGAAACCGCTGCTACAGACGTACAGAGTGCGCTGCGGCCGCATGGCAGCGTGTGTGCGTGATTAGGAGACGTCAGACGCTGCTAGTGTGCGGCCTATATAACGTTCAAACAGCCGGATTTCCCTAGAATTGCGTTGGTGAGTACCTGCGACTGTGCGACTGTGGTCGTCTGACCACTTAAGCGTATTCCGTGAAAAAATGCGTGCGCACGCATCGACGTACATTTTGACGGTGGCCGCAGAAAATGCGCTCATCTGTCCCTAGCCTAAAATGCAATAAAAAGTCTAATCTGTAAAATATTTATTCTAGATGGAAACGCCTACACATATTCCTGGCGCAAACCCCCTTTTTTAACGCTAATAAATGGCTTTTCTTATGAGTGACTATTGTTACATGTATCCTACACAATATGAGGCTATAATAATTTCAGAGGGAGCCTGCAGGGTTATTTCAAAACCTATAGACAATATTATTCTTTCATAATAAGCTATTGTGTGGCATAAACTGTCATAGGGTCCACAGGTCTTGATTGTGCTGTGAGTGTTTATCCTCTCACATGAGAAAAGACAACATGACCTGCCATGTAATTAGATACTGGCTTGCTCTTGGCAAGTATAATGAATTAAAAAAGAAAAAAAAAACAAGAAAGTTGATCTGGTCACAATAATGACAGGTACCTTTTGTTCCTTTGCGGTGTTCTGACGGAGTCTCAAAAAGAAAGGGGACACATTGATTAATGGTGCAATCATGCTAGTGGGAAACCAGCAAGAGAATTTTTTTAAAAAAAAGCCATACGTTGAGGATGTATGCCTGTGTATCGATATGAAACATTCACTATATATACATAGTATATATACATATATATATATACAGTATAGTGTGTTTATTATTACAGAAGCCACCTGCACGTCACAGCAATTCGATGAATTGCATCCCAGAGCCCCTGTGCCACATTCCCCATATGCAGCAAGGAATTCTGGGTAGGATATGCAAATGACATCTGTCTCACTTTTATGCATCCTGGGTCTGTTATTACACAGAACCCTAAAATCAATGCTATGTCATACCGTGGCTTTCTAGCAGAGATAAGGTTTATGCAACTGATCAAAGCCACTCCTAGGACAGCGCTGTTTCAGGTTTGTTGGACCCTCATCAGCTAGGAGCTAGGCATGATGACCAGTTGCAGTGGATGCTTGGGACCCGTAGGGCAATCAGTATATATATATAATATATATATATATACAGTTGTGTTCAAAATTATTCAACCCCCAATGCTGTAAAGGGTTTTAGGGAATTTAGTGTACATTTGTGATTGTATTCAGAATGAAATCCTACAAGGACTTTTTAAAGAACCATATGCAAATAAAGTGACATCAATTGGTTTTGTAATACAGTAGTAAATGTTTCTTTTGTGAATTCTTCATTGACACAATTATTCAACCCCTTAAAGACTACCACTCTGAAGAACAGAGGTTCATTCAAGTGTTTTCAATCAGGTATTGAAAACACCTGTGGATGTCACGGAGCAGCAATAAAGCATAATAAGCACCAATTAGGCAGCTTTAAAATGACTGTGATACTCAGCTCCTTCTAGACATTTACTGGTGTGGTTACAAACATGGTGAAGTCAAGAGAATGGTCCAGGAAGACAAGAGAAGAGATGATTACTCTTCACAGGAAGGGCAATGGCTATAAGAAGATTGCAAAGATGTTAAACATACCAAGAGAGACCATAGGAAGCATCATTCGCAAATTCAAGGCAAAGGGCACTGTTGAAACGCTACCTGGTCGTGGCAGAAAGAAGATGCTGACTTCGACTGCTGTGCGCTACCTGAAGCGTAGAGTGGAGAAAAGTCCCCGTGTGACTGCTGAGGAACTGAGAAAAGATTTGTCAGATGTGGGTACTGAACTTTCAGCTCAGACAATACGGCGCACACTGCGTAATGAAGGCCTCCATGCCAGAACTCCCAGGCGCACCCCCTTGCTGTCTCCAAAGAATAAGAAGAGTCGACTGCAGTATGCCAAAAGTCATGTGGACAAACCATGATATCTGAAGCACAGCACAGGTGTTATGATTTGCTGCTCAGTGATTGCAGGATTCAGTCTGCATTTCCCCAAGGTGATCTGCAAAATCTGGCCTGTTAGTGGGCCCTGAGGGCCTGGGTTGGGGACCACTGCACTAGAGCATGGTTGCAGATTAAAGGCTGGAACATTTTGGAGTGGCGATCGCAGTCACCTGACTTAAATCCGATTGAGAACCTCTGGTGGGACTTAAAGAAAGCAGTTGCAGTGTGCAAGCCTAAGAATGTGACTGAACTGGAGGCTTTTGCCCATGACGAATGGGCGAAGATACCCGTAGATCGCTGCAAGACACTTGTGTCAAACTATGCTTCACGTTTAAAAGCTGTTATAACTGTAAAAGGATGTTGTACGAAGTACTAAGATTGAATGTCACTTGGGGGTTGAATAAAACGGATAATGATGTGAGCACAGAAAAGACATTTGTGGTTATTTCATTATAAATGTTATGTTATATTTGTCTGACCTACACGTGCCTCTTTGATTTAATTGTAAGCAAGATGACTGAATGATCAAAATCAATGTCAAACTGGCCAAAACACTCAATTTCAGTGGGGGTTGAATAATTTTGAACACAACTGTATATAGCAAAAATAGGCAGGTAGGCACACGTCCTCTTCAAAATTAGTGCCTCAAAGGCAAAGTATTTAACTGCCCAAGTGCAAGCTCCTAAAATACAAAATATATAGCCAAAGGAGGGGAGGCAACAAGGGTCTAATTAAAAGGTATACATTTATAACAATAAAATAAAAAACATCCTGATGTTTCAGCCCCCTGGGGGTCTTTATCAAGGTCCACCTTGATAAAGGCCCACAGAGGGCCGAAACATTGGTATGTTTTTTTATTTATTGCTTCTGCAATAAACCTTATTGGTTATTGCGTGGAGGCTTTTTATCTCATTTTTTTCCCTCCACCACAACCCAATGTAATTTGCATGTCTTACCTAGAGTTCCTTGCTGCATATGGGAAATGTAGCACAGGAGCTCTGGGATGCAGTTCTTTGAATTGCTGTGATGTGCAAATGGCTTCTGAAATAATGAACCCTAATGGTTATTGCGTGGAGGCTTTTTGTCTCATTTTTTGTCCTTCACCACAACCCAAATAAGTAATATATAAAAAAAATATATATATATATATATAATGTATATTCCACATACGTCATGCACTCGCACTGCAGTCCTCATTCAAATTCCCCACCCGGTGCTTCGTCACTTGGCCTCAGAGTAACACATAAATAGATGAATATGACAGCACTCCAGGGCTAAAATATTCCTTTATTTGGTTAATCCATTAAAAACAAATATTGACGTTTCAACTCCACCCAGTAGCTTTCCTCAGGACATCATGATCATTGTGTAAGATAAGGGATATCATGAACAGTTCAGAATCTTTCAGTCCAACAATACTACTTTGATGGATAAACGAACACATGAAAAATTTAAAATTAAAAAATTTACATTACTTTAATGTTTTTAACCATCTCAGAACAACAATTTCTGGTCAATATTTCTCTTTTACCCTATATTTAATTGCTAGCTTTGCATCCCATGATCAAATAAATGCTATGATAAAAAAATTCAGAAAAAAGTGCTCGGTAGTGAAGGAATTAAGGACAGTGTGTGGAGCCAGAAGCAGATAATACTGGTGGTCATTCACAGCTGCAACAAGTACACGACTAGTGATGGGGTACAAAAAATACATAAAGAAAGAAAAAAACATAGATCAAGGTTTTGGCCAGGCCCCAAACATATGATGTCATATGAGGCCGTTCTGTGATCACGTTGAGGGGGCTGATGGGTGGATTTGAGAACAGAGGCAGAACTGTGAAGCATCAATAGTCACAATGTATACACATACCGATAAGAGAGGTAATAGAGCATATGATACCATAACTCTCATGTATAAATAAAATGAAGCTTCTCCTTGAATTTGGGAAAAATACAGATGCAAGACGTGTTGCATTGGGTGGGTGCCTTTGTTGTGGTTTTTTTTCCTATTTTTTGGGGCACCAGTCACTGTTTCTAAAATTAGCAATTTGTTGAGGAAACAAAGACAGACTGTGAGCAGAGATTCCTACCTTTAGCTGTATGTTAGCAGATGCTAGTTTCTTGGCTTCGGTTTCTGCTCGCAGTTGTTCATAGTCAACAGGTTTATATTTTGAACTGCCAAATCCATTCTTCATGCGAGTCACCAAAGCGTCTGCCCGAAATATAACAGAAAACGTTTACACAGTTAGCTTCAGGCAGCAGAAGAATGACATGGAAACTGCTGAAAAATCCACATTTAATAGAAATCACAACTTGCATTTAAGGCTGGGGTCAGATGAGTGCACTTTTCACAGCCGTCTGACCGCACTGTTTGCTGTCCGTTGTAGCTTTTCAAAGAAGTCAATAGAGAACAACACACCAAGTACGTGAGCACTTTTTCACACGCGGGCAACAGATTCCAAAATGGCATCGACGTGAAAAAGCTACACGGACGTAGAGAAACCCTGCATACAGCTTTTTTTTTCTTTTTGTCAACATCAGTCAAAACTAAATGATACAATGTAACCACAATCTCATCCATTACAAAGTGCATCCGTTACTGTGCGCAATCAGTGCGCTCGTCTGACCCCAGCCTAAGAGTAGAATTGGAGAATAGGAATCAGCCTGCATTCCTGTAACTGGACTGCAATCCTCACTCAGAATGACAGTATTTTAGTCATCCGTGTGCATTTACATAGATATGAGAAGGGATCGAGTCTAGGGGGAAATCAGTTCCTCCACTATTTTTTGCACAGTTGCCTTTTATCGCAAACACTTTAAAGCTTTGATGTAGTTGTTCAATCGTTATGGTTCCTTATTAAGCCACAATAAATATATTTATATTAGGGAAAATGTATAATAAAAAATATATCTGTCTCTATCAAATTCGATTTGAATGTATTATTAATATAATGTGTTGGCTTAAATGAGGAATTTCAATGGCCAGTTGGGGCGCAGAGATACTGGTGAGTTTCCATACTAAGGGCCTTATTCTAAGGTTGGCGATAAGGTAACGTCTCGTGGAATTATCTCATCGCACGATCCACACTTCCTCTCTGTGGTAGCAGAGTGAGACTGGGAAAAAATAGTTCCCGGCCTCCCTCGTCGATTCCTTCACAGTGCTGCGTGATCTCACGAGAGCGAACCTGCGGCTAGGACACACAACGCTCCATGGAGTCCTAAGACAACTTCTCAACACATTATACATAACGTATCAAAGTTTTCTCATCGCCTGGAACTGAACTTCCACTCTTGTCGCAAGCTGGGTTTGTGCCTCGGGTGTAGCACTTCCCTATTGTACCTTCACATCTTCTATCCCTTGTATAGGAGCTGTCAATTTGCACCTCAGCATGGAAGGGCATATTAAGGATATCATTTGGACCTTCCTTCAGCTTATATTAAGGACATAACCTGGACTTTTTGTAAAGTCTAATATCACCATATATAACTTTTTTTGTTTGTGGTGACCACTTGCACATTGATTGTTCTTTAATTGTTTTTAAATTTTTTATTTTTTAATTGTTTGTTCAATTGTTTTTTAATTGCCGCCAGTTGTGCGTATTAGTGCCCATTTGGCTTGTTCCTGAATATATCAGCACTTATCAAGTCTTTACTTTTGCTTCACTGCATACCCGATATCGAAGTTCACTTATCACCAGTAGATTATATCATTGTGTGAGAATTTCACGTGAAATGTTTGCTTCATACCCTTATTGAATATAACTTTGCACGATTAATTTCGTGATAGTATATGGTTTGGAACCATTTTGCACACCTATCTGCACAGCACTTTATATAATATTTATCGTTTTATTCATTGCTTAAAATCTAGAGCATATTATACTCTTTATGAGTGTGCAGCACCTTATTGAATAATTTAAATTATTTATTTGGGAAATTTAACCTTCATAAATTTTTCTCAGCACCTACTATTTCAATTAATGTAGAAGACCATATCCGTGATTATTCCACATAGCACATTTATTTATATTGTCGTCCTATTTTTTCCAGCATTATATTGATTTACGTTAACACTTTTATCGTCATTTTTTATCGACACATCGATTCTTTACACTTGACAATAGAACCATCAGTGGCGCCACACAGATACCACATTTTCCTAGGCACTAATTAAGCGTCTACCACAGAATATGCACGTAAAAAGGGAGACAGTAAGAATAACATGCATGCGCAGATCTTTTTACTTCCTTTTTTGTGGCACCCTTGGAATAGGACTTTATTTTTTTAGGACTTAAGCCCTGGATATCAGATATGTAAAGAATAAGAATAAAAATCTTTGCAAAAAAATGAGAAATTATGGATTTAATTTGCATGTCCCACCCAGAATTCCCTGCGGCATGTGGGGAGTGTAACAAGTGGGCAATGTGGGCATAGAAAGTCACTGATTTGCTTAAATGTATACATGTTTTTCGCAATTGTATACATATTATATCTTGCAATATGCGTAGTGGAGGATTTAAATTAGGAACTTGCAGACCTCGGGTGTGATTCTATATACGCAAGAGGATTTTCACCCAGAAGAGGGGAGGAGGCGATTATAGGTGTAAAGAAAGATATTTGCTTTTGGAAATTCACTTAACACTTAAAAATGTATCTATGAAAAAAAATCAAAGGATTACTTACCTCTGGCCCCACAGTGCAGAAGGCAACGCCATCCGCCACATCTTCTAGCCGTATGAAGTAGAACACTGGGAACAAATAGTTCCCACTCCCAGTGTTCTTCCATGGAGCTAGCATGACTCCACTTCCGAGAGCTTGCTGTGTGCCACGCTTGTCTTTCTCGAGTCCTATGCTTTTAAGGAGCCAATACCAGCAGCAGCTCATGGCGTCACTGCCAGTATCGTTTAGTGGTTCCCACCTATTATACCATAAGCCACCAATACAACAGTACTGTGGTAAAAGAGCCGTTAAGACATAGCAGCAAAGCGTTAGCGGCTCGTGCCGATATTTACCTATATCAACTCCCCGTTACCAGCTGTCAAAATATAAGTCTAAGTGCGATGTATCCTATATGTAAGAGCAGTACTTCCACTATTTTGGACAGATCTAAAACGGATGCGTGGAAAGGGTTTACTGATATGGTTGCAAAGCATGGTCTGTGAAAATGGGATTTACGGTGCTTGGATTTCCCTCTGAAACAGAAAGTGCAGGATTTCTAATACCCCGCTGCTTAGCTGAAATTCTCCTGCCGTCCATGATATCGCCAGTCATACTATGATTTCTGTCCTGCATCAAAGCACAGGATTACAGCTTTCTTTTGAAAATGGCTATGCTGGGAATGAAAAGACGGCTTCAGGAAAAAGACCCCACAATACATCCAAATGACTGTATCTACGTCAATGAATTAATGTAAAGACTGGGCGCTAGATTACATGCCTAACGCTAAAATGGGGACGCTAACAGGGGAAACACGCACCTGCAGGTTGCACTATAGCGTCCCCATTTTAGCATTAGATTCCAGGGCCGACGCTACTTCAGCACCTTGCCCCGGAACGCTACTCTTGGCGATACTCACAGTAGCGCCTCTGCGCCTCGGCGATTATCACTTCCTGGAGTCCATAGGACTCCATTGAGGGGTGCGCTGTTGGGCCGCGAGCTCTGTGCGTTCTCTCTCTTGCGGGATCACGCAGCACCAAGTTGTGATCGCGGAGGGAAACTGGAAACTATATATGGTAGATGTTTGGCAGGGTCTTCAGGACAGGTAACTGGTGTGCACTGCACACAGGTCAAAGGTATCTGAGAGACTTCAATGCAGAAGCACTCCCTCTAGAGTGAAGTGCCACTATAAAGGAGGCCCAGGCCCAACTCACACCTTAGGTTTGGATTTCGGTAAAAATCAGACATGGACTCTTGGGCACCTGGACATGGGAACAGAGGAAAACCCAGTCTGGAGTGTCCATGAAGAGGAAATGGCACCTTATTTGGCCTTTTTGCTGGCGGCGAGGTTCGTGACAGGCATGGGATTGACTGTCTGGGATTATGGAATCTTATTTATATATTACTTATTTAGTTTTTTTCAGTGGTATGATTTAGTGGCGAAAATTATTACTGCTGTGCAATATTGACTGTGGCATTTTATGTGCCCCCCCTATATATTGTTCCTAGAGTCGCCACTGGCGTCAGTGATCACAGTGCATGACTTTAGATAACGGTACATTACATCGCACCTGAGTAATGACTAATGACCAGAGGCGGCTCTATAATTAGGCAAAATAGGCGGTTGCCTAAGGCCTCACTCAAACAACGGCCTTGCATGATGGAATTTACATGGAATATCAGTGTGCACATGGCATTTCACACACATGTTCTCCTACATTCACATACTACCATCTACAGAGGCAGCTTGGGAGCTTTGGGGTTACTTTTTCAACTTTTTGAACATCAAGAGAGGCCTTACATTAGAGCCTCACTTAAGGCCTCACTAAGCCTAGGGCCACCTCTGCATATAACATTGATCGTTGTCTTCCAGTGGACACAAGGAGTCAGAGTAATGATTACAAGAGGGTTATATTTTAACACAGAATTGAATAATGATTATACACATACTAATGAATATCAAATACTTCCGTTCAAACCACACCAAGGTGCATTTCTTCCATGGTTACTTTGAATCTGACTGCACTCAGTCATGCTTCTTTAAGTTCACAATATTTAATTAAAACAAAAACCTAGTACTTATTTACTCTTTGTTATGTTTCATCTACCCGTGTCAGTTTGGCGAATTTTCGATATGCTAGGAAGCTGCAAACACAGGGCCCTATTCCCTAGTGTGCGCTAAAATGTGGACGCCAACGGGGAAAATCTGCACCTGCAGGTTTACTCGTTGCGCCCCCATTTTAGCCTAAGATAACAGGGCAGGCACTACCTCCACGCTGCAGCGTGTATCAGCTCCTAGAGTCCATAGGACCCCGTAGAGGTTTGCGCTTCCGGGCCGTGACATCACGCAACGCCGCAGAGTGTTCACGGAGGCAGACTGGCAACTATTTATTCCCTGTGTCCCTCTGCTCCCGGCAACAAGAAGCGGCGGATTGGACCACCATTCTCGCTGTGGAATAAGAGGTGAGTATCAGATATATTGGGGGGGTTAGGGGTGTTAAATGATTTTGCAAACGTGGACTCAGCACCAGCTTTTAGGTATAGAATTCTGCCTTGCGCATCGCTGCGGTAATTAGCGATAGCACTTTGTAATACCTCACTTACCGAAACGCTAATTAATGATTGCGCTCGCCATGTTAAGTATAGGATGCGCAAAGTATAGTAAGCTCGCGCAAGCTAGTGCAAAAAGCGATGCACTAAGTGATTTCTTACGCGTTTAGCGTCAAGAAGGTAATATGGGGGGCATGCGCTAAAGTCAATTATCCTGGCGCTATCACTTACACATCCGAACGGTAACGTTATTGTTCACTAGGGAATAGAGCCTACAGTATTTTTTCCTCAGTCAAGTAATGAGAAATTATTTTAGGCTGGAGTTTGAAGAAAATAGTCCAGGGAACAAGAATACTGTTGAAAGTTAAATTTAACATTATTTGGATAGCCTTGTTGCACAATTTGATTGTGGAGCCGGCCTAAGGGACAGCTTTTTCAATGAGCCGTAGCAGGAAATCGATAGCATTCAAATTCATTTTGCAAAAAACTACAAACACTAAATAATTTATACTGTTCTCTTTATAAACCTCTGCAATCTGCAGAACAGCAAAGCTTTCTCCATTTGAATGATATATTTCTTACCTATATCTGTCACTACACACACATATATATGAAATACATGCACCAGAGAACGCCACCTAACAATGCTCTGATGCATGTATATTTGTTTATTGGTCTTAGAAGTCCCCTCATAAATGCTACCCTGCCTGGTTTTGTGTGTACATACAAAATATTACAAGGAAATGTGTTTATGTATCTATATGTGTAAATATAAATATATAGATGATGCCAAAAGTGGAACATTACACAGTCCAGTTGACATCATGTGACAGTTGCAAAATGTCAAAAAATATTGTATATAATGTCCTTCAGGCTGTGTGTATAAGGTGTGTATGAAACATAAATGAATCTTTTGTTTAGACTTGGGTCCGGTCAAAGACATCTCATTATTAAATCCAAATATTTGTGAATTTGTGCGCCAAGCGTTAAACGTTAACGCACGTAAAACACCGCTGGAATTACAATCCTCGCACATTTTTTCATTCGTCGAGCAATAACGCGTGTAAAACGGATGCGCACAAATGCTCGCGCAGTAATGTTGCGCGCAGAAATCAGTGTGCGGACTGTTTTTTTCACGCGATTCAGCCAATCAGAATTAAGAACCACAATTATCTCACGTTAAGTTTTTGCGCCTGTCAAAGTCAATCTGCGCATATATGCTGCAGCAATAATAAATGCATGCACAACTTCTCATTTATTGGTTTGGTATGTGTAGAATGTGTAACTATACTTTGCTGCGAATTTTTTTTTTGGGCTGGTGTATTTGGTTTCGGCCAGGTTGATAGAATTTGCCATTAACACCAGCTTTTAGGAGTTGCTAAAATTATGCGCGCGAAGGCTGTGCGTTACAAACTGCGCATAGATTGTAATACCATCCGCGTACCAGCATACATTCGCGCTCACAATGTTAAGTATAGGACGCGCGTAGTACAGTGCGCTCGCGCAGGGTCCGCGCAGGTTCACCTGCGGTAGACGATTACGTGCGTTTGTTGCGCTGACAATGTAATATGACGTTCAGCGCAAAGGGTTTTACCCCTCGCATTAATGTTTTTTTGCGCCGGAACATTGTAATTTGGCCCTATAGTTCCTACATATTTATTTTCTGTGTTAATCTGTATACCTGTATTTGTGTTTTGCTTTTTAATATCTTGCATTTTATTACTTTGTATTTCTGTAACAATTCAATGTTCTTGAACCCAGGACGTACTTGAAAACGAGAGAAATCTCAATGTATCCTTCCTGGTAAAATCCTTTGCAAATAAATAAATACTCAACACACACAGACACAGACACACACAAACAAACGATAATTTAAGAAAATATGTATAAATATTATAAATCATACACAATAAGAAAAACCAGGACACAAATGAAAATATATAAGGGGTTATTCACTAACCTCCGAATTGGCCCCGAATTGCACTGAATGGAGAATTTCACAGTTTGGTGTAATTTCATGGGAAATACGTCTATTCACTACTCTTTCCATTTGTCAAATAAAGGCAAAATAACAGCGAAATATGGTGCAATTTGGCAGTTTACGGCAGCTCCAAAATTGTCCCCTATAGAAGACTATTGTGTCAAAATGCCGAATTGCACTGAAATTCCAGCGAAATGCCCTGATATACGGTGCTTCGAGTCAACAGGTTTAAACGTACGAATCCCGTAGGATCCAATTAGAAAAAATTGGAAAAGTAATATCTTTTTTTTAGATTTTTCTATTTGTCCCCAGTCTCACTCTCCTCGCGGGCAGGAGAAGCGGCGGACTGGTCCACAGTTCTCGTCGCGGGATGAGAGGTGTGTATCGGATTTATTGTTTGTTTTATTTTTTTATTGAGGGTGTTTAAATGATTCTGCAAAAGCGGAATCATTTCACACCAGCTTTTAGGTGGCGGCTATATTTTGTTTAGCCCATCGCTGCGGTAATTAGCGCTAGCACTTTGTAATACCTTACTTATCCTATTGCTAATTAGTGATTGCGCTCCCCATGTTAAGTATAGGATGCGCAAAGCAGAGTAAGCTCGCGTAAGCTAATGCAATCACTGATGCGCTAACAGATTTTTCACAGGTTTAGCGTTAGGAAGATAATATGGGGGGCATGCGTTAAAGTCACTTATCCTGGCGTTTACAACAACTCATCCAAACGCTACAGTTATCATTCACTATAAAATTTAAAATGAATAAATATTCCCTAAAATTATTTGCATTTGCGCTGGGAATATTTATTTCTTAGGTTTTGAATAACTATCGTGCCATTTTGCAGTTTGTGGGCACTTACAGTATATTCCATTATTAGCAGCACTGAGCCTATCTAGGCATTTCTTCTATAGAAAATATTTTTGCGCTATTTTCACACATTTTTTTCTTTTATCACTATGGAATTTAGCCTTTTTTATTTTGTAACAGACCTTTTTATTATTTTTGACCTTTTTTACTATTTAAACACATTTTTATTGATTTTAAAATCCTATTAGGAGAATAGGAGCCTTCCTTCTTTTATTCTTTTACATTTTGGTAGAATTTGCCGAGGCCAATTCGGTGCAATTCAGGTGGTTTTCACCAATGTCTGATAACTGCTTTGGCGACTCCAACGTTGCCAAAATACATTGACCATTTGCTAATTAGTGAATTCACTGTATTTTCACCTAAATGGAATTGTTCGAATTGCGGCGAAACACAAAGCGCCATAATCAGGGGCGTAACTACCAGGGTTGCCGAGGGTGCCACCGCATCCGGGTCTTTGAGTCCAGAGGGCCCACACTCGCCTGCCTGGACCTGGGGGCTATATATATATATATATATATAATATATAATGTATAATATATATATATATATATAAAGGGTCAAGAGGTCCCGCACTCCACATACCGAAAATTTCTTGCTCCGGTGCAGTCAATCCAGCTGCAGGTAGATAAGAGACCAAAATCCAGACGCACACGGAGATTTCTTTTCAAAGTTTAAATAAAATAAAACTTTATTCTGGCATCAAATTTCAACGTTTCAGTCCCCAGAGGGACGTTCCTCAGGAATGGCCAACATACAAAGGAAGACATATATATACATCAAACAATTAAGCTCCCACAGATGTGTCTACCCTGCAATCAGCAATCACAGAGCAGGCGTGGACATACTCTGCAAACCAATTAACCAAAGTATAAATGAAAAAAAAAAAAATCACAATGACACCTCAAAAAGAGTCTAAGAAAAAAAGAGAAAGTCAACATGTAGGATACAGTGATACAATATTCTAGCTACATTTAAAAAGAACATATTAGCATCTTAGTATAGATATAGCAGTGTAATTAACATAGCTAGGAATAGTAATCCATATATGGCAAAAGCATAATATTATACTAAATGTGCACAGAACTACAGCCATGCAATGAACTGCCCTTTATTGAGATCCATGTAAACCACATATTTAGGAAGACCAAATAGAAAAAATAAATAAATATTTTTTTATTGGTTAAAAACAATTGCCTAGGAGGACTTCACACCCAGAGAGGGTTTGTAAGACCAATACTGCATATATCGCTGCTTTTTAGGCTGGTGTCAGACGAGCGTAGTGTTCACGTCCGTGATTGCGCCTAAAAGTACGTCCGTGATAGCATGAAAGAAAGTCCATTGGAGCCTGACACATGAAGTACGTCCACACTGAACTGCGGACGCACAACGGCCGCGGCAAACGGACGCAGGTTAGGCAAGAACGTAATACTGCTAGAACGGACGTGCGGAGTGCGCTGCGTCCACAACGTCTGTGAGTGATGGAGCGAGGTCAGACGGACTGCATTTATACGTCCAGCATTTTTGACGGACAGAATGTTTTTTCATTGTAATTTATTTTTCCCTCCTACATCCGTCAAAAATAACTTCAGTGAAAAAACGGACTGTGTGACCACTACTGCGTCATCCGTACTGACGATGTCCGTACTGCACGGACGTACAGTCCGTAGAAATCACGCTCGTCTGACCCCAGCCTAAAACAAACTAACTTAGAGGCAAAAAAGGGATATAAGAGTTCTTCTCATTAAGGCTGGGGTCAGACAAGCGCAGTGTTAACGTCCGTGTTGCCCGCACATAAGTACGTCCGTGATAGCATACAATTGTGTTAAATGGAGCCCCACACACGAAGTACGTGCGCACAGAAGTGCGGAGGCTGACGGACGCTGCAAACGGACGCAGGTTAGGCAAGAACGTAATACTGCTAGAACGGACGTGCGGAGTGCGCCACGTCCACAACGTCCGCATAGCTTTGTGTGTGAGTGATGCAACAAGGTCAGACAGACTGCATTTATACGTCCAGCATTTTTGATGGACAGAATGTTTTTTCATTTTAATTTATTTTCCCTGCTACATCAATCAAAAAATCCGTCAGTGAAAAAAAACGGACTGTGTGGCCACTACCTTGTTGTCAGTCAGTAAGTACGTCCATACTGCACGGACGCACAGTCTGTACAAAATGCGCTCGTCTGACCCTAGTCTTAGACCACGAGGGGCAAGTGAGTCCAGTGTAAAAATCCAAAAAGATTCTCGCTTGAGAAGTTCTTTAGCGCGATCACCCCCTCTCACAAGCGGGGGGATGTGATTAATAGCCATCACTCGTAGGCTGGACAAATTATGTCCAGCCTCACAGAAGTGGCGTGCCACCGGTTGTGGGTTATCATGCCCGTTTAATGCTGCCCTAATGGCCGACCTATGATTTGCCATACGTTCTCGTAAATTATTAATGGACTTATATATATTTTACCACAGGGACATGAGATCTTATAGACAACATAGTCAGTTGTACAGGTAATTCGGTGTCGAATTCGGTACCTGGTACCACTGTAAGGATGAAAAAACACTTTTCCCGGGATTTAAACTTTCAAAAGAAGTCTCCGTGTACGTCTGGATTTTGGTCTTATATATATATATATATATATATTCTTTTTTTTAAATTTATTTTATACGTGTGAGTTTTACTCTGGAGCTCTGTGATACACTCATAGACACATATTACTGTGAGTTTTGTTGCTGTAAACCTCTGTGATTTACATTGATACACACTGTACATTACTGTGTGTTTTATTGCTGTTAGCTCTGTGATATATTCATACTTACTGCACATTGCTGTGGAGCTCTGATACGCTCATACACACCGCACATTGCTATGAGGTTTATTGCTGTGGCGCTGTGTGAGAAACACATAGTGCACATTACATTAAAAATGGGATGGACTGAAGAGGTCACAGTAAACCTGGAAAAAATGGGACAATGTCTGGAGTCAACATTGTGGACCTGGAGGGGACAATGCACGTTGACGGGAGGGGGGAGAAAATATGTTTTTGCCTAGGGTGGGGGGGGGGCGATCATGGTTCCTGCACCTGGGCCCTGAGATTTCTAGTTACGCCTCTGGCCGTAATTGATTTGTGAATAGACCCTATAAAGTTTTATGTAAGCGGAAGAAATAAATAGATTCTGCTAAATAAATTAATTCAATAATATACAGGCAGCAAATCAGGTTAATGCGGGAAAACCATGAATGAACTGTGACAGACGTTTGTTTTCCTGTTCAAAGAGCCTCGGTCATGATTTTTTCCAGGTGAAACTAATTGCAGCTTTCAGTGGAAAGCAGAAAACCTGAATTACTACTAAATTAACCACAGTAAACCCCTACAGTGTCCATAAACATTGTATATATGCAAATAGAATCTAGCTATTTACATGTTCATTATCTATGTATCTCTCTCTCTCTTTCAGTCTGTTAGTGTGTCAGTCTATGAACCCAACAGCATATCACATCTTCCAGGTGGAGCCAAGACAAATTGTAAGGTGTTAGGGGTATTCCAAACATTTTACTTTGATTCATAACATTTATATTATATAAAATGTTTCAAAATGGAATTTGTGCAGGAGGAGCCTTGATTCATTCCCCGTTCCAAAGTTAATCCATCTTTTTACCCAGGAGTCTTCAATTTCAAGGACTTTTAGAATGTGTGGGGTCTGTGCGTGGTAATATACAGACAACAATCTCTGTATAAAGTACTATCTAAGGCTAGGGTCAGACTAACGCATTTTTCACGTTGTCCGTGAAAATGTGCGTTCGAAGAATGGACGTATTTTTTCACGGAATACGCAATAGCGGTCATACCATGCGCAGTTTCATCGTGATTTTGTACGGATCATCAATAAAACACTTCTTGCATCTGGACGTTATGTTGGCCGGACATTAGCAGCGTCTGATGTCTCCAATTCACGCACACACGCCGCTAGCGGACGCAGCGCACTCTGTACGTCAGTACTAGTGGTTTAACGTTCTCGAAAAAATGCGTTCATTTTCCACTTGCGTTGCGCAGCCGGACTTTTGTGCGACCGTACTTCGTATATTGGCCGTCATTGCCCGGCATCTGCTGCTAGCACGGCCGTGATTAAGTGCGCCAGAACGCGCGTTCGCACTGCCTCAGTCTGACCCTAGCCTAAAGCAGAGATTTTCTACATTACCACTTACTGCAGTGCCAGCACAATAACTATTTAGCATCAACATTTATTTGTAAAATATTTTACCTGGAAGGATACATTGAGATTTCTCTCGGTTTCAAGTATATCCTGGGTTCAAGAACATTGAAGTGTTACAGTTACAGAAATACAAAGTAATAAAATGCAAGATATTAAATATAACACAAATATACTGATTAACACAGAAAATATGAAAGACATATACTTTACAGTACTATTCATTTAAAAGGTGTGCCTATCAGTGTTATCACTGTAGTAAATGAATACTTTCCAAGAAGAAATATTATCAGGGTTATTCAGAGAGCGGTGAAAAGCAGGAGAATGACTGGAGAATGGAAAATTCTAGGGCCAAATAGCCAAACCAGTAAAAGTCTCCCATTCATCTCCCTTTCCAAATCAGCTATTTTGACCTAGAATTTTCCATTCTCCAGTCATTCTCCTGCTTTTCACCGCTCTCTAAATAACCCTGTTTGTGTCAGTCAAACAAGTTTGTATCTTAGTAACCCCTTCACGCTGCAAGATGTTCTATGATGCCCTCGCAGCGGGATGGGCCTGAAAGCCAAGGGACGGCATAGCACGCCCCGCTAGCTTCCAATAAAAGCCTTCTGACCTATGTGTGTCACGCATTGTTGGCTGCCAAGGGATGGCCAGGAAAGGCGCATTGCCTGTGTAGGAGGGCCAGTGGAGGCTCTGGAAAAGCCACCGGGCATGTTGTTACTTTCAGACCCACCTGCCGGGCACCGCCTGGCAGCAAACGGTTAAGACAAATATCCAAGTAACTGATGACATCTTGTTTGAATTTAGCCAGGGCTGGATTAACATAAGGCTATTGGAGCTGCAGCTCCAGGCCCTTGCCTCAAAATAGGCCCATTGAAAGGATAAATGTCAGCACCATTTGTCACCAACACAATGAGCGAAGATAAATGAGCAAGATAAATGGGTCCGTGGCACAATGGAATGATGTGTAAAACGAAAGGGATAGGAACACAACTGAAAGTAAGAATGGGGCAGAGGAACAATGGAAGATTAGAAGGGATCAGAGGAACAATGGAAGGTGAAGAGAATTGAGCAGAAGAACAATAGAAGGTGGAAAGAACGAATGGAGGAACAATGGAAAGTTAGAAGAATGGATCAGAGGAACAATGGACGTTTAGAGCAATGGGGCAGAGAAACTATGGAAGGAGAGATGAATAAAGCAGAGGAACAACAGAAGGTTAGAAAAATGGGACAGGGGAGCAAAGTAAGGTGAGAAGCAGACATGTACTGGCCATAGGGACTACAGGGAGATTCCCGGTGGCCCGAAGGCTCAGTGGGCCAGTGTGAATGCTGCTTCACCATGTGGATCGTGATGCCCTTATTAGGTGAGGTGAAAATTTCCTCACCATCTGTAAAACAGACGCAGTCTCATATTGGGGTCACCGTGCCGGGGAGACCTGCTGCGCATCCGCCTCACCTTAAGACATGGTGCGCACTCAACATCAGTGCCGCTGCATTGAGTTACCCAATCGCTCTGCAGCAACTCCTGTATTGGTAGAGCGATTGGTTAGATTGATTAGTTGGATTGATTGGAGCAATCCGGTTGGTTTATATACTATTTTTGTGCGGGTTTGCATAATTAAAGTGGCACAGGCTGGATGAAGTCCATGGCTGAATTTTTTTGCCCCAGTCCAGCTCTGGTGAGAAGAATATGGAAGAGACGCAGTTGAGCTGTGTGGGATGCAGCAGAGGCCCACTAAAATCTTCAGCGCCAAGCTCATGAAGCTCTTAATCCAGCACTGGATTTAACTTGTTGATGCTATTCAAGTTGTTAGTTACATGAAAATGAATTCAGAAGCATGAAAACATATATATCAGTGACAGTGTTGTTATGGAAATGCTATTTATTTTTTTATATGAGGATAAAATATTAAATTGCATCTTAAGCGAAATATATAAGCATAAAGAAACTGAAATAAAAGGGCAAACAATTAATTAAAAAGATAAAACAACGTACCATCAGTTCTGTGAGTTGTTACAAGCATTTTTTTTTTAAGTCTCTTCGGTTGAGGTTCTATACAGGGATTGCTGAAAGATACAGAAGACATAAATAAGAATAGACTCCGGCTCATCATCATTTCAAAAGAAAGACTACTCGGCTTCCTGATTTCCATACAGATCAAACGACGGCGCAGACCCCAGCAGATTTGTAGAAATTCGTCTACTGGATTAACACATATGCAGAAATAAAAGTGCTTTTGTGACAGGTTGGACTGAATTCTGCTTTTTAATGAAAAAAATATATATATATATATCTCATCATTGTAATGTCACCTTCAAAAGTTATTAATCGTTTATTAATTTATATATTATATTTCGTTGCTAAAGATAAAAGAATTATACCTTTATCCATCATACATCAGTCCTCACTTGCACTCCAGGCATCGGTTTGGCCAAGTTGTCTGTTTCATCTCCAACAAACAGCATATGTAACAACAAACAACTTTATAGCCACTAATTAAAGATAAAAAGCATTAGCCATTTATGGGTTTGTTTGAAGGAATAAATGTAGCCAAGTTAGTGCAACTCTCAGAGCCGCGATCAGGGGGTGACAGCCAATGGTATGTTCAGGGGTCCAGTCATTGTCTTGACAAACCCTGTACCAGAATCCTATAGGGGTTATTCAGAGAGCACCGAAATGTCACCGCTGCAGAACAGGTTGGCGTCGCACAAATAACCTACTAATAATACTAATAACATTATTAATAATGCTTTGTATAGGAAGTATTAACTATTGTACAGCCAGAGAATAACAAGCTATTTCCACGCGGCTCGTTATTCTCTGTGTGAGCTGGTAATGAATACTGGCTCAAAGACCTTACTGTCACGTGAATTTGTTTTGGCAAAATAGGGGCCCAAGTCATTAATTACCTTGCCTCCTTTCATCATTTCATCATCATCTCTTGTATCTTTAGTTAAGATAATTTTTAAGGCTGGTAATACTTAAAATTTTAGTGTTCGATTAATCGATTTTTTTTTAATCGATTTAATTATAATGCACATACAGATCCAACTACTTTTAGCTGATCTGCATGCATTGCAACTCTGCATTAGTCAGTGGTAAATGTGGTATACACTATATACACTATATACAATCACCCGACACTAGTTAGTTTCAACGATTCATGACTTTACTTCACCGTTCAAACAAGAAGTTCAAACTGTAGCACTGACGTAAGTTATTATATTGCCCCCAGTTCACACATGGATATATTTTCCCCCAGCTCACACATGGATATATTTGCCCCAGCTCACACATGGATGGATATATTGCCCCCAGCTCTCACCTCCTGCTGCCGCGTGCTTTGCGCCGCGTGCTTTGCGCCGCGTGCTTTGCTCCCTACGAGTGTTTGGCAGCATGAGAGCTTGGCCGCTCACCTGGGGGAACCAGCTGACCAGCCGCGTTCTCGCGAGATTGCGGAGTTCACGTGAACTCTGGGTTCTTGCGAGAACACGGCTGGTCAGGTGGTTCCATCAGGCGAGCGGCCAAGCTTCACGCCGGCGGACGCTCGTAGGGATCAAAGCACACGGCGCAAAGCATGCGGCGGCCAGCGGTCCATTAAAATATATTTAATCGACAAAAGAAATTAACGATTAATCGATGAATTAATCATTAATTTCCGCAGCCCTAATTTTTTTTACTCTCTGTGTCACTGGGTGCATCCATTGTGTGATATTTTGTGTTGTAAACTGCTCCTTACCCCACACACACAGTATCTTTCCATCACTTGCTCTTCACTTTGTAGCAGGGCCGTAGGGAGGGCGAGGCGAGTGAGGCACTCGTCTCGGGAAGAGCCGCAAGGGGGCGCAGCCAGGGGTGATCACTCGTTCTTCATAATAACGCAAGGGATCTCATCATCATCCGGTGCATGCCTGGGAAAGAAATCACCCCTCACTCTGACTGCCAGAGCGGAGGTCCCCTTCTAGCTGCACTGAACAGCTCAGAAGGTGCGGAGGTGGGGCCACACGTGAGGTCGTCGCGTCACGGTCACATGACTGCAACAACGTGGGGTGCGCCGCCTGCACGTGTCACAGCCTGCTGATATGAGCTTTAATCACTAGAGTGACTTTAGGGGCGGAGCCACGAGGCGAGGGGACAGACTAGCGCCAGAAAGCCCAGCACACTCAGCCACTGACTGGCCTTTCTTAAATTTTGGACCGCTGGGCTGCCTGTGGGCTGTTGCTTCTTTAATGCTCACTCGCACGCAGGCTGCGTGCGAGTGAGTGAGAGACACTCCGCTGACAGTGTGGAAGTGGATCTCTGGTGACCTCTCTTCCTTCCACTTGTCTCTGCCTCCTCCTCCCATCAGCCACTTGCTCCCGCTCACAGGAAGTTCGGGGCCACAAACTCACTCGCTGGGAGAGGCAGCAGCAGCAGCAGGGCAGTCTCCTCAGTGAGTTGTGAGAGCAGCTGCTCTCAATCCATTCCTCCCTGCTTCCTACACACACCACATACCACCCCCCCCCTCCATGATAACAGGCACTGCCTGCCCCCCCCCTCCTGCTGCATTTTGGGAGAGGCTGTGTGGAGCAGTGCATGCTTGGAAGATGGCATCCTACAACTTGAAAACGTTGTTAACCAGCCCCAGGTGAGAGGCTGTCACTCTGACTTGTAGAGATTAGGGATGAGCTGTTCGATTCAATCAGTTCGGAGTTCGATTCGAACATCGGCAGTTCGAAAGTTCGTGAACTTCGAACTTTTTGGCGTGTTCGGTTCGAGTTGGATTTTTTTTTTTTTTGATTTTTAAAAAAGTATATAAAATGCTTGAAAAATACTAAAAAATCTAGAAATAAAGAGACTCTTTACTGCAGAATTTTATAAGCAACGGTTTATTAGATATTGAATTAAAAACTAATGTCTAGGTGCAAAGATTCCCACCTCCAAATGACCTGTGCTCTCAAACGGCGTAAACAACAGTTGTTTAATTAGTGTTTGGAAATAACATGTGCTTCTAATTAGTCCGGTCTCATGAATTTGATACATTGTATGCAGACTGGAGTGCTAGGTGTCGTGTGTGGGTCTGTGATGGCGATGTTTCCATACATCCTACAAATCCGCCACTTCACGGGCAGGTTATGGGGACCTCCTAGGCACGATATTTGAAGGAATTTTTCGTTTTTATTTTTAACCCTTATTTTATGGAAACTCACTGTTCCTTTAACCCTTTCACTGCTGTGGCATTTCACCGCTGTGTGCTGAGCTAATTTTTACCGCTTTCGCTCATCATGTTTAAACGCGATTTGAAGCCACATTTTATTATACGACCCAGACATATTATATATCGTTCTTTCCGGCAGACTCTGCAGATTCATAATATATCATTTTTATATGTATACGTCATGTTCTGCCTGTATATTATAACAAAAAATGCAATAAAACTTGAATTTTTAATCATCTGCAGCGTGTAAAGTGTTTTTTTTCACCTTTTATCACATGAACATCTCCCCCCCCCTTTTCCACTCTCTCCCCTTTGCACTTTCTCCTTCTGTCCCCTTTTCTTCTCTCTCCCCTTTTCTCCCTCCCACTTTCCCTGCTCCTTCTGGTTTCTCCCCCAATCTCCTTTTATGCCCCTCGCGCTCTCCTTTTCTACCTCTTTCTACCTCGCTCTATTTCTACCTCTCTCCCCCTCTCTTTCTACCTCTCTACCCCTCTACCTTTCTTTCTGTACCCCCTCTCTCTTTCTACCCCTCTCTCTCTTTCTACCCCTCTACTCTCTCACCTGTGCAGGATCCATGTATACAAGATGCATGTTTACCCTAGCAATACACCGAGCCATGCAACCTGCATGACTAATAATTATCTAAACCTTGATGCCCCCCCAGATGTTAAAACAACTGTTAAATTAATGTTCATAGATACCGCACATTGCAGTGAGATTTATAGCTGTGCAGCTCTGTGACACACTCATACACCCTACATATTACTGTTGGTTTTATTGCTGTGGAGCTCTGATACGCTCATACACACCGCACATTACTGTGAGTTTTACTGCTGTTGATTCTGTGATACGCTCATACACACCGCATATTACTGTGAGTTTTATTGCTGTGTAGCTCTGTGATATGCTCATACATCGCACATTACTGTGAGTTTTATTTCTGTGGAGCTCTGTGATATGCTCATACACACACTGCACATTACTGTGAGTTTTATTGCTGTGGAGCTCTGATACATATTCTTTTCGTTTGCACTTATCACAATATAGGGCTGGTCTAATGTTTTTTTTTTCAGGGCTGTTTTTTATACCCAGTCCGGCCCTGCCTGAAGCCCCACCAGACATCTGCCACACTTCCCTGGAGCACAGCACACTCAGCCACACTGCCTGGAGCCCAGCACACTCAGGGACACTGCCCTGGAGCCCACCACCACCACATGCCTACAATACAAATGCTAGCAAGAGACCTTTGCCAGAAAGAGTAGCAGGCATGGTGAGCCACACCAGTGTCCAGCCAGAGCAGGCCTAGCCCCAGCAGCCAGACCCGTGCCAGTAACAAACCGTGCCGCAGGCGGCCTGCCAGCCAGCCAGACCACTGCCTGCAAGACCCGTGCCACTGCAAGCCAGGTGCCAGCGAGACTAGTGCCCCAGCCTGCCAGATTTGAGGCATCAAGACTCATGCCACTACCAGCAAGACATGTGCCATCAAGACCCAGGTCGCCGCCAGCCAGACCTGTGCCATCAAGAGCCGTGCCGCTACCAGCCAGACCTGGGCCAGCAAGACCTGTGCCGCTGCCAGCCAGACCTGTGCCAGAAAGACCCGTGCTGCTGACATACAGTCAGGTCCAGAAATATTGAGACATCGACACAATTCTAACATCTTTGGCTCTATACACCACCACAATGGAGTTGGAATGAAACAAACACAATGTGCTTTAACTGCAGACTGTCAGCTTTAATTTGAGGGTATGTACATCCAACTCAGGTGAACGGTGTAGGACTTACAGCAGTTTGCAGATGTGCCTCCCACTTGCCACTTGTTAAGGGATCAAAAGTAATGGGACAGAATAATAATCATAAATCAAACTTTCCCTTCTTAATACTTGGTTGCAAATCCTTTGCAGTCAATCACAGCCTGAAGTCTGGAACGCATAGATATCACCAGATGCTGGGTTTCATCCCTGGTGATGCTCTGCCAGGCCTCTACTGCAACGGTCTTCAGTTCCTGCTTGTTCTTGGGGCATTTTCCCTTCAGTTTTGTCTTTAGCAAGTGAAATGCATGCTCAATGGGATTCAGGTCAGGTGATTGACTTGGCCATTGCATAACATTCCACTTCTGTCCCTTCAAAAACTCTTTGGTTGCTCTTGCAGTATGCTTTGGGTCATTGTCCATCTGCACTGTGAAGCGCCGTCCAATGAGTTCTGCAGCATTTGGCTGAATGTGAGCAGATAATATTGCCCGAAACACTTCAGAATTCATCCTGCTGCTTTTGTCAGCAGTCACATCATCAATAAATACAAGAGAACCAGTTCCATTGGCAGCCATACATGCCCACGCCATGACACTACCACCACCATGCTTCACTGATGAGGTGGTATGCTTAGGATCAGGAGCAGTTCCTTTCCTTCTCCATACTCTTTTCTTCCCATCACTCTGGTACAAGTTGATCTTGGTCTCATCTGTCCATAGGATCTTGTTCCAGAACTGTGAAGGCTTTGTTAGGTGTTGTTTGGCAAACTCTAATCTGGCCTTCCTTTTTTTGAGGCTCACCAATGGTTTACATCTTGTGGTGAACCCTCTGTATTCACTCTGGTGAAGTCTTCTCTTGATTGTTGACTTTGACACACATACACCTACCTCCTGGAGAGTGTTCTTGATCTGGCCAACTGTTGTGAATGGTGTTTTCTTCACCAGGGAAAGAATTCTTCGGTCATCCACCACAGTTGTTTTCCGTAGTCTCCAGGGTCTTTTGGTGTTGCTGAGCTCACCGGTGTGTTCCTTCTTTTTGAGAATGTTCCAAACAGTTGTTTTGGCCACTCATAATGTTGTTGCTATCTCTCTGATGGGTTTGTTTTGTTTCTTCAGCCTAATGATGGCTTGCTTCACTGATAGTGACAGCTCTTTGGATCTGATCTTGAGAGTTGACAGCAACAGATTCCAAATGCAAATAGCACACTTGAAATGAACTCTGGGCCTTTTATCTGCACATTGTAATTGGGGTAATGAGGGAATATCACACACCTGGCCATGGAACAGCTGAGAAGCCAATTGTCCCATTACTTTTAGTCCCTTCACAAGTGGGAGGCACATCTACCTACACCGTTCACATGAGTTGGATGTGCATACCCTCAAATTAAAGCTGACAGTCTGCAGTTAAAGCACATTGTGTTTGTTTCATTCCAACTCCATTGTGGTGGTGTATAGAGCCAAAGATGTTAGAATTGTGTCGATGTCCCAATATTTCTGGACCTGACTGTAGTTAAGGTGAGCTTGCACATTGTTTAGTGATGCGGAATATGTTTGCACCATATAAATAAAGTAAAATAATAATCATAACTTGGGCTATGAAATGTTTAATAAAGAATTTGAATAACTTTGTATTCCCGTATTGGTTTATATGTTCTCAAGAACTACGGGCTCTTATATACTATCTTGACGAACACTAATAATACTGAGAGCCCTTTTTTTGTGTAGATATGTATTTTGATACGTTATTTAGCTACACTGCAAGTTGTGATGTTGTTCATCATGCTAAGTTACATATCTTTGTTTCGTATGTAACTGAAATAAACAGTTCTAATATTATTAATTTTCTTGTTATTTATTACCTATTTTCCTCTAAAAAAACCTCTACAAATATTGTGTGTGTGTGTGTGGGGGGGGGGGGGCACAAGTTTCTATTCTTGCCTCGGGTGCAAAAGGAGCTAGCTATGGCTCTGCTTTGTAGCAGCTTTGGCCATTGAATGGTCTATGGATCGATCACTGACTCAATTCATTGTATTGTGGTGGATGTATTGAAAGGACATCACCAGGGGTTAGATTAGAAGTCTTTTAGCTGCCATCTCTTATCTCAGGTAGCCTACACAAGTGTTTCACAACTCCAGTCCTCAGATCCCCCTAACAGGCCAGGTTTGCCAGATATCTGAAGCGCAGCACAGGTGATATGACTTGCTGCTCAGTGATTGCAGGATTCAGTCTGCACAAGGTAATCCTTAAAACCTGGCCTGTTAGGGGTACTTGAGGAACGGAGTTGAGAAACACTGGCCTATACTACACAATACACCCCCTGCTGCCTTATCTAAACGTCCATTCCACCATCTTGTTAAAGTGGTAAATACTGTAGATTAGATAACCAACAGAAGTAAAGAGAAACCTTTGGTAAATGTTGCCTCATGGAAAAAAAATCAACAAAATGGCAGGAAGATAAAAAAAACTAATTTAAATTTTTCCTTTTTACATGCAATTACATCAAACAATGAGAAAAACCAGCAGCGTGTGCTTTATAATGCGGTTTTGTTTGTAATGCACAAGTAATTTAGTTAGACGTTAGGGCCTACTGTATGTAAGTGATAGTGTCCCTTTAATACCATCCAGTAAGCATGAGGTGTGCTGCATATCACAGGCTCACTTTAAAGCGTACCCACAGTATCTGGCTTAAACACCACTTGCCAGTTCAAATATTTTACAGTTGTGTATTCTACATAGAATCTATTCTACCCGGTATTATTAAAGTGTCATACACGTGAAATCAGTGGCACTATCTGAATAAGGTCATTATCATTTTAATCTAACTCTCCCAAGGAAACGTGTATTTACACAACAAAAAGGACTTTAAAAAAGGATTGTGCTTTCTGTTTGGCACAAAACCCATCTGGCTGGCAGTGTGCTGATCTGACAGGGAGCTTAATTGGGCTTTTGTGAGCAATTTGGGTAAAATATGATTTTTCATTAGAATATCTATTTAAAAAGCCAAATACTTGGTTTATTTTTGTGATGTTTTCCCTGTATGGTTACATCTTGCAGCCGCATAGAGTCAGTGGAAAATCAGTATTGGACCCCTAGCATTATCACACGGACGGTGATCGCATGATTCACTCGGATGAATAGTTACAGTATAATCGCACACACATGCTGCTCCAAATCTCCAAACCACACAGCACAATAAAACCATTTCTCTGGGCTTGATGAACCCAGGTACAAGATAACCGTGGGCTCGTGGAATTTTATTGGTTTTGGAATATCTGGATTATATTTGTACCAAACGGAGGTCGTCTATGTTTCAATTCACTGACTGGTACTTTGAGTGTAGGGTTCAGGGAGAAGACTCCATCCCATCACCCAGAATCCTGGATCTGCTTCAACTTCTGGATCCCTACTGATGGGAAGACTGTCATATATATATATATATACAAAACACCAAGAAAGAGCACTCCATATTAATGACCACCTTCTTCCATCATTTTCTGTAGAAAAAAAAAACAGTTTTAAAAATGCTCAAAAAACCTGACTGAGGTAAAATGATGGGGATTCAGTTTACAAAGTATGATCATAATTTGCTTATGCCTGTCACAGTCGCCAATGTACCCCATCTTTGACCGGTCCTATCTAACTTGACCGAGTCTGCACTTACAGGATCAACTCACCCTGGAGCTCCCCGGCAGCTCGAGGCCTTTAAAGGCTGCCATGATGGAGCACCTGTGAACAGGTATTTGTATTTTACATATAGAGAGCTGACAACGCCCATTTGGTATGTACCCCTCCCTGTTTACAGGTGCTCCACCATGGCAGCCTATAAAGGCCTCGAGCTGCCGGGTAGCTCCAGGGTGAGTTGATCCCGTAAGTGCAGACTCGCTCAAGTTAGATAGGACCTGTCAAAAATGGGGTACATTGGCGACTGTGACAGGTTTAAGAAAATTATGATAATAACTTTGTGAACTGAATCCCCATCATTTTACCTCAGTCAGGTTTTTTGAGCATTTTTAAAACTGTTTTTTTTCACAGAAAATGGTGGAAGAAGGTGG
Organism: Leptobrachium leishanense; assembly: GCA_009667805.1. Taxonomy (NCBI): domain Eukaryota; kingdom Metazoa; phylum Chordata; class Amphibia; order Anura; family Megophryidae; genus Leptobrachium; species Leptobrachium leishanense. The sequence goes on from CM019069.1 coordinate 37,348,052, forward strand.
TCAATAATATGGAGTACTCTTTCTTGGTGTTTTATATATAATGTATATATATATTTTTTTTTTATTATAAGCAAGGTGATGTGGAAGGTTGTTCCATTTTACTCAATGATGGGTTGACAAATTCCAGTCCTGGTCAAACGTTGACTCCTGAATTCACCTAATAAAGCTGACTGCTTTCACCGTTAACAGAGTGCTTAGATTGATTCCTCTGTCTATTGTAACAGTTATATGTTTTTATTAAGCGCTAACAAGTTCCGTAGCGCAGTACAGTGGGTGAGACACTGGCAAGTACTGGCCATAGGGACTATAAGGAGATTCCCGGTGTGCCGATGGCTCAGTGGGCCGGTGTTAATGCTGGTTCACCGCGTGGCTCGCACAGCCCTTAATTAGTTAGGTGAGAAATTTCTCACTGTCTATAAAACACACGCATTCTGCTGCAGTCTCATATTGTGGCCACCGTGCTGGTAAAACCCGCTGCACATATGCCTCACCTTAAGACATGGTGCGTGCTCAGGCATGTACTGGCCATAGGGACTACAGGGAGATTCCCGGTGGGCCGATAGCTCAGTGGGCCAGTGTGGATGCTGGTTCACCGTGCGGCTGGCACTGCACTTAATGGGTGAGGCGAGAACTTCCTCACCGTCTTGTGACACAGTGCATTGATAGGTCTGTATATTTCCTTGCAATTTTTGTTTAAGGTTTAGGCAATAACCCCCAGGAGGGATGGTGTTTTGTTTTGCTGCAGGTGTCCCTGTAATTAAGGGATTAAATAGCTCCTGCTTGAAGAGGGCCCAGTTGAGAAGGATCCCCACATAGGGGAAAGATTAGAATAGGCACTGGATGAGTACGAGACTGATAAACACAGGGTGCTGTTACTCCAGAGATGGGAGAGGAATTGTTAAGCCAAAAGTTGGTCTTTTTTGATTTATGTGATGCTGAAATAAAGCCTTGAATATTTCACCGGTTAAAGGACTTTGTGTGCCATATTTTGCCCTAGAGGACCGCACTATAGCGCCCCCAGTGACAGTCTGTATAACAGACGCAGTCTGTCACAGTCTCATATTGGGGCCGCCGTGCCGTGAGACCTGCTGTGCATCCGCCTCACCTTAAAACATGGTGCGCACTCAACCTCAGTGCTGCTGCTTGCTTTACCCAATCGCTCTGCAGCAACTCCAGTATCCATAGAGTGATCCAGTTGGTTTATATACGTACTATTTTTGTGCGGGTTTGCATTATTAACCCCTTAATGCCGCAGGACGTACATTTACGCCCTGCATTAGGCGGGCTTTGGCGCCGCAGGATGTAAATGTACGTCCTCAGCGTTTTCAGCCCCCCCGGGAGATACTCACCTCCTCCCGCGGCTCCCTCGCTGATCTGAGTCCCACGGAGTCAGATCGGCAGGGTTTCCTCCTCCGGCGCACTGACGTCATCGCGCCGGGGGTGCGATGACGTCAGTTTCAGGCGTCCCCCCCCCGCCGGAGCAGGGGAAGCGCCTGGAGGGGAGGGGAGGGATCCTTCGGATCCCTCTATCTCCCAATCGCCGGGGGCTACAAGGCTGTGGCCAGCATCGCTGGAAGGGTCACAGCCTGACCTTTCCAGCGATGTGTTGGGGTTAACCCATGAGTTGCCAGGTCGCGACCGGGCACAAATTTGTGCCCGATCGCGGCCTATTTCCGGTGGGGGCCGCCATCTTGGATGGCAGCCCCCACCTCTGGGTCCCCCCCCCCGCATCAACTGACTCATCGCGCCATGCGCGATGATGTCAGCTAACTGGGGAAGCCCCTAGCTGCAAAGGGATTTCCTATGGAAATCCCTTGCAGGAGATAGGGGGGTTCTTTGAACCCCTTTATCTCCTGATCGGTGGCAGCTAGGGGGTCATGCCTGATATCGATGGAAAGGTCTGAGCATTGCCTTTCCAACGATTTCAAACATGACAAAGAAAAAAGTTAAATAAAAGTGTATAAAAATAAAAAAACAATTAATTAAAAAAATAAAAACGTGCTTTTTTTTTTTCTTTGATGCAGCATTATTGTTCACATTTCAATTATAATATGAACAATGATGCTTCACCAATGTTTTTTTTTGGGGGGGTTTAGCTAAAATCACGTAATTTCCCCCCACCCAAAAAAAAAAAAAAATGGGTTCCCAAGTCTACCCTATAGAATATAACCGCAAAGGATCGGATAATAAAATGTGAAAAAAAAAACACTTTATACACTGTGGATGATTGAAATTTTATTGAAAATTCACATTTTTTTACATATTTTGTTATAGCATTCTGGCAGGACAAGACTTTTATATATAATTATGATATATTATTAATCTTCTGAGTCTACCGGAAAGAACGATATATAATTTGTCTGGGTGGTATAATAATATGTGACTTAAAACCGCGTTTAAACATGATGAGCAAAAACTTCAGCAAACTTCACTTCCGAAAGAACGCCAAAGTTGTAAAATTACTCCCGTCCTTAAGGGGTTAAAGTGGGCTGGTGTGGATGAAGTCCAGGGCAGTTTTTTTGGCCCAGTCCAGCCCTGTGCGCGCTCAACCCCGGCGCCGCTGCATTGCTTTACCCAATCACTCTGCAGCAACTCCGGTATCTGCAGAGTGATTGGTTGAGATTCGGTTGGTTTATATACTATTTTTGAGCGTGTGTGCATAATTAAAGTGGGCCGGTCTGGATGAAGTCCAGGGCTGAATTTTTGTCCCAGTCCAGCCCTGATGAGACAGAACAACAAAGATACATTAAACTTAATCATATTCAAATGATTCATATACTTAAATCATATTCAAGCTACAATATTGAAAAGATGGAGAAAGTGGTCTGTGCGTAGGAGGTACAGCCTGGCTATAAACACTATTTATAAGGATTTCCAAACCAATGATACGTTAGGCCCATAATGTACGAACCTGCCCTCTGCTACGTGTTCATACTCCATATAACCTATTGCAGTAAAACTATAACAATCAAACAGGGTTTTAGATATGCGAGACGTTTAAAAGCTAGAAAAATGGACCTCATTCCCTATTCATTTTTTATTGAACATGACATTTTTTATAGTTTAATCCATGGCGGGCTGTTTCTCCTATTCCTGCACGAAACATGTTTTCCTGAGCATTAAGACGCAAGCGTACAATAAAATGTTTACAGTTGGAAAGCAGCGCTCTTACAATTTGTTTTGAGGTTTAAAAGACACATTTCATTTCTTTCGTCCCATTTGCTAAACATAAAACACTCGGACTGATAGTTCCAATTGCCTTTCCTTAGAAACGACTCAGTATGGTGTTATTCACAGAGATCCAAACTTGTCCCGAAAATGTAACGAACAGGGAATTTCCCCGTACAGTGCAATTTCATAGCCGTTCGGCTGTTCAGAAAGCAGGCAGTTCGCCAAATATTGGCGAATTGCCTGCAAAAACGGTGCCTATTCAATGGCAGTGAAATCCTCATAGAAAAGCAATGGTTAATCTAGTCACAGACACCGACCAGCAGTGAAAAGTGGTCGAAGTGCCCTGCTGTTCGGTGGTTTCATTCGGCAGGTTTATTCAGGTGAACCCCATAGGCTTTATTTCAACGTTAAAAATATTCCTGTTTTAATACAATATCTGATAAACCGTCTATTGTTTTAATCTGCAGTAAAGTCTCTTTATTTATTTGGTTTTTAGGATCTTTTAGACATTTTTCAGCCAAATTTTTTTCAAATGCCGTTTTTTCTTTTTTCTGTAACGGACCTTTTTATTATTATTCATAGAACCTTATATGTAAATTCCAGGAATTTTCATTGAGTAGTTTTTTTGCAAACAGTGTTTAAATTTTAACACTTTCATTTCATTTTTTTTCCACCCTATCCTGTTTGTCATCTTGTTGGGTGGTCGGCGCTGCGTTCGGCAGATTATCGCCTTTTTTCGGACGTGTTCGGCTTGTTTTTTGTGGCGGTTCAAAGTGATCTGATACTTCGGATCATATCAGCTACGGTTTTCGTCAGTTTTGAGGCAGATTTTCGAGTCCCTTCCCTGCACTTCAGCGACCCTGTGGTGAATGATTAATTCACCGCTGGGTCTGGGAATTAGATTCCAAAAGGTGCAGGGAGCATGGAAAAGGCGGTGACATTTCGGTGCTCTGTAAATAACCTCTATAGTCACAGGGCCCTATTACATTCTTCACGGAAAAATGCTCGCGCAACGAATGAATTTTTGTGCCAAGCGTTAAACGTTACCACGCGTAAATCAACGCTGGAATTACAATCCTCGCGCATTTTTTCATCCGTCGAGCAATAACGCGCGTTAAACAGACGCGCACAAATGCGCGCACAGCAACGTTGTGCGCAGAAATCAGTGTGCGGACTGTTCACGTGATTCAGCCAATCAGAATTAAGAACCACAATTGTCTCACGTTAAGTTTTTGCGCCTGTCAAAGTCAATCTGAGTATATATGCTGCATCAATAAAAAAACCAAGCACAACTTCTCCATTTTATTGGTTTGGTATGAGTAGAATGTGTAAGTATACTTTGCTGCATTTTTATTTTTTTGGGCTGGTGTATTTGGGTTCGGCCAAGTCGTTCAGATTTGCCGTTAACACCAGCTTTTAGGAGTTGCTAAAATTATGTGCGCAAAGGCTGTGCGTTACAAACTGCGCATAGATTGTAATACCATCCGCATACCAGCGCACAAACGCATTTGGACTCACAATGTTAAGTATAGGACGCGCGAAGTACAGTAAGCTCATGCAGGTTCACCTGCGGTAGAGGTATACACGCGTTTGTTGCGCTGACATTGTAATACGACGTTCAGCGCAAAGGGTTTTGCCCCTCATGTTATTGCGTTTTTGCGCCGGTGCAAACATTTGCGCAAAGAATGGAATAGGGCCAGGGCCGGACTGGCCTACCGGGATAGCGGGAGGAATCCCGGTAGGCTGATTAACTTTTGGGCCTATGGGGGGGCTGTTTTGTACTATAGAATCCGTTTAAACCTTTTTTTTTTATATCAGCCTGTCAGTGCTGGGGGGGGGGGGGGGGCGGAGCATCGGCCCCACTGACAAGCTGAGGGAGGGGTTATATGGCCGGGTGTCTGAGCAGCCGCAGATACAAGCAGGCAGCCTGCTCGAGTGCTTGCTCGCACGTTGCAGGCTGCCTGAAAGCTGTCCTGGCCGGGGTGTCATCTGGTGGGGAGAAGCCCTGCATTTTGATCGGTGTGTCTTCCGGCAGGAGCAGGACCCTGCAAATCCATGTGACAGACAGCATTACATCATACTGCCTGCACTAACAGGGATTTATGCTGTGTGGAAGCAAAGGGGTGCAGAAACCCCTGCCTGTCACATGACCAGAGGACCCTGCTGATACAGACAGGAAGAGGAGCAGCTAGAAGCAAGAGGCAGGTGAGTATGGAGGGAGGGAGAGGTCTGTCCTTCTGTGTGTCCCTGTATCTGTCTGTCCTTCTGTGTGTCCCTGTATCTGTCTGTCCTTCTGTGTGTCCCTGTATCTGTCTGTCCTTCTGTGTGTCCCTGTATCTGTCTGTCCTGTGTGTCCCTGTATCTGTCTGTCCTTCTGTGTGTCCCTGTATCTGTCTGTCCTTCTGTGTGTCCCTGTATCTGTCTGTCCTCTGTGTCACTGTATCTGTCTGTCCTTCTGTGTGTCCCTCTATCTGTCTTTCTCCCTGTTTATGTGTCTGTCTTTCTGAGTATGTTCATCTGTCTGTTTTGCTATCTGTCCTTACAATTAATCTATTTCTCTTAAATGTTTTTCTCTATTTCCCCTCATTAATGTTCTCCTTCCCCCTTTATTTTTTTCTCTTTCCCCTTCTCTTATCATTTCTTCTTTAGCTCTCTCTACTTTCTACCCCTAATCTGTTCCCCTAATACCTTCTACCCCTAATCTGTTCCCCTAATACCTTCTACCCCTAATCTGTTCCCCTAATACCTTCTACCCCTAATCTGTTCCCCTAATACCTTCTACCCCTAATCTGTTCCCCTAATACCTTCTACCTCTAATCTGTACCCCTAATACCTTCTACCCCTAATCTGTTCCCCTAATACCTTCTACCCCTAATCTGTTCCCCTAATAGTGTCTAACCCTAATCTGTAACCCCCTAATAGCCTCTAACTCTAATCTGTTCCCCTAATAGCCTCTAACCCTAATCTGTTCCCCCATATAGCGTCTACCCCTAATCTGTACCCCATAATAGCTTCTAACCCTAATCTGTCTCCATAATAGCTTGTTCCCCTAATACCTTCTACCCCTAATCTGTTCCCCTAATACCTTCTACCCCTAATCTGTACCCCCTAATAGCCTCTAACCCTAATCTGTTCCCCCTAATAGCCTCTAACCCTAATCTGGTCCCCCATATAGCGTCTACCCCTAATCTGTACCCCTAATAGCTTCTAACCCTAATCTGTTCCCCTAATAGCCTCTAACCCTAATCTGTTCCCCCATATAGCGTCTACCCCTAATCTGATCCCCTAATAGCTTCTAACCCTTATCTGTACCCCCTAATAGTTTCTAACCCTAATCTGTACTCCCTAATATCTTCTAACCCTAATCTGTTCCCCTAATAGTTTCTAACCCTAATCTGTGCCCCTAATATCTTCTAACCCTAATCTGTGCCCCTAATAGCTTCTAACTCTAATCTGTTCCCCTAATACCTTCTACCCCTAATCTGTTCCCCTAATACCTTCTACCACTAATCTGTACCCCTAATACCTTCTACCCCTAATCTGTGCCCCTAATACCTTCTACCCCTAATCTGTGCCCCTAATACCTTCTACCCCTAATCTGTACTCCCTAATAGTTTCTAACCCTAATCTGTACTCCCTAATATCTTCTAACCCTAATCTGTTCCCCTAATAGTTTCTAACCCTAATCTGTGCCCCTAATATCTTCTAACCCTAATCTGTGCCCCTAATAGCTTCTAACTCTAATCTGTTCCCCTAATACCTTCTACCTCTAATCTGTTCCCCTAATACCTTCTACCACTAATCTGTACCCCTAATACCTTCTACCCCAATCTGTGCCCCTAATACCTTCTACCCCTAATCTGTTCCCCTAATAGCTTCCAACCCTAATCTGTACACCCTAATAGCCTCTAACCCTAATTTGTTCCCCTAATAGCCTTTAACCCTAATCTGTTCCCCCATATAGCATCTACCCCTAATCTGTACCCCTAATAGCTTCTAACCCTAATCTGTTTCCATAATAGCTTCTACCCCTAATCTGTGCCCCTAATACCTGCTACCCCTAATCTGTTCCCCTGATAGCTTCTAACCCTAATCTGTACCCCCTAATAGCCTCTAACCCTAATCTGTTCCCCTAATAGCCTCTAACCCTAATCTGGTCCCCCATATAGCGTCTACCCCTAATCTGTACCCCTAATAGCTTCTAACCCTAATCTGAACCCCATAATAGCCTCTAACCCTAATCTGTTCCCCTAATAACTTCTAACCTCAATCTGTACCCCCTAATAGTTTTTAACCCTAATCTGTACTCCCTAATAGCTTCTAACCCTAATCTGTACCCCTAATTGCTTCTAACCCTAATCTGTACTCCCTAATATCTTCTAACCCTATTCTGTGCCCCTAATATCTTCTAACCCTAATCTGTACCCCTAATTGCTTCTAATCCTAATCTGTTCCCCTAATACCTTCTAACCCTAATCTGTACCCCTAATAGCTTCTAACCCTAATCTGTACCCCTAATATCTTCTAACTCTAATCTGTACCCCTAATAGCTTCTAACCCTAATCTGTACCCCTAATAGCTTCTAACCTTAATCTGTGCCCCAATATATTCTAACCCTAATCTGTACCCCAATATCTTCTAACCCTAATCTGTACCCCTAATAGCCTCTAACCCTAATCTGTGCCCCTAATAGCTTCTAACTCTAATCTGTGCCCCCAATATCTTCTAACCCTTAGGCTAGGGTCAGACGAAAGCATTTTTCCCCACGAACGTGAAAAAGTGCGTCCGAACGCATTGACGTATTTTTTCACGGAATGCGCAAAAACGGTCAGACGAGGCGCATTTTCGGGCGTGATTTTGTACGGATCGTCAATCAAACTCTTTTTGCGTCTGGACGTTATGTAGGCTGGACATTAGCAGTGTCTGACATCTCCTAATCACGCAAACATGCCACTATGCCGCAGCTGCGCACTCAGTACGTCAGTACTAGCGGTTCAGCTTTCTCAAAAAAATGCGTTCAAATTCCACTTGCGTTGCACGGCCGGACTTTTGTGCGGCCGTACTTCGTATATTGGCCGTCATTGCCCGTCATCTGCTGCTAGTGCGGCCGTAATTATGTGCGCCAGAACGCACGTTAAAAGTGCGCTGGTCTGACCCCAGCCTAATCTGTACCCCTAATAGCTTCTAACCCTAATCTGTACCCCTAATAGTTTATATCCCTAGTTTCTAAACAAGGCACATTACTGTGAGTTTTATTGCTGTGGAGCTCTGTGATACACTCACACACACTGCACAATACTGTATCACAGATCTGCACAACTGCAAACGCTCATACGCACCCCACATTATTTTGAGTTTTGTTGCTGTGCAGCACTATGAGTGTATCACAGTGCTGCACAGCAACAAAACTCACAATAATGTGCAGTGCAGATCTGTGATATGCTCATACACACCACACATTACTAAGAGTTTTGTTGCTGTGCAGCTGTGATACAGTAATGAGCGATGTGTATGAGTGTATCACAGAGCTGCACAGCAATAAAATTCACACTCATACACACTACACATTACTGTATCACAGAGCACCATCGTTGTTTTTTTATTGTAGTAATTTCTGTTACATAAACTCTGGTCATTCTTGGTATCATTGGAAAGGCCAGGCTTCGGCCGTTCCAACAATAGGGCTGGTCTAATTTTTTTTTCCAGGGCTGCTTTTTATTCCCAGTCCGGCTCTGAATAGGGCACACAGTGTTTCTAACAAAAAGACCTGACAGTGGTTTTACTAATATAAATACAGTCATGGCCGAAATTGTTGGCACCCCAGACATTTTTCCAGAAAATCAAGTATTCCCTTTGTGTGTATTGGAACAAAACAAAAAAAAAGGAGGAAAAAAAGCAAATTGGACATAATGTCACACAAAACTCCAAAAATGGGCTGGACAAAATTCTTGGCATCCTTAACTTAATATTTGGTTGCTCACCCTTTGGAAAAAATAACTGAAATCAGTCGCTTCCTATAACCATCAATAAGCTTCTTACGCCTCTCACCCGGAATTTTGGACCACTCTTCCTTTGCAAACTGCTCCAGGTCTCTCTTATTGGAAGGGCGCCTTTTCCCAACAGCAATTTTAAGATCTCTCCACAGGTGTTTAATGGGATTAAGATCTGGACTCATTGCTGGCCACTTCAGAACTCTCCAGCGCTTTGTTGCCATCCATTTCTGGGTGCTTTTTGACGTATGTTTGGGGTCATTGTCCTGCTGGAAGACCCAAGATCTCGGACACAAACCCAGCTTTCTGACACTGGGCTCTACAGTGCGACCCAAAATACTTTGGTAATCCTCAGATTTCATGATGCCTTGCACACATTCAAGGCACCCAGTGCCAGAGGCAGCAAAACAACCCCATAACATCATTGAACCTCCACCATATTTCACTGTAGGTACTGTGTTCTTTTCTTTGTAGGCCTCATTCTGTTTTCGGTAAACAGTAGATCACCAAAAAGATCTATCTTGGTCTCATCTGCCCACAAGACGTTTTCCCAGAAGGATTTTGGCTTACTCAAGTACATTTTGGCAAACTGTAGTCTTGCTTATTTATGTCTCTGTGTCAGCAGTGGGGTCCTCCTGGGTCTCCTGCCATAGCGTTTCATTTCATTTAAATGTCGACGGATAGTTCACGCTGACACTGATGCTCCCTGAGCCTGCAGGACAGCTCGAATTTCTTTGGAACTTGTTTGCGGCTGCTTATCCACCATCCGGACTATCCTGCGTTGCAACCTTTCATCAATTTTTCTCTTCCTTCCACGCCCAGTGAGATTAGCTACAGTGCCATGGGTTGCAAACGTCTTAATAATGTTGCACACTGTGGACAAAGGCAAATCTAGATCTCTGGAGTTGGATTTGTAATCTTGAGATTGTTGATATTTTTCCACAATTTTGGTTCTCAAGTCCTCAGACAGTTCTCTTCTCCTCTTTCTGTTGTCCATGCATAGTGTGGCACACACAGACACACAATGCAAAGACTAAGTGAACTTTTCTCCTTTTTATCTGCTTTCAGGTGTGATTTTTATATTGCCCACACCTGTTACTTGCCCCAGGTGAGTTTACAGGAGCATCACATGCTTGAAACAATCTTATTTATCCACATTTTTGGAGTTTTGTGTGACATTATGTCCAATTTGCTTTTTTCCTCCCTTTTTTTGTTTTGTATCAATACACACAAAGGGAATAAACATGTGTATAGCAAAACATGTGTTACTGCAATACTTTTCTGTGAGAAATACTTGATTTTCTGGAAAAATGTCTGGGGTGCCAACAATTTCGGCCATGACTGTATATGTATGTATGTGCAGCGTGCTTGCTTCTGGCAGCTTTCCCATGATTTTCCTTGTATGACTTCTTTACAAAAGCCGAGCTTTATCCTCCGCTTCTTGCAAGGAGAGATGTCATGACAAAAGGAGAATGTTTTATATTGTATATTACACTGCAGCATCAAGAGCTGTTAGAAAGGGCAAGTACACACAAAACAGCACAGCCACTTATTGAAAGTGTCTCTGTAACCGATCATTTACTTCTTACAATCACACAGCACTTTGAAAACTTTCTAACTATCCACTAATGTCTTTCTATCTGCTCAGCTGCAGCATCCCCCCCCCCAAGAATGGTAGAATTGTAACTCATCTGTATTTCCTGCAGGCATAGCACGGATACCACACCATTAAACACTACATTTAATATTCTCTGTACACTTCAGATCCAGCTCTGATCGGTTGCTTGTAAAAATAACACTGTGTTATTTTCATTTGTCCAGATCTTGTTGTGTTTTTTCCTAAAAGGGTTAATTCAAAGAGCGACGAGCTTGCCACCGAAGGGCACCAAAAGGTGAATTTAACCGCACATTGCAATTTCGTGGCAGTTCGGCTATTCAGAAAGCTGTCAATTCACCAAATACTGGAAAATTGACAGCGAAATACGTTGCAGTTCGCCACAATTCGGCAATATTTGGCAGCACAGAAATTGCCCCATAGAGAAATAACGGTTAATCTAGTCACAGAGGAAATGCAACGAAGTGTCAGTGAAATATCGTGATTTTTGGTGATTCAGTTCGACAGGTTTAAACAGGTGAATCCCATAAGGATTCAATGTAAAAAATATTATAGGGTTTATTTTTTTTACTCCACTATTTATTCTTTTCATTTTCAACAAACCGTCTTTTTATTTATTTATTTTTTGGAAAAAAAATAAAGCGAAATTTTCTCGTTCCCATTTTTTTAACCCAATCACTGCTGAGGCATTTCACACCTCTGTGCTGAGCTCATTTTTACCGCTTTTGCTCATCATGTTTAAACGCAATTTGAAGCCACATTTTATTATATGACCCAGACATATTATATATCTTTCTTTCCGGTAGCCTCGGCAGATTCATAATATATCATTTTTATAAGTATACGTCATGTCCTGCCTGTATATTATAACAAAAAATTCAATAAAATTTGAATTTTTAATCATCTACAGCGTGTAAAGTGTTTTTTTTCACATTTTATCACATGAGCGTTTGCGGTTATATTTTCTATGGGGTGTGCTTGTACAAAAATTAGAAATGGGGACTTGTTACATTAGTGCAGCATCATTGTTCACATTATAATGGAAATGAGAACAATATTGCTGCATTAATAAAAACAACACACAAAAAAAAGTTGCTTTTTTAATTATTATTTTATTTTTACTTTGAACATGGTCATGTTTGGTATCATTCGAAAGGCCATGCTCAGCCCTTTCGAATGACACCCTCCACGACCCCCTAGCTTCACCAGGGGATTTCCTTGGGAAATCCTGGGCAGTTAGGGGTTCCCCGGCTATCTGACATCATCGCGCTATGCGCGATACGTCAGGAGGCGAGGGGGAACACGGAGGTGGAGCTGCCATCCTTGATGGCGGCCCCCACCGTAGCTAGATCGCAATCTGCACCGAACAGCGCTGGATTGCGATCTGGCAGGCGTCAAAAAAAGGCACCGCTTTAAAGGGCAGACACTGCCCTTCAAAGTGGTTCCTTTTTTTTCACTGTAAACCCTCTGGATCGTGAGGGAGAGGGATCCAAAAGGATCCCCCCCCTCCCTTTCAAGCGATCTCCTGGCATTGCCGGGGGGTCGCCTGAAAATTACATCATCACTCATGGCGCGATGACGTCAGACGTCGGGGACCGGCCTATCTTCAGCGCCTGGCTTCCCTGAAGCCAGAACACCGCGGGAACCCGGACAGAGAGGTGAGTATCTCCTCCGGGGCTCCCACTTGCGGATGACGTGTGGGGAACGTCCTCTGCATATAGCGGGAGTCAATGAGGACGTTCCCCACACGTCATCTGCAGCGAAGGGGTTAATGGCTTTTTTTTTATTCCATAACAGACCTTTTTATTTTTTTTTTAGGACCTTTTTTATTGTTTCCACACATTTTCACGCATTTCTATTGTATTAAACACCTTTTCAGGAATAGCAGAGGTACGTTTTTTTCCCTACAGTTCGGCGGCGTTCAGATCAGTGATCTGTTCAGCGGTGAGCGGCAGGCTGATCGGCGGCATTCGGCTTTCTGTTTGGCGGCGTATTCATGTTCGGTGCACTTCAGGGACCCTGCGGTGAATAGTGAATCACCGAAGTGTGCCAAACGAGAAAGCACCAAAATTTCTCTGAAATTTCAGTGCTTTCTGAATAACCCTCTAAGAACTGAAGAATAATATTGTAACAAATCTAAATTTCCAGTGTGCAAAGCAAAAAGTTCACAACATTAAAACATCAAAATTTCAAAGTGTCTATACAATAGAGTTGTGGGCAAATCACATCAATTGTGGAAAGGCCAGGCTCTGATTGGCTGCTCACGTATATACCTTTATATACTTTCCACTGATTATTATTTCTATTTGCTGCAGTATTTTTTTTTTTTTCCAAGAATTGAATAACATGATTCTAAGCAATTTATATTTCATGCGGGCATAGAAGGGATTGTGTATCATTAAAATACGAATTTAAGATTCACAGTATAAAGGAATATTGAAAGAAAAATCGGATCAACTGTGAAAAGGCCAAGATCTGATTGGCTGCCTCACAGCAAGTATTAAGTGCCCCGAAGGGCTGAAAATACCGTGATTTGGAATTAAAATTAATAAGTGTTTCCATATGAGCAATGATACAGAGAGGAATAGCCACATCCAGTGGTAAGATGTAAATTATCTGTGATATTCTGGGAAAATTTGTGATTGATGTTTCAAACTTTGACTAGAATGATAATGTCAAATAAGAAATTTACTTGGGAAAAAAAATATACAAGATGTATGTATGTGTGTTGTTAGCAAAGTTTTAGCATACGTTTATAACAAAAGTTTTGTTCAGTTAATTTATGATTTTATATAACGGGTTTTGCTCTTAGTTTGTTTTCGGTTGACTGAAACAGATGTTAATGAATGGTCGGAATAGTAACATTCTATAACAAGTTTAGACGTGTATTAGTTTCTGGCATGAGTTAAGGTTGTGGGTGTTTTAGGTTTTGACATAAAAATGTGAGTGTAGGTTTAATAAATCTGGTAAAGGGTTGGATAGATGGGGTTATCATTCCTACTGGAAGCTGATTTTCAATAGGTTGCGTATTAACATCAGCTGTTCAGTGTGGAGTAATATAGATGTTTTTTTCTGATTTTGGATTCGGTGCTCAATGTCACATTGTGTTTCGTGGTAAAGCGATACCGACACCATAGGGACTTACTTGAACAAAAAACAGACTGTATGCATTGCAGACAGCAACCTTATCATGGAACCAGATTCCTTATTTGTTTTCCCCCTATGCTTCTACTTAATGAATTAGTCCACTCTCCCTGACTCATAGTTAGTTTGGTCCAGCCCCATTTCCTGCTTCATCAAGCTGCCAACCCTCCAGTCTACCATAGAGGCATGTGAGTAAAGATCCTGTTCTGTACTGGGTGATTGCATCCTGTTTTTACCTTCTCTTCATAACAAAGCATACCAAGAGAAGCCATCTCTTCCTACAAGACACCTTTTTATTTGCTGTTACTTTCCCAATAAAGTGAAGAAAATATAAAGGACTTTGTGCGCTTTCAAAAGGGGATGAGTTAAGCTATCTGACTTCAATCAAGTCCTGCATGTGTTTATTCACTTCTTGCATATGACCCAAGGGTTCTACAATAACATCTCATGCAAATAAGTCCAAAGAACTTAATTCCTGGTGCTCCTGGAGCCCCAAGAGGCCAACCACTGCATATGCAATGTACATATTGAAAATATCAATAGCCTATGAAAACCCCATTTGCATACCTTTTTAAGACAAGAATAGTGTGCCCCTTGTGGAGTAAGGAAATCCATGGTCTTATCTCTCTCCTTTTCACCCTATCTTACTGTAAACAATCTACAAGGAGCAGCTTTCACATCCATCGTCATTACAACGGCCAGGGAAAGGACAGAATACAGGGAGAGCTCTGGAGTCACTACTGTACAAGGATAAAATGCAGGGGGATATAATGACTGAAAATCCCTGTAGGGTACAGATACAAGGTGTTATTGTAATTCCCATATACAGGCATTATGCAGCACATACAGATATTGGTATTTTTTGGAAGCTGCATTGCTAATAATCTCATTATGATCACTACAAATCCCAATAGGCAGGAGATCTGAACATTTTATTATATATCTACCGCATGTGAAATTGTGCAAGATATGGGACACCATCTAGAGTTTTAGAACCTTTTACTCCAACAATATTTCTGCGAAAAATAAACAAATCCAAGAAAAATTTAAAATGAGCAAATTAACATTTCATTCATTATTTCTGTGCAAAATATCTATTTTACCTTATATTTAACTGTTAATGCCACATCCCATGGGTAAAATAAATGTTATGATAAAAGTTTCAACAAAAAGTGTTTGGTAGTCAGGGGTCAAGTCCTAAGAAAAAAAAGGTGTGGGAACTCAAAGATTTCTTTACCCCAATTAATGTTTGTCACCTTACATCCTCCTGTATCTGTTGGCAGGAATACTGATCTGCCTCCTTTCATGTATTGTAGAATTGTCCTGTCTTATTACCTATTGTATCACGCTGCGGAATGTGTAGGCGCTTAATAAATAATAGTAAAATAATAATCTTGCACGCAGTATATATATTTATATGTATAGCCTTGGTTTTATATGATGAATCATATATTTACTGTGAGAACAAAGACACATATGATTAAACACTTAATACAAACTTTATAGTGTGTGAGACCAATGGGAACTCAGTTCCCTCTGAAAAAATAGTGGAGGAACTGCTTTCCCATATGTTCCCCTTCGACTTGACCTCTGTTGGTATTAAGGAGTTAATGGGGTATAGGCAACATTGTGGCTGCAGAGCAGCCTTTCTCAAGCATTGACAAAGCCACGACAGCTTGAGAAAAACAGTCCTGCAACAGTAATGTTGCCGATACCCCCATTAAAAGTGTCATGTCTTGAAACAGTTTGCGTGGGTTTTCTCTCCTGTAAGTTGATCACATTTCTTTATTCCTGGATTTCCTCTTCTGTAGGATTAATTTACAGATCTCAGCCCAACATAATAATAATTACCGCTTCCTCAGACGGCAGTGTCCCCCTCTTCTCCGAGCACTTCTATTGTCCACCTCAAAAATAAAAAGCTACCATAGGTTGAGGTAATGTCAATAAAGTAAGAAGTAAGGGAATACACTCACATTTTGTTGTGTCTAAATCAGACACCGGATTTGTCCAGCAGCCGGTAACATTAGAGGGAGCACCGGATCTCCCGTGCAGCCCATGGGAACCTGGTTGCTCCAATGAATATCAGGATGCCAGTAAAGGTTATAAAGCTGATTTATTAAAATAAGTAAAAAATACACAAATAAAACACCCAAACGCGTCATGTCATGTCATGCCTATCCTGTCATGCGTATTAGAGCTGTGATGCCCAAGCCTCGTTTCCGGATCTAGGACAGCCAAGTCTCTTTTTGGATCCGGGATTTACGCGTCGCTGCATGAGAAGAAGCAGAGACATCCAAACCTCGTTTCAACGTCTGGCATAGCCAAGCCTCGCTTTGGATCCAGGATACACGCATCATCGTGTGAAGTGAAAACAGGTGAGACTAATTAAGAGATACTATTTAAATCGGCGCATGGTGGTTGTTTTATTCCTTTTATTTTTGGCATCTTTCTCCCTGATGAAGTTTGGTGAACGAAACGCGTTGGAGATTTTATTTTATTTGAATGTATGCTGTTTACAATAAATCCTCTTTTGGAAATTTCCTCGTGGTTCTTTCCTGTGGCGGCGGGCAAACTAAACGAAGATCTTCCTCTGGGAGCAGTAACAAGCAATACTATATGCCTACAATTATTCTTAATTTTGTGAGTGCTATGATAGCGGGGGCCTTTTAATAAAGAAATTTGCTACCCTCTGCACCATGAGATGTTATTTTGTCTTATAGATCGTACATCCCCCAATTTTGGATTGATAACTCTGTTTTGGCGTTAAGAGGAAGAAACGCCGAAGGGGATTTGCGATAAAATAGGTTTTTAAGTATATTTTAATCCTCAGTGGTGACATCACAATTGTTAGATTATATATCCCCCCATTGTGCCTCTGACCCACCTGTCTCAGCCCCATCGTGCCTATGACCCACCTGTCTCAGCCCCATCGTGCCTATGACCAACCTGTCTCAGCCCCATCGTGCCTATGACCAACCTGTCTCAGCCCCATCGTGCCTGTGACCAACCTGCCTCAGCCCCATCATGCCTATGACCAACCTGTCTCATCCCATCGTGCCTATGACCAACCTGTCTCAGCCCCATCATGTCTATGACCAACCTGCCTCAGTCCCATCGTGCCTATGACCAACCTGCCTCAGCCCCATCGTGCCTATGAACAACCTGTCATCCCCATCGTGCCTATGACCAACCTGTCTCAGCCCCATCGTGCCTATGAACAACCTGTCTCAGCCCCATCGTGCCTATGACCAACCTGTCTCAGCCCCATCATGCCTATGACCAACCTGTCTCAGCTCCATCGTGCCTATGACCAACCTGTCTCAGCCCCATCGTGCCTATGACCAACCTGTCTCAGCCCCATCGTGCCTATGACCAACCTATCTCAGCCCCATCGTGCCTATGACCAACCTGTCTCAGTCCCATCGTGCCTATGACCAACCTTTCTCTTCTCCATCGTGCCTATGGCCAACTTGTCTCAGCCCCATCTTGCCTATGACCAACTTGTCTCAGCCCCATCATGCGTATAACCAACCGGTCTCACCTCCATGGTGCCTATGAACCACCTCATTCCCATCATGCCTCTGATCCACCTCTCTCACCTTCATTGTTATTGACGCAGGTCTCCCCCCTCCCCTCATCTTCATTATGACGCTGACCCACCTCTCTCACCCCACCATCGTGCATGTGACCCACCTCTCTCCGCTCCATTGTCCCTCTGACTCACCTCGTCCATCCCCAATCTGCCCATATTTCTCTCAACCCCAATGGGCCATTTCTTGTAGACTTTGCCTGGAGCTGTATCTTCAATAGCTACTGTGAATCCAGCTCCATGCCCATTAAAGAGACCAATAGAAAATACAACATATTCAGTTCCTGAATGACTCTCATTAGTATCAATGTCTCCAAGTGGAAGGCAGAGACCATTTCTCAGTTGCGGCATAAAAAGAGCTAATCGTTATTTATGGCCTCTGACAAAACAAAGGAAGACGGCCATAAAATGGAATGTTTTACTTTCAAGCGAGAATATCAGGTTTTTGTGCCTATAAAAAAATGTAATAATAAATATTGAGTTATGTTAAAAGTGGTTAAACAATGGACTCTATTATGCCTCCATAGTAGACAGTTGGCGGCTTTCCCTGTCGAACATAATATTTTCTGCCTTGTAGACATGACGCAACTTAGCGCGAGGGATTGTGTTTCTTTTGTGGAAGGAGACATGGCTTTCATCCATCACATACTATATCAAATTGCAAGCATTCAGCCGTAAGTAAGTAAGTGGCTATTGTCGCTAATTGGGCAATAATTGAAAGGATTCGTATAAAACTATATACATCCTATTGAACCGCCAAGTAATGGACTGGAGATGTTCGCTCTCTAACAGCTCCCATTGTCCGGGAAATGCAAGCTCGATTAAAGAGTGGTACCTGATAATGAAGCAATGTTGCATCATTTACCCCAGACAAAGCACAGGGATGACACTGACTGACACCATAATCACAGCTTACACCCTCTTGGTCCAGCACACACATGCAGCGTATATGTGCTGCAATATAATTAGTAATGGTTATTATATATTATGAAGGTGTTATAATATAGTGGTCCGAACGTTAACTGTGTAACCAGTAAACACGCTACGGAGAGCAATCTGTTGCTAATTCCTAGGGCCTTATTCTGACCTAACTGTTAATAGCGTCTTGCAAATGGAAAAAATCCCGCCCGAGTCGTTTGCCATTTGCAGCTTGCTATTAACAGTTGTATCCTGACCGAGCTGCTGGGTTCACACCTGAGTGTATCTCGTATGCGCGTTTTTGTTGGGCGTTTTATGAGCGTTTTTGACAATTAGAAACGCGCGTCATACGTGCGTTTTTTGAAGTCTATGGCCGCAAACGCACTGTAATACGCCCCAAAGAAGCTCCTGTAAAGCGCCCAGGTGTGAACCATGCCCATAGGAAATAATGGGATTTCAGTGTTTGAGCGTTTTACAGCGCGTACGAATGCGCTGTAAAACGCCCAGGTGTGAACCAAGCCTAAGTGGCTCATTGGAACATTTTCGAGTTGCTCACTGATACTGGAAGAGACAAAGTGCATCACTGCTGTTATAGGCTCCTGTAGCCCATAGGACTCCATAATGCCAAGTGCAACTGTACACGAGGTCACACAGGAACCTCAGAGAACAATCTGATCCACTGCACTGGATGTGGTGGATCCAGGGCAGCCATCAAGGGGTGACAGCCCATGATATGCTCAGGGGCCCAGTGGCTGAAAGGGGCCCTTGTCCTTACCAAACGATGTGTCACTTGCCAAAGTATCTCAGATATAAAGGCCCCTCCAAGCCAAACTGAACTGACCCTTTGGGATGCCAGGAAATTTCCCTGTGGGTAATCACTGAGGGAGCAATTAGTATGGTTTGCGCCAGGCAGAGGTGAACACTTTCGAACCAGGAAACACATTCTATCCACCAGGAATTTTGCCCACTCCCTGTAAAATAAGGTATAATGAAAACGAGCAAAAATGTTTAATTTTTAATTCATTTATGGAAATAGCCAGCTGTGGGAAGGGGGGGCCCGACCAGTGGTTCAGTATGAGGGCCCAAGATTTACGATATCAGCCCTGGGCGGATCACACTACACTTTGTACCACATATCAGAGGCAGGTTTTGGACTTTTGGTCTCTTTTTACCTGCATTTTAAGGTCTTAGGTGATTTTTAACCCTTTCACTGCTGAGGACGTGTGGGGAACGTCCTCATTGACTCCTAAGGGAGGATAGGGGGTTCCTTTGAACCCTGATGCCTCCTGACTGTTTCAGCTAGCAGGTTCATGTTTGGCATCATTAGAAAGGACAGAGCATGTCCTTTCCAATGATACCAAACATGACCATGTTTAAATTAAAGAACAAAAATAGCAACAATAATAATAAAAAGAAAAATGTGTTTTTTTTTAAGACGTGAAATGGCTCAGTAGTGAAGGGGTTAATGGTTGCAAGGCAGCAACCTGCTTCTCCATGGTGTAGAGGAGAGATGTGCTGGTCGGGATTGGAACCAGCTGCTCCACAGTTGTAGAGCAGGGATGTTACCAATAGGCTACGCAGCCAATATTGGGTGATAGGTGTCTTTCCCAAGGACACTCGGTGGAGAGATGTTCTGACCGGGACCAGAATTTGAAGTTGAAAGAAATGGTGTATATCTCTACTCTATCCATCTCCTTCCAGCGAAATATATAGGGGCTAGTGAATAAGCCACATATTCCAAGAGACCATTTTACCACACATGCATAAAACAGAACATACTTGTAATCATTGCCATGCCGTTACTCAGGTGGTAGCACTATACCGCTGTGTCGATCTTGTCCGACTTAGACTTAGGATGGGTTAAAGCAAATTAAATGCAAGGTCACCAGAATGCTTCAATGTATATAAAAGCATCACACAGTAATGTGCAATATTAAAGGCTCACTTACACATCCTGACTGACAGTAACCCAGATCTGTCTTTATCTAGGACAGGCCTATATATATATATTTATATTCCCAGGTGTCATTAGGCAATTCATATCGCAGCTCATTCCAGCTTTCATTACAAAATTATAAAAGCAATACTACTTAAAACATGTCACATGTGCGAGTATCAAGAAACAGAGGAAAAGAATGGAAAGGCCATGCTCATACACACACATGAAGAAAAAAAGAAAAGCCCTCCGGTATATGCGGTCGCTAGAATGTGAACTTCCTCTTCTGGAATGTTCAAGTGGGCACGTTTCACCTCCAGGTTGCACCATGCAGGGCTTAGGCAAACCCAGAGGCCGGATAGGCTACTGAAAACATCATGGGCCCTAACAGCTCAATACAGCCAAAACGGGGACCCGAAGGGGAATAAATAGCAATCACTAATCTGCCTTTAGTGTCCCCGCTTTTACCTGTAGATTACAGGGCAGGCGCTGAGTCCAGCAACCTACCCTGTAGCGGCCGCTAGGGTCCAGGATGCTCGAGGCAGCACTAAACCGCCATCCAGAGCATCCCTTCCATGGAGTCCATAGGATCCCATGGAGGCTTCTGCTGCCGGGTCACCTGACCGGCAGGATCCCGCCTCTCGTGAGATCCTGCAGGTTGGCGGAGTGATCACGGAGGGAGACTGGGAACTTTTTTACCCAGTCTCACTGTGCTCCCAGCGGCCACAAGCGACAGATCGAGCCGCCTTTCTCGCCGCGGGTTTAGAGGTGAGCATTTGATTTTTTTGGGGGGTTTCAGCTGCTGCTAACTGATTCTGTAGAAGCAGTATCAATTAGCTACAGCTCTAAGCTGATGCAAACGTTTTTAGTTAGCGACAATCGGTTTGTAATTAGCGTTAGGACTCCCCATCTTAAGCATAGGGAGCGCAAAATCACTTAGGCCAAACAGATGGTGTGGGTAAGCGCTTCACAGAGGTCCCCAATGGAAGGCACAGAGAAGAAGATGTGCTTAGATGGATAAAAATCACACTTCGGTGGATAACTTGCATGAGATTGCAATCTGGGTCTTCTTACATAGGTAGAACCTCAAAGAGATCACAGAAAGCGCACATGGTGCAATAATGTAACATAAATTGAATTTTTTTGGTACACGTATTATGTAATACTCACACAGAGTGAGAGATGCTAGCTCTCAAATACAGACGTGCCAGGTATCCTAGGGTCACCTGTATACCCCACAACGATCCAACTGGATGCCTCTTTGGTATGCTTGCCAAAAGAGTCCACCAAAAAATCAAGTAAATGGTATATCAAAAGTAAATTAATCTTTAATAAAAGATATAGGTACAGGCCAAACGCGTTTCGTCTGTTACACAGGCTTCATCAGTGGCATAAACCGAAGTTACATGCATTGTCAGTGTGCAAATTTAAATACACAAATTTCCCTCCAACTAAACAGATCAACAGCTGCTGTCTGTCCCAATTAGCAGGCTGGCCATTCATTATGAGTGTCGCCCCTAACTCAATTAACAAAACCGTCCGTTCATAGTAAGCGCCGCCTCTATTTTGGTCTCCTATCGCAGAAGTGGACATCAATAGGAACCGGAAATAGAAGCTGGCCTCACCCCCTCGCGAGACCCGGCTTGCGTTCCAACTTCGAGGGCACAGTATTCGCATACCCTCCTAAAACCGGAAGTGGAGGTGCCAGTCAGTCGTAACCTGGCAGATGATCATCTTAAGAGGACACGGATCCGCACATCGGCGTTTCTGTTCCGAAATATACATATAAATCATTACCCTGATCATATGTGCACAGGACACTTCCTTCCTTGGGATATTTTTATAAGCTAAAATCGACGCTTATACCTATAATCAACAGGACACAAAAAAAATAATTAAAAAATATATATATATAAAGGAAGGAAACAGCAGTCCAGGAGGGGAGAAAAAATCTCAGATTTCTCTAAAACTCTAATTATTCACAAAAAATGGCAGAGTTCGAAATCTTTGTTGAGACCCTTAGGGATCAACGTATTGAAATGAAAAATGAGGCGCATTTCTTCTTGATTGAATTTCCTTAAATAATCCTCTCCCCTCCAATGTCTCATTAATTACTTTCTTTAGGGGTAGAAAAACCAAACCACGAGGAGAGCTGTTATGTTTCTCCAAAAAGTGAGCTGAGACTGAATGTTTCGGAAAACCCGTATAATATTTCTGACATGTTCCATGATACGGACATGTAGGGGCCTAGTAGTCCTTCCTATATAAACTAACTGGCAGGGGCAAATAAGGGCATAAATGATATTTTTAGAATGACAGGTCAGCACGTGTCTTAATTTGAAAACCCCTTTGTAATTAAAACATTCTAAATGTTCTTTTTTCAGAGATAAACTCCTACACGCCAAACAAATCCCACAACGGTAAAAGCCCTCTTTCTCGTTAAAAGCAATGGAACTTCCTTTCTTATTCCATAAATGGCTTCTAACTAAACGTTGCTTGATCGTGGGGGCACCTCT
This sequence comes from Leptobrachium leishanense, assembly GCA_009667805.1. NCBI lineage: Eukaryota > Metazoa > Chordata > Amphibia > Anura > Megophryidae > Leptobrachium > Leptobrachium leishanense. Next base: position 37,370,931 of record CM019069.1, read on the forward strand.
ATTGCGAATTCAGGGTGTTTCATCAAGGATTTCCTTCAGTTGGATATCCCTTAGAAGGATGGGCCAATGCTTTCTAATGATATAATTAATACTCTTCGTATGTCCACTGAAGTTATAAATCAAAGGGACTAAATCCATGGTGTCTGTGACTGGTTCTTTATACTGGATAATTTCCTTTCTATCTTTCTTACCGACTTCTTCCATTATATTATTAAGGAACACTAAATCGTGTCCGTTTTCCTGAAAATTAGTAGCTAATTGTCCAGCTTGTATCTTATAAGAATCTAATTCAGTACAGTTCCTTCGTAGCCAAATGAATTGACTTTTCGGTCCACTACGGATCCACACTGGTGCATGACAGCTAGTGGTGTCGATATAATTATTGACATCCACCGGCTTAAAATAGGTCTTAGATTTTATCTGGCCCTCTTGAATGTAAATGGTAAGATCTAAAAAGTTAATTTCCGTTTTACTGTGGGATACATCTAATTTTATCCCCCAATCGTTATCATTGAGATCCATAAAAAAGGAATGTAAAGTCTCCTCATCCCCCCTCCAAATAACAAAAAGGTCATCAATATACCTCTTAAAGAGAACCAGGTGTTGCGCCCAGTCACCCGAAACCTCGGACCACTGAGATTCCCAGTGGCCCATAAAGAGGTTCACCTAACTGGGCGCAAACCTGGTTCCCATGGTAATGCCCATCTTTTGTAAATAAAACTGTTCTTTAAAAAATATATAATTATTCTCAAGGATAAACTTAACGCCCCGAGTAATAAACTCATTTTGTTCGCTTGGATATAGTCCCTGGATTTCCAAAAAATGTTGTAAAGCCTGACAGCCCCGATCATGCGGGATGATACTGTACAAAGATTGTACATGCACTGTAACCAAAATGAAATCAGGTTGCCACATAAAACCCTCAAATATCTGCAGCAAACTCATGGTATCTTTCAAATACGAGGGTATCTCCCTCACCAGGGGCTGCAGCAAAACATCTAAATATTGAGAGAGCCTACTCGTAGTAGAAGAAATGCCTGACACTATGGGTCTGCCTGGAGGGTTAATCAAATCCTTATGGATCTTCGGCAGTAAATAAAAAAATGGGATTCTTGGGAATTAAATGTTCAAAAATCTATATTCCTGGTCACGTAAAATACCACAGTTAAGGCCTCTCTTTAGCAGCTGAGTGAGGGACTCCTAGACAGTTGGGGTGGGATCCGCTCCAAGGACACAATAGGTGGCTTCATCGCCCAGTTGTCGCAGGGCTTCACATATATATTTAGTCTTGTCCAAGATCATGATCCCACCCCCCTTGTCAGCTTGTTTTATTACTACGGTGGAATCCATCTCTAGTCTTTTTAAAGCCAAAATTTCACCTTTTTTTTAGATTCGGAGCATTCTTATTACCATTAATTTTTTCCAAATCAGATAAGACCATAAACTCAAAAACTCTCATTTATTCCGATATACAATGTCTTGGAAAGAAAGTCGTTTTCTCCTTTAGGCTAGTATGGGTGAATCTGGAGGTAGTCGGTGTGTGTTCTAATGGATTTTTTAAAAATAATTTTTTAGGCATAATTTCCTTTGAAATGTTTTCAAGTCCACATACATCTGAAACTTGTCAACCTTATTTTGAGGGGAAAATTTGAGGCCCTTCTTTAGGACTCTAACCTCCATCTTGTCAAGAACACGATTACTTAGATTGAAAATGCCTAACTCCCCAATTGGAGGATTGGCACTCCCAATGGGAGTAGAGAGGAATAATCATTCTTGGGACCCACAGGGCATCCACTGCAACTGGTCATCATGCCTAGATCCTAGCTGATGAGGTTCCAACAAACCCGAAACAGCGCTGTCCTAGGAGTGGCTTTGACCAGTTGCATAAACCTTATCTCTGCTAGAAAGCCACAGTATGGCATAGCATTTGTAGCGCTCACTCCCGGAGGAGCCGCTGAAAATGAACCACTGGTCAGTCTCCCCGCACTAGGGAATAAATATACTCCAGCACAGTTGTGGATTTTATAATTTATATAGTTTACTAGAGTAAAAAGCATATAATCAGACACGGTGTTCGTAGATATATTTACAGTATTTCGTATCGCGGTAAACGCGCAGCGGAAAAGAAATACGAGGCTTCGTATTTCGGGAAAACGCAGCCGAACAGAAAAAAATACAATGCTTCGTAATTTCGAGAAACGCGTAGCGGAAAAGAGAATGCAATATTTTGTAATTCGAGAAACGCGCAGCGGAAACAAAATAAAATGCGAATCTTTACCCCTTTTTGGGATATTAGGGAGTGAGTCCCGCACAGGTTAAGTCCCGGACTGTAAGTGTATGTGTGTGTTATGGTACCCGGGTACTATTCAACTGGCCAGTGAATTACTTATAGCGATGTCTTCGACTAGTCAAGTTGGGGCCCTGTGGGTTTTGAAGACAACAGCAGCGTGCTTTCTTGACTTTATAAACCGGCCTTGGAGGCCTCTCACCCATCCGCTCGATCACCAAAGCTCCGCTGACCCAGGACGTCTCTCCGCTTGTTGCCTTGCTGGGATACCGGCTACTGGATCTGTGGTCAGGCTTTCTTTGCTCCGGCCCGGACTTGTCCAGCTACTGCCTGCTCTCCCTTCCAATGGACTTGCGGTACTCCTTACTCGGGGTCCTCTGCTTGCCTGGATAGTAGCTTGGGTAATGTCTGTGGATAACTAGGGTTCCGTCTGGTAAAGCTGGATAATCTGGATTGGAATCCTGGTAGGTCCCACCTGCGCTCCGGCCTAGCAAGTGTTCCGCTCAGCAGCACTGGGTCTTGTCTACCCCACTCCCTGGCGCGCTCTCCCGCGCTCTCCACGAGGCTCAGGATGTCACTCGGCGTATCCCACCCACTTCCTGTCTCCGTTCCTAGAGCATGCCGGGAAATGTAGTCCCAATGTCCAGTGTCTCTTATCGCGCTTTCTCTCCCTCCGGTGGCCAAAAATAGGTACTGCCACAGTAGGATTTTAAACACAGCGCTACACATTGATTTTAGGGTTCTGTGTAATAACAGACCCAGGATACATAAAAGTGAGACAGATGTCATTTGCATATCCTACCCAAAATTCCTTGCTGCATATGGGGAATGTGACACAGGAGCTCTGGGATGCAATTCATCGAATTGCTGTGATGTGCAAGTGGCTTCTGCAATAATAAACACACTTATTATAGTGTGGAGGCCTTTTATCTCACTTTTTGTCCTCCACTACAACCCTTTTATATATATATATATATATATATATCTAGACCACTGGCGTGTGCAGCCCGTTACATTAGGGTGTGCATCCATGGAACATTTATTAATTGAAAAGTTAGGTTTAGAAGATTTTGCACAAAATGCACATTTTTCATAAGAAAATAACAAGCCTATAATCAGAGATCCAGTCAATGTTTATGTTATTCATCATGAACCAGATAAGGGACATCTAAAATGTCAATATAGGAGGTAAAAAAGGGCCTCTTGGGGCGTGGCCGGCTACGAGCGGGAGCGGACATGTCCTTGAGGAGCTCCGCATGTCCTCCCTGCTTAAGGACCTTCAGCTGAGTATATGTGCCCCAATTTTTGTGTTTACAAGTGCCTGTGTAGCTGGCCATCGGTGTTCACCCGTCCGGAGCCTGTTCAGCCTCCCCTCCGGACCGGAGACTCAACTGCTGGCTGAGGAATCAGATTGTTGTGAGGGGCCGGCGGCCATCTTGGTGCCTGCCTTCCGCCATCGGATGCCTACTGATCTTGCGGATCTGACCGCCCCGTCCCAAGCTGTGTTGAAGACTGGGGAGATGGTGGGCCCACGTCTCCCGGTCAATGCTGATGAATATCCCTTGGGGACGGCGGAATGACCTGCGGGGAGGAGGGACGGCGTCTTCCCCCCCTCTCTGGAGGAGATGGAGCTGTGGACTCAGGCCTCGAGGCCTGCTTGCTGATTCTGTCAGGGGAGGAGGAAGATGGCCCGCTGACCAAAGGGGTTCTGCGCTGGATGCTTGCCGCATTGAGGGACTGCAGGGAGGAGATGGCCCCGAAGGTGACGGCGAGGTCGGATGCTATAACAGGGGATACAGCGTCACCATCGGATGACCCGGCTGAGCTAAGCCTGCCGATTACCTGCAGCTTACATGCCAGAGTGGTGCCCGATGGGGATGAGGCACCCCCTGCTGCTGCGGACCAGTGCTCGGGGAAGCCGCTGACCCCCTGCCTGTGCGTATCAGAAGATGACTTCCCTGCACCGGCCGTCGGGTATCGGGTGGCTTTTTGTGACAGAGCGGAACCTGGAGCTGGGGCCTTGAAATTTTCTATTAATTTTCTACATGGATCATTAATACACCACAGGAGGCGATCCCGGTGCGGTGTATTGGTGGGGTGCTGACACCTGATGGGGTTGGCAGAGGAGTGACAGATCCGGCGCAGTCCACCATGACCCCCCCTGAGCCGTCGGCACTAGGAAAGCAGCAGACAGTTTCTAAGCTGATGGAGCAACTATCCTGGTCCTATGTCATAATCCCTGCTACGACCCAGGAGATGCCTGATAGCCACGGCATGTGGGGGATGCGATCGAGCCCACCAACACTACGCGCTTCTATGTCTGCTGTGACAGGAAGGATCGAATCGCGCTGCGGAGAGCTGCCTGTTATGGCCCCGATTCCGCTATTGGACACGGGCTGAAGTGTCTAGTGCTACATTGTCCGGCGGGACTTTTCTTCATCCTCATTGTGGCCGGCTCTCTTCCAGGGACATCTTTTTGATGTGCGCCCCCCTCCCTCTGTTCCTTAACCCGCATCAGTTTATTTTTGATTTTTGTTTCCCCCCCCCCCCATGCTGAGATTACACCTTGAAACCCTCTTACTGCCTAAACGTTATTGCTCCCCGGCTGGGGACGATTGTTTCCTTGAGACGCTATGAAGGCACCCCCCCTTTGTGTGTGGCATACTACTGTTTAAGTGTATTTTCTCTCCACCCGCTACCCCCTTCCCTCCCCCTCTTGATTTCTATTATATGCTGAGACCCCCCTTTAGGGGATGTTTATTATTTTTCACACGTGGTACTTCTGCTGTGGATGGCCCTGCGTGGCCCTTGCTTTCATATGTTTGATTATATGCTGACTTATTTACAATATAAAATTTAAAATTTAAAAAAAAAAAAAAAGGGCCTCTTCACTCAACATTAGGGTGTGCCCGGGCACACCAGGCACACCCCCTGCGCACACCTATGATCTGGACCAGTGTTTCTCAAGTGGTGGGTCGTGACCCAAAAGTGGGTCGCGACCAGGGGCGCACTGGGTCGCGGGGCAAGTGCCCCCAGGCCTCTCTAATGCCAGGGACCTGCTGATGCATCTTACCTGCAGCGTCCCAGGCGGCGCGGCTACCTCTGAATGTTCCCAGGCGCCACCTGGGACCCGCTGCATCAGGTAAAATACTCTGTAATGGCAAGGTGCAGGGGTGAGAATCTGTAATGGGAAGGTGTGGGGTGGGACTCAGTGACAGGTGGCACGCTCTGTACTCCCAACACCAGGAGCGACTGTGCACAATGCACATCTCAGTGAAGCAAAGTAGATTCATATAGGTCAGCCTCCCATGAAGGCGTTTTTTGAATGGTTTGGACCAATGCTTTCCCCATTGGTCCAAGCTATTCCATTGCTCTTCAGTGTCTCTCTGAGGCACTGAAGAGCGTAGGTTCAGGAAGTAGGCAGCGTCAGACATTGCAGACTTCTCAATCTCTTGGCCAGCTTGAGTTTATGCGATTAGCGTAGTGTTAGGCTCAGGGAGGGCATGCTGCTGCAAAAAAATAATGTGCACAGTGGCAGAGACAGACGTGGGTAACGCGGAGCAGGTGAGTTTGTTAAGTTTTTTTATAATATTTTATTATTCATTCAGTAGTGATTTAACCACTTCGATGTGGAGGACGCGCTCAGCGCGTCCTCCGCATGGCTCCTGCTTTGGGGTCAGCGTTCGGCCGGGTTCCGGCCGATCGCAGGCACCCCCGGTGCGGGCTGACATCCTCGATGTCAGCCCAGCATCCGGAACCGCCGCCGGGGGAAATTAGGTGTCATCGCGGCAGCATGTGTGGCACCATGATGTGCGGCAGCATCGCGGCACCGCATGTGCGGTGGAGGCGCCTGAAAGGGAGGGGGGGGAGGTCCTTCGGACCTCTCTCCCTCCCGATCGGCGGCGTTGCGGGGGTTAACCCAGGCACCATTTGGAAGGGCACAGCCTGCCCTTCCAAATGGTACCTGGCATTAACCCCTGGGGAGCTGGATCACGAATCGGCGCTGAAAAGCGCCGGTTCGTGATCCTTTCCCGGAGCTGGCCGACATCTTGGATGTCGGCCAAGCCTCCGGGAACTCCCCCTAAGGACTGGCGTCATCGTGCATAGCACGATGACGCCAGTCCTGGAGTTAACCCCTAACTGCCACCAACGGTGGAGATAGGGAGTTCCAATGAACTCCCTATCTCCCGATCCGTGGCAGCTAGGGGTTAACGTTTGGTATTGTTGGATCGGCCAGAGCATGGCCGTTCCAACGATACCAAACTCGAATGTGAAAAAAGTTTGTAAAAAAAAAAAAAAAAAAAAAAATTAAAAAAAATTATAAAAAAAAATAAACACTTTTTTTTCTTTTTTTTGGTTTGTTAATGCAGCAATATTGTTCCCATTTCAATTATAATGTGAACAATGATGCCGCACTAACGATTTTTGTATGCGGTGCGTTTGTTAAAAATCGTGTAATTTTCCCCAAAAAAAATGTAACGAGACCCCATCTCTAATTTTTTTAACAAGCGCACCCCATACAAAATATAACCGCAATTGCTCGCATGTTAAAATGTGGAAAAAAAACACTTTACACGCTGTAAATTATTGAAAATTCATATTTTATTGCATTTTTTGTTATAATATACAGACAGGTCATGACGTATACATATAATAATGACATATTATTAATCTGCCGAGTCTGACGGAAAGAACGATATATAATATGTCTGGGTCATATACTAAAATAAGCCTTCAAAACGCGTTTAAACATGATGAGCAAAACCGGTAAAAATGACCTCAGCACAGAGGCGGGAAAAGCCTCAGCAGCGAAAGGGTTAAATTAGAGTTGCTTTGTCTACCCTTCACCCCAGACTTTGAGACACTTATTAAGAGCAAGAAGCAGCTCCAGTTTTCCCTGAAGTTCTAATTAATTGTATAGGTTTCAATTACAGTTTATGTTATTGGGTTTTTGCTTTCATTTTCACAAGTGCTGTGCTTACTGCACTATCCTTTCTGGAAAGAATCCCTGTTTGTTTACAAAATTGTTTAAAAAGTGCATACATTGTAGAATATTGCGCACGTTGTTTTGTGGAATAAATTATATAAGAAATTCAATTATTTTTGGGTCGCGACTTGATGACAAAGGACAATTGTGGGTCCTGAGGGTCCACAGGTTGAGAACCACTGATCTAGACTGTATCTCTCCTTTTCCTCAGTCTGGTAAAGCCCCCGCTAATCTTCTGCTCTTCTTGTAGACACCCATATAGATTGAAAAGTAGAGGAGGTTTTGCCAGATTGAGGAAAAGGGGAGATACAGTTTATAACCCTTGATGCTCCACATTATAAGAAGTCCTATAATAACTCTAATGATGATGCAGTGTTTTTTAGTGCCAGTTTAGCTGCTACCAACGTCAGAAAATGGGACATGTCATGTAAATAGTGACAATGAATTTGAGAGAACAAATGCCTATTTCTGTTTGGAAACATTACTTTTACCATTAAAAAAGCAGCACATTTTCAACGTTTTATTTGTTTGCCAGCTGGTTGATTGAGGGATTCCTATAATTTAATATCATGCTGAAAATTGCTTTTTCTCAGTCATTATTAGCAAGCAATTTAGAATTTTATAATTTCATTTAAAATCCGACAGTGAGAGATGGCAGAGTGAGGAGATAAAATCTTAGGTGGGCTGGGAGCAAATGAAATGAGATGGTTACTGAGCTTCAAGAACACCGGCAAGCTTTTTATGTTCCCTCAGTTTACACAAAGTACATATAAATCGGTATAACAACACGTGTGACGGTTTTAGAAGAGGCATACTTTAACAATCAATGTTACAGAATTCTGCATTGCCTGTAGAATTCCTGTATCTCTCATCTGTAACCCCTTAACCGCTGAGACATTTCACTCCTGTGTGCTGAGCTAATTTTTACTGTTTTGTGCTCATCGTGTTTAAATGCGATTTTAAGTAATTTATTATACAACCCAGACAAATTAGATATCCTTTACGGCAGACTCGGCAGATTCATAATATATCATTATTATATGTATATGTCATGTCCTGCCAGAATGCTGTAACAAACAATATGAATTTCCATTAAAATTTCAATCATCTACAGCGTGTAAAATATTTTTTTCACATTTTATCATCCAGGCCTTTACGGTTATATATTCTATGGGGTGCGCGTGTTAAAAAATTAGTAATTGAAACTTGTTACTGTATTTCTGAGAAAATACACGATTTTAGTTAAAAATGAAAAACTAAATTTCTCATTAGTGCAGCATCTTTTTAATTGAAAAGTGAACAATAGTGCTGAATAAAAAAAAAACATTTTTATTTAGTAATTTTTGAAAACATTTTTTTTTTAGACTGAACAAGCTCTGGCCTTTCCAATGATACCAAACATGAACCTCTAGGTGTCAATGATCGGGAGAAACGCCTCCCCCCCATCTCCACCATAGGGATTTCCGCAGGAAATTCCTGGGCAGCTAGAAGTTAATTAGGCAGAGGATGGTGCAGGGCCACACAATATGTATCCACCACCTTGGCACCCCAGACAGCCAATCACAGGATATAGTGGTTTCCCCTACACCAATATGCACAAAATGTAGAATATATAACCTGAATCGGCGCAAACAATGCTTTCTGGGGTCCTGGGATCTCACACATATATAGGAGAAAAATAAACAGCAATAGTGCAATAAAGTTGATATAAATTCAGTATGGAAATAAAGATAAAGCCTAAATAAGGTGGGGGTCACCTGAGAAACTGGAAGACAATCTACCCATATGCCTGGACCCACTTAGAGCCAGTGATAAGGCTCTAGACTTGTGAGTGGGAGACTATCTTTATTTCCATACTGAATTGATATCAACTTTATTGCACTATTGCTGTTTATTTTTCTCCTATATATGTGTGAGATCCCAGGACCCCAGAAAGCATTGTTTGCCCCTATTCAGGTTATATATTCTACAGCTAGAAGTTAATTCCCCAAAGGAAGTCATCGCACCCATGCACGATGATGTCAGTGGGTGGGGAGAGGCCCTGGAGGCTGGCTGACTACCAAGATGTCAGCCACCTCTGGGGGAAGTCCACGATCTGGTGCCAGATCATGGACCGGCACCTAAGGGGTCAAAAGAGTCATCGCTGGAAAGGTCAGACTGTGACCTTTCCAACAATGCGTTTCTTGAATCTCTGTCTTTCCAATCAGGGGGAGAGGGGTCCAAAGGATCCCCCCTTTCAGGCGCTCTTCCTGTTTTGCTTGGGGGAGAACCTGAAACTGATGTCATCGCACCCATCACAATGACGTCAGTGCACCAGGAGGATATATAAAACCGGGGTCTGATTTCAAGGAAGTCAGACCACCGCGGGCCTAGACAGAGAGGTAAGTATGGGGTGGTGAAGCCCGCTGCCCGGAAGACGTGTGGAGGACGTCCTCCACATACAGAAGGGACACTCCATGACGTCTCTCATACGTCGTCCGCAGCGAAAGGGTTAACACTGAAACCAATATAATATTAAACATAGTCCATGTAACCACACTTATATTTGTTTTTGTAACGCAGGATTAATGGTCCCGCTGGGGAAAACCCAAGTCTAAGTGAAATCTAGCTCCTGTCATCTTGTATTACTGTAAAGAAGCTGCAAGTATTAGCCCCCGCCTCACTAATAAAAATCAACAAACTTCACTGCTGCATTACAGCAGCCAGGGAGAGGGCAGATTACAGGGTCAGCTCTGGGGTCACTTACTACTGTACAGGGATAAGATTCAGAGGGTTATGACGCCTGAAAATCCCTTTACAGTACATACAGTATATGTTTCTGGTTCTTCTGCATGGAAACATTGTGCCAGCAAACAGATATTAATTTTAGGTTGTGTTGTCTTTTTTCTTGTAAACTGCATTGCTAATAATGTCACTATGAGCACAACAAATCAACGTTGCTTGCAGGAACTTCACCTTTCATTCTGTGAATAGCTGATGATCTTGTTCACCCTAGTTGCAAAAACAGTGAACATCTGTGCTTAGTGAATTAACCCTTTAGTGTCTATTAATCCCTACATATCATTAAGCAAGCTTGTGTGCAAAATTCCCACAACTGCAACATTCATTATCTGACCAAGAGAACCTTGATCTTTACCACAGTCTCCTTTCCCCGACCGGCTTAATCAATAATAAAATACTTAACTCACTGGAAAGCACTACAAAAACCAGACAGGTGGTAACAGGTTGACATATTAATAGAGATCCAAGGGGGATCCAAGCCCACACTCCGCATGACAAATCATTAGAGATATCTAAAACACAAACGAAGGGTTCGGCACTCCACCAGATACCCGCTGGCTCTTATTGTACATCGAGTAGAATCTTTCCAACGCATCACCAGTCTTATTGAAGTTTTTCCAGACATGAAAAAGACAGGTGTAAGGCCGTACCTTTATATACAATGAATTCTGGCCAACCTAAAGGGTCTATTCACAAAGCACCGAGATTCCAGCAAAATTCTATGCTTTTCATGTCATCGCAATTTGACGCACTTCAGCGATTCCATTTCAACGTCCGCACCACAAATGCACTATTCACCGGATGGTCACCATAGCGCGGAAAAGGTGGAGTCGCTGAAGTCTTATGTAAAAGTTTGAGAACGTCGCCGAAGAGTACCAAAAAGCCCTTTAGCGGTCTTAGCGAATTCCAGCGAACTGCAAAAAACCAACTAAAAAGCCCAAAAAAACCAAAACAGAACTCTCCTTTACACCTAATAGGTGCTTAAACCAATAAAAATGTATTAGAATGTGTGTAAATAATAAAAAAGGTCATTTAAAAAAATAATAAAAAGGTCTGTTACAGAATAAAAAAAAAAACGCTTGGTATATTCTGGACTTTGGATAAAATTTAGTTTGAAGAGGCGTTATCTAAATCTATCCCATTTGTTCTGGAGGTCTTTCTACTGGCTGCCCCTGTGGGAGAATTTACAAATAAAGAAAATAAATTGCTCTCTAAACTTACTTTGTCGGCCCGCAGAGCAGTGGCGGAAAGATGGTTATGTACAGAGCCTCCACCGATGAAACGTGTTTTGGAGAATTTCACTGTACGTGCAATTTCATGGCAGTTTGTCTATTCAGAAACACGGCAGTTTGCCAAATACTGGCGAATTGACAGTGAAATATGGTGCAGTTCACCACAATTCGACAATCTTTAGCAGCAGGAAAATTTTCTCATAGATAAGTAATGGTTAATCTATTCAGAGAACACCGAACTGCACCGAAATGTCAGTGAAATGCCCTGATTTTCAGTGATTCAATGCAAAAAACATTATCGTTTTGATTAAACCGTTTATTCTTTTCATTTTCAGCAAAAAAGTCTATTTTTTGGAGAAGTTTTTCATTCCCTTTTTTTAAATGACGTTTTTTTTAAATAAAGTAGAACAGAACTGGACAAATGGGGAGGTCCAGACCAAAAAGTGGTGGAGTCCGTCAGGGGTGGCATCAGAAGAAAAAAAAAAGGGGGGGACGGCCCATAGGGTTCCCACCCATCCATTTTTGACACGGACTGTCCGGTTTTGGAGTCATGTGTCCGGGTTTGACACCCTCTGCCACCCGGACACATGACTCCGAGCCGGTACCGGGCATCTCCGCCCCATACTTACATATCAGCGTTCCCCCGTCGCCGTTGGAGTCGCAGCATGTCCGCACCTCCCACTGCCAGTTCCGCGCAGGCACCACAGCTCACGTGACCTTTACGTGCATGCACGTGCGCCGGCAACTGGCGTGCGTGCGGCGATCCCGGCCATAAAACCAGTCTGCCAGCCATAATGCCACTGTGCCAGCCAAAATTCCACTGTGCCAGCCATAAAACCAGTCTGCCAGCCATAATTCCACTGTGCCAGCCATAATTCCACGGTGCCAGCCATAATTCCACTGTGCCAGGCATAAAACCAGTCTGCCAGTCATAATGCCACTGTGCCAGCCATAATTTGACTGTGCCAGCCATAATTCTACTGTGTCAGGCATAAATCCAGTCTGCCAGCCATAATTCCACTGTGCCAGCCATAATTCCACTGTGCCAGGCATAAAACCAGTCTGCCAGCCATAATTCCACTGTGCCAGCCATAATTCCACTGCGCCTGCCATAAAACCAGTCTGCCAGTCATAATTCAAATCTGCCAGCCATAATTCCAATCTGCCAGCCATAAAACCAGTCTGCCAGCCATAATTCCATTGTGCCAGTCATAATTCCAGTGTGCCCACCATAATACCAGTGTGCCAGCCATAATACCAGCGTGCCATATTACCAGCGTGCCATAACACCAGTCTGCCATGCATACCACGTGCCATAATGTATACACTACAAAAAAAAATGTCCGCCTGAACCCAACCCTAGAGTGTTCGGGTTTGACTTGAAGGAAAGATGGCAACTCTAACTGCCCACTAAATCGTGGTGTACCCGACTCAGCCCAGTAACCCAAAGGAAACCGGGGGCCTGGGAAGAGGCCACAAGGCCGGTGTCACGGGGGCACCTGGCGTGAGCCAAGATGGGCCCTTTATACTGGATGTGTAGCCCTTTAGGCAGGTTAGATGCTGGCTGCATAGACACAGACCACAGCACACAGACACAAGACAAGATAAGCAACAGAACAACTGGAACAGGAATGGCAGGAGAACAGAACTAAAGGGAACCCTAACTTTGGGATAAGATCCTTGTATGGCCTTCTGTCTATGGAAAGGAAACCTGACAAGAAATTACACGGAGACAAGAGAACAGGAAAGGGAGGGTTAAACGGGATACGACAAGACAATATACCCAGCAGCAACACAGGAAACCCTGAACTGGGATGAGGTCCTTGCAATGGCTTCTACTAAGGATATATATATATATATATATATATATACAGTGGCAAGAAAAAGTATGTGACCCCTTTGAGACTACGTGGAGTTTTGCATGAATTGGTCATAAAATGTGCTCTGATCTTCATCTAAGTCACAACAATTTGAAAAACACAGTCTGATTAAAATAATACAACACAAACATTATATGTTTTCATGTGTTTATTGAACATAACATGTAAACATTCACAGTGCAGGGTGGAAAAAGTATGTGAACCCCTAGCCTAATGACTTCTCCAAGAGCTATTTGGAGCCAGGAGTGAGCCAACCTTGAGTCCAATCAGTGTGATATTATTGGATGTGTTGCTGAAAGCTGTCCTGCCCTTTAAAAACACACACCAGTTTTGGGTTTACTGGTTTCAAGAAGCACTGCCTGATTTGACCCATGCCTCGCAGAAACGAGATCTCAGAAGACCTACGATCAACAATTGTTGACTTGCATGAAGCTGAAAAGGGTTACAAAAGTATCTCCAAAAGCCTTGATGTTCATGTGTCCACAGTAAGACAGACTGTCTACAAATGGTGAAAGTTCAGCACTGTTGCTACTCTCCCTAGGCGTGATTGTCCTGTAAAGATGACTGCAAGAGCACAGCGCAGAATGCTTAATGAGGTAAAGAAGAATCCTAGAGTGTCAGCTAAAGACTTACAGAAATCTCTGGCACATGCTAACATTTTTGTTGACACATCTACAATACTGTAAAACATGGCGGAGGGAGCATCATGGTTTGGGGCTGCTTTGCTGCCTCAGGGCCTGGACGGATTGTTGTCATTGATGGAAAAATGAATTCCAGAGTTTATCAACACATTTTGCAGGAAAACATAAGACCATCTGTCCACCAACTGAAGCTCCGCAGAGGATGGGTGATGCAACAGGACAATGACCCAAAGCATACAAGTAATTCAACAAAAGAATGGCTTTAACAAAACAAAATACGCCTTCTGGAGTGGCCCAGTCAGAGTCCTGACCTCAACCCGATTGAAATGCCATGGCATGACCTTAAGAGAGCGATTCACACCAGACATCCCAAGAATATTGCTAGACTGAAACAGTTTTGTGAAGAGGAGTGGTCCAAAATTACTCCAGATCGTTGTGCAGGTCTGATCTGCAACTACAGGAAACGTTTGGTTGAGGTTATTGCTGCCAAAGGAGGGTCAACCAGTTATTAAGTCCAAAGGTTCACATACTTTTTCCACCCTGCACTGTGAATGTTTACATGTTCTGTTCAATAAAACCATGAAAACATCTAATGTTTGTTTTGTATTATTTTAAGCAGACTGTGTTTTTCAAATTGTTGTGACTTAGATGAAGATCAGAGCACTTTTTATGACCAATTCATGCAAAACTCCACGTAATCCCAAAAGGTTCACATACTTTTTCTTGCCACTGTATATATATATAATGTTGTTGGGTAATATACAGAAACAGAACTACAGAACATAAGGAACATACCGAAGAAAAAGGATCGAGAACAAGAAGAGTATGTCAGACAGGCCAGGAACCAGAATATCATACAGGGAATTAACAAGAGCGTAGTCAGGAATACAAGCCAAAATCAGATACCAGAGAATAGTCAGAATTAGGGCTGGGGAAATTAACTATTAATTAATCATTAAATTTTTTGATTGATTACATTTATTTTGACCGGGGGGGGGGGCCATCAGCTCCAGTATCGGACTTAGGAGTCCGAATCCAGAGCTGTACTGGCTTCCTGGAGCCCTGGGCAGCCCTACAGCAGCGTTCAAAGCTTTAGCGCTACCCTCCAGTCATGTGTGCGATGAGTGTGACGCATGCATCACACATAACAACTGGCGCAGGAAGAAGACTAGAAGGCAGCAGAGGAGTGATGAGTATGGTGCTGCCTGTCTCAGTCCAGCCTCGGACCCAGCCAAACCCCTTCAGGGCCCATACCCCAGGCACACACCAGACCCCAGGCACACACCAGGCCCAAGACAAGACCCAGGACCCAAGGCCCAGACCCCAGGCCCAGGCCCAAGACCTAGGGCCCAGACCCAGGGCCAGATCCAAAACCCAGGGCCCAGACCCAAGGCTCAGACCCAAGACCCAGGGCCCAGACCCAAGACCCAGACCAAGACTCAGGCCCAAGAGCCAGGACTTGGGCCCAAGACCCAAGCAGATCAGCTAAAAGTAGTTGGATCTGTATGTGCGTTATAATTAATCGATTGAAAAAAATTTGATTAATCGAACACGAAAATTTTAATCAGTACCAGTCCTAGTCAGAATACAAGCAAAGATCATACACAGAATACCAGGACAAGATCGTAGGAACCCTCAGGAACCAGACTCTTGGGAAACAGAAATCCATGCAAGAGGGAGGAGCTATTGCACTACTTACAATATTTATTGGAACAGGGCAGACCATGTGACCTCAGGCCAGATCAGTCACAAGGAAGTCCAGGTGTGGAGAGCCTGGACTGGCTAGCCCAGACAAAACAAGAGCTAACCCAGATCGCTCTCACCACCAGGGGGGTCTGGCTGGAATGTGGAAATGTGACAGCCGGGAGACCTGGGGCCAAAAGGGCAGCCAGATGTAACAGACCTTTTTTTTAACCTTTTTTTTTATATTTCCACACATTTCTATTGTTTTAAACACCTTTTAAAGAAAAGCAAAGTTCTGCCCCCCCCTGCAGTTCGGCAGCATTGGGCAGTCTTCGGTGGCATGCAGCGGGTTGATCGGCGCTGTTCAACAAATCCACATTTGAGGCACTTCGGGGACCCTGAGGTGAATAGTGAATTCACCGGAGGGTCGGAGAACTTGAATCGCCGAAGAAGAAAGCAACGAAATTTCAATGCTTTTTGAATCGCCCTCAAAGTCTTACGGCTTTTTGAATTCCAGATTAAGGATGCCCAACCTGTACCTCCCTAAATACTGAATCCACTGTAATTCCTTGAAGCTCAAAGTAAAACCACCATACATTCGTTTGAAGTGGTTCGTGAATAGCTCCTAAACTTTTCGTGGAAATTGCCGAAATAATTCAGTGGCAGCTAATTTGATAAGCAATTTTCCCTAGAACGTCATCATAAAACTTTCCACCTTTCAAGGGGACATCAAACCCGTTCACCCACAGCAAATGATCCCATTAGAAACATATCATTTGCGCGCTTATCATTTTAGCTAATCCGCATCTCATTTCCATTATGCAGAAAAGTCATTTTCCTTATTTATATATTTATTTATTTTCAAGCGGCACAAATTTTCCCAAAGAAACATTTAGGTATTTTAGGCGGCTTTTCAAGCTTCTTCCATTTTTACACATCTCGCTTCAAACTACTAAAGTGCAAACTCAAGAGAATTGACTAAAGCCTGATTTTTTTAACCCCCCCCCCCCCCATTTCCACCACTGCTTCGGCATTTGTCCATTGAATTTCTAATAACAAATTAATTTGTCCTGGTGTTTCATTTCTTATAAAAGAAAAAAGCACAAGCAACAGGCAGGCCTAGTTATTGGGTTTGAAGAATGGAGAAAGAAAAAAAAAAGTACTGTCAGGAACCAGTGTTTTTTTTGTTGGGGGAGGGGGTCACTTTTAATTAATTATACAGTAAGAAACATTTGGGAATATTCCCAGTGTTTTCCTTGCTGTAATAACATTTAGCAGGCAGATGTCGACTCCATAGACTATAATGGCTCTGGTAAGTTTACAACAGCTCTGGTTAAATTAGCACCAACTTTGGAATAGAGCTCTGTATATGGTATATAATTCTCAATAAAGCACATTATATATGTGTATCCATCTGCAAATGCATTATTTGTGAAACCATGTAGTCTCCCTTTTTAAGCAGAGAGCATGTGGCTGGAGTGAGCGGATATATAACGAACTACCAAACACGGATCTAAATAACTTCTCAAACTCTCTCAATATTGACATTTAGCGATCTACCACTTCAGTTATTTGTTCATCATTATTCAGTTATGTCTCTCTCATACAGAATGAGGGTAGAGATCAATGTTAAATAAAGCACTGGACAAGGAGCTACTGCTTCTTTGTCAGACTCTGTGTATTGTCTGAGCAACACGCACCCCCTACAGGTGAACAAATCCAAGGGAAAAGCAATCAATAACTCCATAACGATTCTAACCAGGAAAAATCAAACAAATATCAGCAAAGCAAAAAGCTTGCTGCATGCCCATTTTGATCATCAATATCACGTGAGCCAACTGAGGAAGCCATATGAATATTGCATTCTAGGCGAAACGCGTTTTGGCATGTTTTTAATTTATTTTATTCTATTTTTTTGTGTTTTTATGGAATAAATTACCATTTTACTTCCTACTGCTGATTGTATCTGTATCCAAGTGGAAGCGGTTTTTCTTGGAGGCTGTACCCAAAAAACAACCACCTGGACAACTATTCTCGGGACCTGGATTAGGTCCAGGAACATGATCTAATATCAACCTAAGGACCCAGAGGGCTGTTGGGTGGCCTCAAGTAACCCAGAAGTGTATTCCCCAGAGCCAGCTGGCTCAGGATAATGTGAGTGGGACCTTTAGGTGTGATACATTAAGACATTCATTCATGCAATCTGCACCATGATGTTCTTTTCTTCTTTCCCCAGGTTCTACTGAGATACTCGTTTCCAAGCACACCATCAAGGCACGTTATGCGCTCCACTTGCCATCTTGTATATTAGAGTCTGTGTATTGTCTGAGCAACACGTGCCCCCTACAGGTGAACAAATCCAAGGGAAAAGCAATCAATAACTCCATAACAATTCTAACCAGGAAAAATCTAACAAATGTCAGCAAAGCAAAAAGCTTGCTGTATGCCCGTTCTGATCATCAATATCACATTTTAAACAATCTGTTTCTCATGTCAATTTACTGGTTTCATTCTCTTATTGTTTGCTTTTTATGACCGCAACATCTCCCACTATCTTGGAAGAAATCTGCTTCCATGTGTCAGAGCCTGGGCACGTGCCAACGTTAGACAGGTGTGTCTGTGTATTTTTGTTTTTGGAAAGCTTCAAGCTAAAGAACCTGAAAGTGCACTGTATCTTTGTACGCTTGGCTTTATCCCTGCACTGCTGAGCCATTTCACCTCTGTGTGCTGTGCTCATCATGTTTAAACGTGATTAGAAGTCATGTTTTATTGTAGGACCCAGACTAATTATATATCTTTATTTTCAGCAGACTCGGCAGATTCAAAATATATCATTATTGTATGTATACATCATGTCCTGTCAGAATGCCATAACAAAAAATGTAAAAAAAAAACATGTGAATTTCCCTTCAGATTTCAATCATTTACAGCGTGTAATATAATTTCACATTTTATCATCCAAGCCTTTGTGATTATATATTCTATGGGGTAATCTTGTTAAAAAAAAAAATTAGAAATGGGAACCTGTTACTATAATTTTGTGAGAAAATACCTGATTTTAGCTAAAACTGAAAAATTTTATTTTTCATTGTGGGAAATGAGAAGGTGAGTTAGTGCACCATCATTGTTCACATTAGAATTGAAAAGTGAACAATAGTGCTGTGTTATAAATAAAATAAAGAAAGAAAAAAAAAGACATTTTTATTTATATTTATTTGTTTTTCTTCAAAAAAATATTTGAGTTAGTATCATTATTTAATTGAATTTAACTTTACTTTTGTACCTCCCATAATTAAGGCTGGGGTCAGACGAGCTTCATTGAAGAGTGGGAAGAACGTCTCTGAGAGTGGACTTTCCTTCCTTCCACTCGACGCCAGGGGCGGACTGACAACTAATGGGGCCCCCGGGCAATAGGAGGTCATGGGGTCCCCTTGTTCCGCACCCCCAGGAGGCCACACCCATAAAAAACCCATCCCCTACAACGCAACACATGGGTATATATTGCCCCCCGCAGCTCACATGTGGGTATATATTGCCCCCAGCAGCTCACACGTGGGTATATATTGCTCCAGCAGCTAACACGTGGATATATATTAACCCCAGAAGCTGACACGTGGATATATACTGCCCCCAGCAGCTCAAACATGGATATATACTGCCCCCAGCAGCTCAAACATGGATATGAATTGCCCCCAGTAGCTCAAACATGGATATGAAATGCCCCCAGTAGCTCAAACATGGATATGAATTGCCCCAGTAGCTCAAACATGGATATGAATTGCCCCAGTAGCTCAAACATGGTAATGAATTGCCCCCAGTAGCTCAAACATGGTAATGAATTGCCCCAGTAGCCCAAACATGGATATGAATTGTCCCAGTAGCTCAAACATGGTAGACACAGACTGTGTTTTTCAAATTGTTGTGACTTAGATGAAGATCAGAGCACATTTTATGACCAATTCATGCAAAACTTCACGTAATCCTAAAGGGTTCACATACTTTTTCTTGCCACTGTATGAATTGCCCCAGTAGCTCAAACATTGTAATGAATTGCCCCAGTAGCTCAAACATGGTAATGAATTGCCCCAGTAGCTCAAACATGGTAATGAATTGCCCCAGTAGCTCAAACATGGTAATGAATTGCCCCAGTAGCTCAAACATGGTAATGAATTGCCCCCAGTAGCTCAAACATGGTAATGAATTGCCCCAGTAGCTCAAACATGGATATAAATTGCACCCAGCAGCCCAAACATGGTAATGAATTGCCCCCGGTAGCTCAAACACGGTAATGATTTGCCCCAGTAGCTCAAACATGGATATGAATTGCCCCCAGTAGCTCAAGCATGGATATGAATTGCCCCCAGTAGCTCAAACATTGTAATGAATTGCACCAATAGCTCAAACATGGTAATGAATTTCCCCAGTAGCTCAAACATGGTAATGAATTGCCCCCAGCAGCCCAAACATGGTAATGAATTGCCCCCAGTAGCTCAAACATGGATATGAATTGCCCCAGTAGCTCAAACATGGTAATGAATTGCCCCTGGTAGCTCAAACATGGATATGAATTGCTCCTGGTAGCTCAAACATGGATATGAATTGCTCTTAGTAGCTCAAACATGGATATGAATTGCCCCCAGTAGCTCAAACATGGTAATGAGTTACCCCAATAGCTCAAACATGGTAATGATTTGCCCCAGTAGCTCAAACACGGTAATGAATTGCCCCCAGTAGCTCAAATATGGTAATGAATTGCCCCAGTAGCTCAAACATGGTAATGAATTGCCCCAGTAGCTCAAACATGGTAATGAATTACCCCAGTAGCTCAAACATGGATATGAATTGCCCCCAGCAGCTCAAACACGGTAATGATTTGCCCCAGTAGCTCAAACACGGTAATGAATTGCCCCCAGTAGCTCAAACATGGTAATGAATTGCCCCCAGTAGCTCAAACATGGATATATATTGCTTGCAGAGGCAGAGGGAAACCGGCGGGGGCCCAGTGTGTCGCCCCAAACCGGGCCCCTACTGACCCGCGGGCCCTCGGGCAGTGCCCGATGGGTCCATCCACCCCTGCTCGACGCCCGTCTGGCCACCTCGCTGAGCGCACTCAGTGGAGGATCGCGCTTTGCAGCCCCATCAACGGCGTCCTAGCGCATCGAAGGGGAGGCTTTGATAATGGACGCTTGTTGCATACGCATTTAATGCGTGCAAACAAGCATGCACAAGTGTGTGACGCTGCAATGGGCGCCGGTAAGCATGTCAGTACGGGCGCACATAGTGCGTTCGTCTGACGCAGGCCATAAAGGGAGAGATACCTGATCCAATAAGCCCAGCTTGTTTTGGCCTTGACAGTGTCACTTTAAGCATATTTTATTGTGTTTTAGATTTTTTTTTTACTGTGATTAATAAATCCCATATTTTAAACCAAGCGGTTTTAGTCTTCTAAATCAAGTAGGTTAAGCCTGCATGAAGGTGACTCCACACTCAAGTTCTCAAGATAACCAAGAACTACATGCTGTATCCTTATTATAGAAACATAGAAAAATGTCGGCAGATAAGAACCTTTCGGCCCATCTAGTCTGCCCAATTACATGGATACTTTACCTGGATTTATCTTTTGTTTAGGATAGCCTTATGCCTATCCCATGCCTGCTTAAATTCAATTACTGTTTTGGCCTCTACCACTTCTACTGGAAGGCTGTTCCATGTATCCACCACCCTCTCAGTAAAATAATGCTTCCTGATGTTACTTTTAAACCTTTGCCCCTCTAATCTAAGACTATGTCCTCTTGTTTTGCTATTTTGTTTCCTTTTAAATATACTCCCTCTACCTTGTGGATTCCCTTTACGTATTTAAATGTTTCTTTCATATCTCCTCTGTCTCGTCTTTTTTCCAAGCTGTACATGTTAAGATCATTAAGCCTTTCCTGGTAACTTTTGTCCTTCAAGCCGTACACCATTTTAGTAGCCCTTTTCTGAACTCTCTCTAAGATGTCTATATCCTTCTGGAGATACGGTCTCCAGTACTGCACACAGTACTCCAAGTGAGGTCTCACCAGTGCTCTGTACAGTGGCATGAGCACTTCCCTTTTCTTACTGCTAATACCTCTCCCTACACAACCAAGCATTCTGCCAGCATTTCCTGCTGCTCTATTACATTGACTACTTACCCTTAGATCCTCTGAAATAATAACCCCTAAATCCCAACCCTCAGATGTTGAGGTTAGGACTGTATCAAATATTCTATATTCAGCCCTTGGGTTTTTACGTCACAGGTGCATTATCTTGCACTTATCCACATTAAAACTCAATTGCCACAGCTCCGACCATTTTTTTAGTTTACCTAAATCATTTGTCATTTGGCTGATCCCTCCAGGAACGTCAATCCTGTTGCAAATCTTTGTGTCATCAGCAAAAAGACATACTTTACCATTAATACCTTCTGCAATATCACTAATAAAAATATTAAAGAGAATGGGTCCAAGTACTTGGGACCAACATCGGTACAGCCCAACGCACGAAAATACGCTGATGGGTGAGCCTTGTGAATATAGGCTCTTCAAAGTGTGAGTGTACCTATTGAGGCCCACTTTCTTTATGCAATTACATTGTGGAACTTCACTATATGTTTGTGTTTGTTCATTTTATTCTGAGGTTTGCTGTTTCTCACATTTGACTACCTGAATATCAGTGTAAGATATGTTATAACTCTCCATCCACGTGTGCTGAGTCATTCACGTGTCTTTTTCATTTTCTGGTTCGATGCATTTTAGGGGGTGCACATAGTGGTGTACTAACAGCGACGGTGGTGTGTATATAGTGTACTCCCTGCTCCACTATTTTTGCTGTGTGTCTTTTTCACCTGATCCAATAAGCCCAGCTTGTTTTGGCCTTGACAGTGTCACTTTAAGCGTATTGAAAATATTAATATTTTCTGTATCATTTATAAGGTTACATATTTTTTCATATTCAAAGAGTCCTTATTAGCAGAAAAGTTGAGAACAAATGTATTGTACAAAATTTGTCATACGAGAAAGAATAAAGCAGTAGAGATCCACCAATGCAGCACCTCACAGAGTGTAAACAGATGCCAAATTCTAGACAAACAAATACAATGTGAAGCAATGATACATTAAAACACATTCGACCCTGTTCTATACTTGACCGTAAGATAACTGCAGGTTATACATATACATGATGTGATTATCCATTATAGGGGAGTTATGACAATTATAATATTATCAATTAAACATTCACTCAAAAAATTATAATATTGAAATATTGTGTCCTGTTTGTTTTCACAGTTTGACTTTTATTGCGTTTATAAAATATTATAAAAGGGAGTGATGGAGCTTAATGATTTGGGTCATTCCTGAATAATTCGTCTATATCCCGTCCCAGGATAAAATCTGACACACACACACACTTATACACACTGTGCCCCCACACATACACTGTGCCACCCCTACACATACTGTGCCCCAATCCCTACACACACTGTTTCCCCCCACACACACAGTGTGCCACCCCATACACACTGTGCCACCTTTATACAAGCAGTGCCCCAACACACACACACACACTGACATCCCTATACACACTGTGCCACCCCTACACATACTGTGCCCCAATCCCTACACACACTGTTTCCCCCCACACACACAGTGTGCCACCCCATACACACTGTGCCACCTTTATACAAGCAGTGCCCCAACACACACACACACACACACTGACATCCCTATACACACTGTGCCACCCCTACACATACTGTGCCCCAATCCCTACACACACTGTTTCCCCCACACACACAGTGTGCCACCCCATACACGCTGTGCCACCTTTATACAAGCAGTGCCCCAACAACACACACACACACACACTGACATCCATATACACACTGTGCCCCCACACATACACTGTGCCACCCCTACACATACTGTGCCCCAATCCCTACACACACTGTTTCCCCCCACACACACAGTGTGCCACCCCATACACGCTGTGCCACCTTTATACAAGCAGTGCCCCAACACACACACACACACACACACTGACATCCATATACACACTGTGCCCCCACACATACACTGTGCCACCCCTACACATACTGTGCCCCAATCCCTACACACACTGTTTCCCCCCACACACACAGTGTGCCACCCCATACACGCTGTGCCACCTTTATACAAGCAGTGCCCCCAATACACAGTGCCCACACACCCTAATGCCACCCCTACACTGTGTGGCTGTGTGGCTACACACACAAACTGCCTCCCTACACACACAGTGCCATTCCTAGACACACTGTCACCCCTAGACAGTCACACACACACACAGCCCCCCTACACACACAGCCCCCCCCGCACTGCCACCCCCTCACACAGCGCCCCCTCCCCTCCAGTTGCCCTCGGTTCTCTCACCCACCTATTGAAGGAATAGCTCTCCTCACTCTGCAGCCTGTCTCTTCCAGCACGACACACTCTGTATCGCGATATTCGTCCTCTTGTCGCGACAGAGAAACACAGACGGCCCCCCCCCCCGTCAACAGCATCGGTTTCCAGGGTAACGAGTGTCCAGAACACCATTGGTGGGGCTCTGGGCGGTGGGCGGCGCGCCGTGTGACGTCAGGTGGGCGGGGCGGTCCGGCGCTGGCTCGGTGTGTTCGCAGAGGGGGCAGTGTGCTCCGCGCCGCACCATGGACACCAGCTAGGCGACGGGCTGAGCGCGCGGGGATCCGGGCCACCCTGGGAGAGGGGGGAGGCCCCCCTGCTGCGGTTACCCATGAGGCCGTGGGGCTCCTGAGAGGCCAGGTAAGTTGCTGCGGGGTGGCTGGAGGTCGGGTCTCCTCGTGGTGGAGGGAGAGGGGGGGGGGGAGGACAGCTTGGGTGTTTCATTCTACTTCAGGGCTCTGCCTCACCGCAGGACTACAACTCCCATCATGCTCAGCGAGAAGCCGCCTTACAACTCCTAACAATACCTACTGCTTCTGGCACTGCAACTCCTTGCATGCTCAGCCAGGGCGCGAGCTGCCTCTGAGAGCCACTCCCACAACCATCTGTAGAGACTGCCCAGGAATGATACCTATCACCCTCAGCCATCTAGGGACACACCATGGAATAATCCCCCCCATCATCCTCAGCCATCTAGGGACACACCATGGAATAACCCCCCCCCCATCATCCTCAGCCATCTAGGGACACACCATGGAATAACCCCTCCCCCCCCAATCATCCTCAGCCATCTAGGGACACACCATGGAATAACCCCCCCCCAATCATCCTCAGCCATCTAGGGACACACCATGGAATAACCCCCCCCCAATCATCCTCAGCCATCTAGGGACACACCATGGAATAACCCCCCCCCAATCATCCTCAGCCATCTAGGGACACACCATGGAATAACCCCCCCCCAATCATCCTCAGCCATCTAGGGACACACCATGGAATAACCCCCCCCCAATCATCCTCAGCCATCTAGCGACACACCATGGAATAACCCCCCCCCAATCATCCTCAGCCATCTAGCGACACACCATGGAATAACCCCCCATCATCCTCAGCCATCTAGGGACACACCATGGAATAATCCCCCCCATCATCCTCAGCCATCTAGGGACACACCATGGAATAATCCCCCCCCCCATCATCCTCAGCCATCTAGGGATACACCATGGAATAATCCCCCCCCCCATCATCCTCAGCCATCTAGGGATACACCATGGAATAACCCCCCCCCATCATCCTCAGCCATCTAGGGACACACCATGGAATAACCCCCCCCCATCCATCTAGGGACACACCATGGAATAATCCCCCCCCCCATCATCCTCAGACATCTAGGGACACACCATGGAATAATCCCCCCCCCCATCATCCTCAGCCATCTAGGGACACACCATGGAATAACCCCTCCCCCCCCAATCACCCTCAGCCATCTAGGGACACACCATGGACTGATGCCCCCAGCCATCTAGGGACACACCATGGAATGACCCCCCCCCATCATCCTCAGCCATCTAGGGACACACCATGGAATGACCCCCCCCCATCATCCTCAGCCATCTAGGGACACACCATGGAATGACGCCCCCCCCATCATCCTCAGCCATCTAGGGACACACCATGGAATGACCCCATCATCCTCAGCCATCTAGGGACACACCATGGAATGACGCCCCCCCCCATCATCCTCAGCCATCTAGGAACACCCCGTGGACTGATATCCCTATGCCCCTCAGCCAGCTGCAGAGACTCGTCCTGAATTGATACCCCCACCACCCTCAGCCAGCTCCACATACAGCCCTGGAATGATACTCCCATTACCCTCAGCCATCTGCAGAGGCAGCCCTGTGCTGAAATTCCCATCACCCTTAGCCAGAGAGGTGTAGCACCAGGACTGATACCCCTACATCCCTCAGCGAAGCAGGGCAGCCCTGGACTCCTGTCATCCTCAGCCAGATAGGAGTAGACCATAGATTGATCTGCCATCACTCACATCCTGATGCAGAGGCTGCCTTGGATTAAGTGCCCTCAACACCCTCAGCCAGCTGCTTTCTGTATGAGCTGCTCCCCCTCCCTATCCATGGGGTACCGGCCCACCTTTCTGCATTCCAGCCCTTGCTCCTCTGCCAAATCTGCGGCCTGGACGGCTGCCCCTGGTTTATACACTCCCGGCACACCTGACTGCATTGTCTGCGCTGAGCTTCATGGGGAGCGCAGTCCACGGTAGCTGGAGGCTAAGCACCAGTGATTATACCCCATTATAGTGTGTGATCCCCTGAGCCCGCCACGTTCCGGCATGTTCTGGCACAGTATGGCTGTGTTTTGGGTTTGTTATTTACTAATATTTCTGCTGATAGTATCTGTGGCCTGAAAGGAAACACAAACGATCCCATTTCCCTACTGGAAGCATGAAAGCTGTCTTCTGGTAGCCCTGGGGTGATACGGTATCTCCGTGCGGTGGATTTCGGTGCTCGTGTGGATTTAATATGAAGCGTCTGTTTAATCAGACTTGAGTGTGTTTTATTAATGTCTCGGTGTGACCCCCGCCGGCTGCGAGGGGGTTAAATCGCTCAGATATCAGCGCTGCTGACCTTTACGGGTTATTCTGTAGCAGCGCATGGAGAACAGAATAACAATTTTAGGGCGCCCGCTGCAGGGGACACCAGATACCCCGAGATGAAGGTCACGTCTGGATGTGGCACACTGTGTTCAGTTATTCGTGTTTTCTTTCTTTGCTAAATATTGTGTTTTTATTGGGGCTGAAGCGGATCAGACGCGTTGTGACAGCTCCCCTGCTGATGGTGATTGTTTATGAAGAGTCCCCCTGTGACCCTGTGTCCTTTACGCGCTCCCTGGGCGCATTACGGAGGGCTAGGAGGATTTTTTTGCAGGAAAGGATGACCAGGCAGAGTCGTGCTTTGGGACACAAGTGCGGCAGTGCGTGCGCTGGCTTCCCAGCCTGAGGAGCGGAAGCTGGCCGATGACTGGGCAGGTGAGTAGTGCAGGAATCCGGCTTCTGCAAAAGACTTCTTTACAAAGAAAAAGGCATATTCTGCACTGCTACATCCTCCGACAGCCTTTCGCAGCCGCACAGGATTTCCATGCATTGCTGACTGCGGATTAAAGGACCTTTTGTTCCCGTGTTTCTCAGTGGCAAAGTTGGTTCTTCCAATACATATTGGCTCATTGATAGGCGATCGTCTGCATTCCAGCTGGAGTCCGCCCCTCATCCTGCTCAGCCAGCTGCTGCACAATAAAGGGTTACTGGTGGCACCCTTGCTGTTGTGCACTACATCCGCCAGCCGCTGCACAGTGATGCTGTGGACAGTGCCCCCCTCCATGATGATGCTGCTGACTGGCTGGCTGAGCATCATGAAGCGCATAGTCCGCCGCAGCCATAGTGCCAAAGGTTGCCTTTCGATGATGTAGCAAGCGCATTGTGAAATAATGCCTCTTTGCCTGTCCGTGGCTGGTGAAGGTCACAGTCTCCTCTAGCATTAGAAGAGTTAACAGGGCGCCGAGACTGATTTTTTTTTTTTTTTTTTTTTTAAATCGTTTTTTTGCCGGCGCGGCTCCTGTTATTTGTCTCCTGTTACGTTAAACTGGATGCTGATTCATTCTTTAGAGAGACTGTTTGCCAACTTCTCCTCGACGATAATGTTTTTACAATCCCAATTTTTATTATCAATGTGACTAAGCTACAGGAAGCTTGAGCAACACCGCACAGGTCCATGCCCGGCATTGCCAGATGCAAGGCTTTGGCTAAGGCACCTGTGGATTTGCTATGTTTTGGGAGTGGTTGGTTGAGATCGGTGGCAGCAGTCCACGTGTCCTGATGTGTAGTCGGCTATAGATGCTTTGCTGGCCGTGTTATTGCACTGGCGAAGCTCGGCTATCCATGATGTTTTCGGTTACTGAGATTTGGTTAAGGCACTTGCAGATCTTCAAATGATTGCCAAGATGTCCATCAGATCGGCCTTTGCGTTCTGTTTGCTAAGCCCAGATGTCCTGCTTTACAGGAGAGCCAGGTGTGAGGTTTGCGGTTTGTGTTCGGTAGACTCGTTATGTTTTTCAAACATTCCGTTGGATCAGATAAACCTGGCCGTCATTGTAGATACTGTGTCCTCCGCTCCTGCAGGACTCTTCAGATTGCGATTGGTCATCTGTATATTGGATATAGTTTTTTTTTTTTATTCTTTTACCATTCATACATAATGGTTGTTTTCGGTCTGTCCCTGATAATGTGTTGCTGTGCAGTGGTTAAGGGGACACTACCACTTACATAAGCTGTAACCAAGTTACTTGTGCATTTAATAAAAGAAAAACTTAAAACACCTGATGCTGTTGTTTTTTTTTTTTTTAAGTAATTCGATGGGAAAAAATAAATTTATTCAATCTACATTATTTAAGTTAATGAGGTGGAGTAGGTATGTGTGGAGGGCTCTTGTTCTCGTGGCTAACTGATATAAGAGATGGCAACTGAATGAGATGACTGGGAGCTTAAAAGCCTTCTAATCAACCCACTGGTGATGTCCTTTGAGTCATTGATCGACCTATAGACTCCTGTCTATGGCCAAAGCCACACAGTGAGGAGCAAGTCATGTAAATGTGTGTGTGTCCGTTTACAACACAAAATATCACACTGGATGCACCCAGTGACACAGAGGAAAATATTTTCTTAACTAAACACAAAAGAGAAAAACAAAACATGTAAGAAGATATCAGCAACATCAAATAAATACTATAAGGACAATTCATTTTTTTTGGTGGTAGTGGCCCTTTAACCCTTTCACTGCTGAGGACGTGTGGGGAAAGTCCTCATTGACTCCTAAGGAAAGATAGGGGTGGAGATGGGGGGTTCCTTTGAACCACGATATCTCCCCACTGTTGGCAGCTAGAGGGTCATGTTTGTGATCAGTAGAAAGGCCAGAGCATGGCCTTTCCAATGATACCAAACATGACCATGTTTAAAGTAAAGAAGAAAAATTAGACCCGAAATGGCTCAGCAGTGAAGGGGTTAAGGTATCTGTAGATCTGCTGCAGGTTTGTAAGTTTTGTGGCCAGGCCTGGTGTCCAACTGCCTGGCCGCTGAGCTATGTTTTCTGTTTGCCAGTAATCCATGTTTTTTGTAGTTTCCCTATTAAAATTTCGTACTTGAGACTTTGTTTCGGCCTGTATCGCTATGTAGCTGCTCCACGATCCCAGGTAATCTGTGAACTACATTTCCTTAATGCCCAGATGGACCTCATGGGAAAAATGGCCTCCATGTGTCTGTGAAAGCAGGAAGGCCCATGACTTTAAGTTATAACGTAGCAGTTTTTTTTTTTTGGGGGGGGGGCCCTGTTGAAGCACCCCTTACCTGTGATGTGATGTGTTAAAATGTAATTCTCTTCCTTGACCGGAAGTTCTGGTGTCTGAAATTGGGGACTTGCTGATAATGATGGCTCATCTCAGGGGAAGTTGCATTGCTGACAGAGTCGAGGAGATGTCCAGCACTCAAGCGCGAGCGTGCAAAGGGTCACATTGTTGAATAAATAGTGGAGTTGGTTACTTTTAAATGCCTGGGTGTGTTGATCGCTGTCTGAAACAACTCCTTGACCCAGCATGAGGAGGTCCTACATCTCCGAGAACTTGCTTTCCTCGCAGCGTCTCGGTATTATTAATACGGACTGAAAACAATCTGTTCACTGAACAGGAGGAACAAATGCTTAAGGGCCTGAGGATACATTGCGTGTGTACGTTACAGCGTAAAGAATCTGAGGACAGTACGGTTCTTTCTTTTTGTTTGTGCTATTGGTGGTCCTGCTTTTTTCCCCTCCTTCTGTCAATGAATGACACTTCTCGTTACTGTGTCGGAGCTTGACAAATCTTAACAAAATTGGCGCTGGAAAGAAAATCTACAAATTTGTAGGAGACGGGCAAAGTTTTGTATGCCGAGTCGTGCTGGATAATCCTGAAATGTAGGAGGTGGAATAAATTTATGAGCCGGCCTCAGCCGCTTTGCAGTGGTGACTATGTAGACTGGGAGTCTGTAACCGTGGCCCTCCAGATGTTTTGCAACTACATTTTCCTGGAGGCTCAGCTAACCTAATGAGTGGTTGAGCATCATGGGGGACTTAGTTGCAAAACATCTGGAGGGCCAAGGTTGCTGGGCCTCTCAGATATTTTGTCTTGGGCTGGCTGGGTACTCTAGA
This sequence comes from Leptobrachium leishanense, assembly GCA_009667805.1. Lineage (NCBI taxonomy): Eukaryota > Metazoa > Chordata > Amphibia > Anura > Megophryidae > Leptobrachium > Leptobrachium leishanense. The sequence goes on from CM019069.1 coordinate 37,401,126, forward strand.
GGCATAGCGTCCGAAGACATCTGGGGTGCCACGGTTAAGGTATTGCTGTACCGGTTAGAAGACAGATTTTGCAGAATATAGGATCTGCTGGCTTCTTGGGGGAGAGCTCTGAGCATGTCTATACGAAGTCTGGCAATGTGCTCTCTGTGACCTTTTTTAATAGGTGTGAATGTTGTCTGGGTGTCTTCACGGACAGGAGTTTGTGGTACCAGGACTCTCCTTACCTAAGGAGCATACAAATGCTGCACCTGGTCTCGTCTACCAGACTTTGTGCAGTGCAGACCCAGGCAGTCAAATTAAGGACATTTTAGATTTTTTTTTTCAGTATTTATAATTGAGGCCGGTTTCAGACAAGCATTTTTAAGAGTGGAAGGATCATTCATGAGAGGGGACGTTCCTTCCACTCGACGCCCGTCTGGCCGCCTCTCTGAGCGCAGTTAGTACGCTCAGAGCTACAAGGCTCGATTCTCCTATGGTGGATCGCGCTTTGCAGCCCCGTCACTGCGCGTGCTAGCGATTTGATGGGGAGGCCTGCTGCACGGACGCAATTCGTGTGCGTGTAACAGCATGTGGCTGGCACTGTTGTAGCGTGTCGACGCTGCAACGGACGATGGAAGGCACGTCAATACGGGCACATCTAGTGCGCTCGTCTGACCCCAGCCTTAGATTGTATGACCACCTTCAGACTGGGCCACACGTTTATAAATTAACTTAGAATAAGTCATTAACGTCAAGTACTTATTCGTCAGATTTCTGTCACAATTTACTTTTTTCCATCACATATAGCTGTACATTAAAGATTTAACCCCTCCAGAATTCACCCGCTGGATGGAGCACCCTATGGGGACTTCCTTAGCCACAACTGCCCAATTAAAATAGATGTATTACATGGTTGCGGTGCTACACGTCCCCTCCTAATATCTCTCCCCCTGGGGTTTTTCTCCCTCGCTCCCCCCCCCATCTCGTTTCACTTTATATTATCCCTTTCATTATTTCTAAAGTAAATGATTGTCGTGCGTTTGCTGCAGTCAGTATTTCTGGTGCGCAGAGCTCTAATCTTCTCGCCATCGTGCATGGGAATCTCTGCTTCCATCTTGCTTTTCCAGCAAATTACAGCTGAATTGATGTTGGCGCATACCATTTATCATTGGAGCTGTGTGACCTCTGTGCTCGGTTGTCTTGTCACTCCTTTCTCCTCTGCTACTTTATGTCTATAACTCGCTCCCACTCTGAAGCGGTGGTGGGCTGGAGATTGAGAGTACAATCGGTCGCCGCAGCCCTGCCGTTATGCCAGTGGACATATTCACTGATCTAATCACAACATCATTTGCACAATCACATGATTTTAAATCCTCTTTCCCTCTTTCCCTCTTTCCCTCTTTCCCTCTTTCCCTCTTTCCCTCTTTCCCTCTTTCCCTCTTTCCCTCTTTCCCTCTTTCCCTCTTTCCCTCTTTCCCTCTTTCCCTCTTTCCCTCTTTCCCTCTTTCCCTCTTTCCCTCTTTCCCTCTTTCCCTCTTTCCCTCTTTCCCTCTTTCCCTCTTTCCCTCCAATGCAGCTTCCAAAAAATACCAATATCTGTTTGTGCTGCATAATGCCTGTGTATGGAAATTACAGTAACACCTTGTATCTGTATGTGCTGCATAATGCCTGTGTATGGCAATTACAGCAACACCTTGTATCTGTATGTGCTGCATAATGCCTGTGTATGGCAATTACAGCAACACCTTGTATCTGTATGTGCCGCATAATGCCTGTGTATGGAAATTACAGTAACACCTTGTATCTGTATCTGCCGCATAATGCCTGTGTATGGCAATTACAGCAAAACCTTGTATCTGTATGTGCCGCATAATGCCGGTGTATGGCATTTACAGCAACACCTTGTATCTGTATGTGCTGCATAATGCCTGTGTATGACAATTACAGCAACACCTTGTATCTGTACTGTACAGGGATTTCCAGTTATTGTAACGCCCTGAATCTTATCCCATTACAGCAGTGAGTGACTCTAGAGCTCTCCCTGTATTCTGCCTTCTCCCTGGCTGTTGCAATGCAGCAGTTAATGCAGAAGTTAAGTTTGTTGCTATTTTAGTTACAGTGGCGTTGGGGCCTGCTCGTGGCAGTTTCCTTACAGGGTGACAGGAGTGAGATCTCTCATGGAATTTAGTTTCTCCATAGTGAGATCACTAATCTTGCATTAAAATAGTATGCAAAATAGTTTTGTGCTAATTGTCATTTTTCATTGTACTGGTTGTGCACCTGTTATCCAGAACTGGAAGTTTCAGAGTCTTCTGGGTTTGATTCTTGGTTGCCTCCCTAACACTCCAGACGGGTGTTCCGAGATGGATGCGCGTAGGCGGGTAACCCATACATTCTCTAATCCTAATGTAATATTCTGAGAATTTGTGTAGCCCTGTTGTACAAGCACTTGTTGCACCGGTTGAGGGAAGCCCAGTTAAGCCCGCGGTCAGACGAGTGTTTTTCGGAGCGGAAGGAACATCTGTGTGAGTGGACGTTCCTTCCACTCTGACGCCCGTGTGGCCACCTCGCCGAGTGCAGTTAGTGCGCTCGCTGCTGCAAGGCTCGATCCTCCTATGGAGGCTTGTGCTTTGCAGCCCTGTTGAAACGCACGTTGTAGCATTTCGATGGGGAGGCTTTGAGAATGTCCGCTGTAGCTCGCGCAATTCGTGTGAGTGCTACAGCGTATAGCCGGCTCCATCGAAATGTCACAACGCTGTGAAGGGCATCAGAAGGCACGTCAGTACGGGCACACATAATGCGCTCGTCTGACACTGGCCTTACTCCTGTCACATCTGCCCGATGCTGCCTTTTATTTGCTTTATGTGCATATTACACTGTACAATATTTATCAATCTCCTTGCCCTCACGTAATGTAATCTAAATGGCTGAATGCACTTTATTCTTCTTTCAGTTCTGGGTAACATTGCGTGCTGTGTGTAGATGTGTCACACAGGCCTTGGTATGGTTTACCTTCTGAAGGAGGCCATCACACATTATATATTTTGCCGAGATAAGCTCATTTGATGCTGCGTGTAGCTCTTTTTGTTGTTTGAAACAAATGCAAATGACAGGAATGTAGGCAATTAAATGCTAATTTGAGACTGTGATTAACATCGAAAACTAGCTTTTTCTCGGTGTTGCGCAGATAATTGACAAAAAACCCTGCCAAACATAATGGTAGCATAACATTTCCTCGATTCTACACGGAGGGTTATACAGGTCTGTTTACTACAGGGTGAAGTCAGGAGAATTGACAGAACAATCTAGACCAAATAGCCGATTTGGAAAGTGAGATAAATGGGATAAATTTTCTGGTTTGGCTATTTAGACCTAGAATTTTCACTTCTGCCAATTCTCCTGAGTTTCTCCATTTATTGAATAGACCTGATAGTTTCCTTCTAGACTATCCCGGGACTTGATGGCTCTCAGTACAGAGTTGGCCTTTGGTAAAAGTACGCAACACCCACATCCTCACTTCTTTTATACCTGTGATGAGCATCGGCACATGATGTGCTGAGGACGGACATTGAGAGATTACTTCAGTAAAGATCCATAACGATGGCACAATGTGTCTGTACAGATGCCAGGAGCAGTAACTACCAGCACCCTTGGAATAGCTTTTGGACAGCTGCCGGTGCTTGATTTACCACTTTGGCTACATTCAGGTTTCTTGTATATGTAATGTACTTTTTTTTAAAGGGAGTCGTGATTCTTGCAGCTCCAGACCATTTGGAATTTGAAGTGAAATTGTAGCAGTCAGGTTCTCTCTCGTGGAGATGCTCCATCAAAGGGTGGATATCGCATTGGTCGTAAAGATCACAGTGATGTCTCATGTATCATTACTAGTTGCACTGTGCAATATCCATTCTCATGGGTGCCTCTTACGTAGGGTCATTGTACGGTGTTTCACAGTTGTCTCTCGGTGATGGTGTTGGTGTGGTGTCTTCTCGGTCAATGGCTCTTCTGGTCAGTGCTGTCACTCTGTGGCCGACTGGAAGTTGCAGCGAAACTTTGACACGGAATCACTCCAAATTTAAAAAAAAAAAATTCTTCAAAAAGAAACTTTAAGATATTGACAGGGAATCACTCTGTATAATGAGCCCAGCATGTGTCAAGCATAAGGCTAGGGTCAGACGAGCGCAGTATTAACGTGCGTTTAGCCGCACTTAATCACGGCCGTGCTAGCAGCAAATGACAGCCAATGCCGGGCAGCACACGAAGAACGGCCGCACAAAAGTGGCAAACGAACACATTTTTTCAAAAATGTGAAACCGCTAGTACTTACGTACAGAGTGCGCTGCGTCCGCTCTCGGCATGTGTGCGTGTTTAGGAGATGTCAGACGCTGCTAATGTCCGGCCAACATAACGTCCAGACGCAAAAAGTGTTTTATTGATGATCCGTACAAAATCACGCCCGAAAATGTGCATCGTATGACTATCGCGTATTCCGTGAAAAAATGCGTCCATTCGTTCGAACGCACTTTTTCATGGACAACGTGAAAAATGCATTCGTCTGACCCTAGCCTAAATGTTGCTCTTTAACCCTTTGTGGTCCAATAAACTTTCACTAAGTGAGCCAACTGGTCTTATTTAACTTTTCAATAAACACAAACGCACCCTTTTAAATAAGTTACTATTCTTAAACCTTTATATTATGTCAGTCTTTATATTTTCTCATTGTGCGAAACTTTTTAACACCTTCACTGCTGTGTGCTGAGCTAATTTTTACCGTTTTGTGCTCATCGTGTTTAAATGCCATTTGAAGTAATGTTTTATCGACTTATAAGACACATTATCCATTTTTACAGCAGACTCCTAATATATCATTATATGTATACGTCATGTCCTGTCAGAAAGCAATAACAAAAAAGTAAAATCTGTGTATTAAAATTTCAATCTTCTACAGCGTGTAAAATGTATTTCCACATTTTTGTCATACGAACCTTTTGCGATTATATATTCTATGAGGTACGCTTGTTAAAAAAAATTATTATACTGTATTTGAGAAAATCTGCAGTTTTGTTGAAAACAAAACTTTTTCGTTCAGCATCGTTGTTCACATTATATTTAAACTGTGAACAATGTTGCTGCGTGATTAATAAACTCATTTATTTTTTTGTTTACACTTATCCTGATCATGTTTGGTAGCATTGGAAAGGCCATGCTCTGGCCTTTCTGACAATAACAAACATGACCCTCTAGCTGCCACTGATCAAAAGAAGGGCCCTTCCTATCTTCACCACAGGGTTTCCAGATGGAAACTCCGTGGCAACTATGGGTTATTTCCCTAACTGGCGTCAATGCTCCGATGCTCAACATCCGTCAATGAGGGGAGACCCCAGAAGCTTGGCTGACATCTTGGATGTTAGCCATCTCTGGGAGCAGTCTGCGATCTGGCACCGATTGGACCAGCAACTAAGGGGTTAAAGAGAGGCATTGCTGATAAGGTCACACTGATCTTTCCAGTGATGCCTGTCTTGCTGAGGTATCCCTCGGTGATGGGGAGATAGAGGGGCCCAAAGGACACCCCTCCTCCCCTTCAGGCACTCCCCCTGCTCTGGCAGGGGGGATGCCTGAAACTGACATCATCGTGCCCGTTGTGTATAAAAAAAATGGAGGTCTGACTTCGAGGAAGTCAGATCTCTGTGGGACCCCGAAGATAGATGTTAGTATATGGAGGGAGGGCCGGTCATGTCGGAATATATCTGGCATTGGACCGCATCCATCAAAAGTTTTTTTTATATATTCCGACTTTAGACCGGAAAGGGTTAAATGCCTTTTATACATATTGCTAATCGTCACCTCTCATGTTTAGATTTAACATAAATCTCGCCTAAATCAGCTGCACCCGTCAATCATTACATTGGCACAGAGGTACGAGCCAGCCCCTGTGCCAACGAGCAGACAGACTAAAGTAGGGGATTCATAGGAGCCAGCATGTCTGTATCTATACATGGGACCATTTTGTGTGGGTTTTCCTGTAAAAATAACAAGCCAACGCACCAGCTCGATAGCAGCACCCCCATAACGGAGCCAATCTCTCAGCTAAAGACCAGATGCAGTAATGAATGTAATGATCTGACCCATTCGGGTCCATGACCGGCTCATTGTAAAGCATCATCTATAAATCAGCCATACAATACAGAGCCTGCCCTTCACCTTCATCCACACACACTTACTATTGAGTTAATAAATCCTCCATCAAGGACCCATTCATCATACGTTTATTGCTTGCTACATGCTGATCTTGGGACCTCGCAGATATACGGTGGATAGCAAAAGTCTACACACCCCTGTTAAAATGTCAGGTTTCTGTGATGTAAAATAAAGAGACAAAGATAAATCATTCAGAACTTTTTCCACCTTTTTTTTTATTGTGACCATAAACTGTACAACTCCATTTAAAAAGGAACTGAAATCTTTTAGGCGGAGGGAGGAAAAATAAAAAACTAAAATATGGTTGTATAAGTGTACACACCCTTAAACCGATACTTTGTTGATGCACCGTTTGATTTTATTCCAGCGCTCAGCCTTTTTGGGTAAGAGTCTATCAGCATGGCACATCTTGGTTTGGCAATATTTGCCATAGGTTATCCCCGTAATTTTAAATGCGTTCACAGCTTATCGGCACCTTTTTATGTAAATGGGAATCGCTGGCTGTGAATAAGGACGCTGTGTTTTATTTTAAATGACACTTTTGACTCCATTCTGTTTGGGTTTATACAAGCACACATCAGATATACTGTATACAAGGTCCTTTAAAGAGGAGGATGGGAATGAAGTAATGAGGGATCTGGGCCCAAAACCAGCCTTTTTTTTTTCTTTTCACTGCAAGCTGGCAGTTGTGTTATTTTATTTTAGGTACAGCTGAATAGGCGACCGTTGAGAGAGACGTGCAGCGCCAGCGCGGCAGATAACAGACACACCGCAGCTTTGAGAGGCGCGGTAAATCATATGTTTGGAGTGAGCCCTGCTCTGGATGCTGCGCCGGAGCCGCTGCGCTGAGTGCGGACTTGACATATTTTGCCTTGGAGGGATTAAGCTGGATAACATTTGTGGGCAAATCTGCATTTACACCCCGGGAAGATGTAAGCCAACTAGCTGTTAGTGCAGCTGTCTCGATCCACCTCCATCCACCGCGCGCTCTCCTTCATGGCGTTTTGCCTTTTGATGGATCAAACCGATGCGAGCATCTGTTGCGGCTGACTCGCAATTTTAAGCGCTCTGTACCTGCAAAGGATGTATATAGAAATAACTAAGTGCTGTGTGAAATCTCCCAGATCCGATACCAGAGAAATCAAATGTGCATCCACAGAGATACATAGGAGGTGAAGAAAGACCTGCTCATATTACTATCTCCATCCGATTTGTTTTTCTTGTTCCCTTTTGTTATTGTAAAGCGCTGTAGAAACTGTTGGCGCTATATAAATAACAAGAAAAAAGGTTGTCATTTGCGCTCAACCCCATAATGCCATGCAAAACAAAACAGAGGTTTTGGTTTACTTGAATGGCCATTAAAGTGTGCGCTCACCCACCACGTCAATGACCTTTTTTTTCCTGTTATGTTTTATACATGATGTGGGCTGGATACTTCTGGTTGACGCAACAGTAGGGAATAGGCACGAATTGTATATTTTGTTTTATCCCCAGCCAGGTCATTTTTGCTGCTGCCCTTTTCTGTGTTTTCTTTTTCAATCCCAAAGTGGAAATGTTTGCGATGAGGGCTTAAATCTACAGTTGTGTTCAAAATTATTCAACCCCCAATGCTGTAAAGGGTTTTAGGGAATTTAGTGTACATTTGTAATTGTATTCAGAATGAAATCCTACAAGGACTTTTTAAAGAACCATATGCAACTAAAATGACAACAATTGGTTTTGTAATACAGTAGTAAATGTTTCTTTTGTGAATTCTTCATTGACACAATTATTCAACCCCTTAAAGACTACCACTCTGAAGAACAGGGGTTCATTCAAGTGTTTTCAATCAGGTATTGAAAACACCTGTGATGTCACGGAGCAGCAATAAAGCATAATAAGCACCAATTAGGCAGCTTTAAAATGACTGTGATACTCAGCTCCTTCTAGACATTTACTGGTGTGGTTACAAATATGGTGAAGTCAAGAGAATGGTCCAGGAAGACAAGAGAAGAGGTGATTACTGAGGAAGGGCAATGGTTATAAGAAGATTGCAAAGATGTTAAACATGCCAAGAGAGACCATAGGAAGCATCATTCGCAAATTCAAGGCAAAGGGCTGTTGAAACGCTACCTGGTCGTGGCAGAAAGAAGATGCTGACTTCGACTGCTGTGCGCTACTGAAGCGTAGAGTGGAGAAAAGTCCCCATGTGACTGCTGAGGAACTGACAAGATTTGTCCGATGTGGGTACTGAAGTTTCAGCTCAGACAATACGGCGCACACTGCGTAATGAAGGCCTCCATGCCAGAACTCCCAGGCGCACCCCCTTGCTGTCTCCAAAGAATAAGAAGAGTCGACTGCAGTATGCCAAAAGTCATGTGGACAAACCACAGAAGTTTTGGGATAGTGTTCTGATGAAACAAAATTAGAACTGTTCGGGCCAATGGATCAACGCTATGTTTGGAGGAGGAAGAACAAGGCTTATGAAGAAAAGAACACCTTGCCTACTGTGAAGCATGGTGGGGAGTCAATCATGCTTTGGGGCTGTTTTGCTTCTGCAGGTAAAGGGAAGCTTCAGCGTGTGCAAGGTACCATGAATTCTCTTCAGTACCAGGAGATATTGGATGACAATGTGATGCAGTCCGTCACAAACCTGAGGCTTGGGAGACGTTGGACCTTTCAACAGGACAATGATCCCAAGCATACCTCCAAGTCCACTAGAGCATGCTTGTAGATTAAAGGCTGGAACATTTTGGAGTGGCCATCGCAGTCACCTGACTTAAATCCGATTGAGAACCTCTGGTGGGACTTAAAAAGCAGTTGCAGTGCGCAAGCCTAAGAATGTGACTGAACTGGAGGCTTTTGCCCATGACGAATGGGCGAAGATACCCGTAGATCGCTGCAAGACACTTGTGTCAAGCTATGCTTCACGTTTAAAAGCTGTTATAACTGTAAAAGGATGTTGTACTAAGATTGCATGTCACTTGGGGTTGAATAAAACTGATAATGATGTGAGCACAGAAAAGACATTTGTGGTGATTTCATTATAAATGTTATGTTATATTTGTCTGACCTACACGTGCCTCTTTGATTTAATTGTAAGCAAGATGACTGAATGATCAAAATCAATGTCAAACTGGCCAAAACACTAAATTTCAGTGGGGGTTGAATAATTTTGAACACAACTGTAAACCCACCAGCATGGGGATATGTAGTTGCATAGAAAGCAGCTTTTGTTTTAATTGGGTTAGGACCTTCCTTGACCAGAGGTGCTGTGACGCGGCAGGTGGGCTTACACTTTAATGGCCATTCAAGTAAACCAAAACCTCTTTGTTTCGCATGGAGCTACAGGGGTAAGCGCAAATGACAACCTTCTTTTCTTATGTTTTATACATGAAGTGTGCTGAATACTTCTGACGCAGCCATCTTGTTAGGGAATAGGCGCAAAACTGTGTTTTTAAATCTTCTTTTTGCCTATAGACATATACGGTTTTATTATCATTTATATCTGACGTTTGGTTTCCTTTGTGTATTTTTTATCCTTTCTGTCGCATGTTTAGGTTTCCTGTTTTTCATAATAATTTTGAAGGTCATCCTCTGCCCTTGGTGTTTTTAATAAATTTCACATTGCTTTCTGCTTAACAGCCAGCCCTCCCAGTGGTGGTAATGGATTAGAACGAGAATAAATGGAGCCTTATTCCACCAGTACTTTACTCTCCACGACCTGATCTAGACATGCAAGCATCTCTGCACAGGCACATCAAGGGGTCTTTTAAGTGCTATATGGCAGCACTCTGTGTGGAAGTATACTGTATATATTTTAAGAACACACTCCCTCTCTTAACCCTGTACGAACCAACTCGAGTGGATATTTATTTATTTATAAAGGATTTTACCAGGAAGGATACATCGAGATTTCTCTCGTTTTCAAGTACATACATTAATTACAAGCAAAATTAAAAAAGCCACATAACTTTCTCTGGCCCGTAAAAAAAACCCATAAAATGTATAAAAAAAATAATTATATAATTGTGTATTGGTCTTTGTCTCTCTCTTTATTAATTCAAAAATGACATGACGTAATGGTTGCATGTCAAAAGCCAAGTTAGGTGGAATGTGCTCTACAGCAGGGATCTCAAACTCTGCACCTCCCGATATTTCTGAACTACAACTCCCATGTTTCCCTGGCCATCGCATTTAAAGCATTCTGGGGAGCCGGAGTTTGAGACACCTGATCTACAGGGTCTTTCTTGCAAAGAAAAAAAAATATATATATCTCTTGCCTTTGGTTTCCATGGCGATTTTCTGGACTTGTACAACTTTCTCCCACAGTAACCCTGTTGCTGTTGTAAACCTGTGAATACTCTTGAGCATAAAGCACCCCATAGTCTTGTCTGCTGCCTCTTTATAATGTTGTTCCCCCCCCATTTGTTCATTTAATGTACCCAGTCCACCTTAAATCACTCCCCCCCCCCCCACCTCCGCTTCACTCCCATTCTACGAGCTTTTATTCTCCCACGACGCGGGTGTCTTTGTATCAAGCGAGCGCTGCCTGCCAGTAAATGCTGCCAGCCTGGTGGGATGCGTCTTTTAAGTTAACATGACATTCAGGCGGCTCTTGTGGTTTATCTCCAAGATGTAATTATTTCAGATAAATGATTAAAAAAAAAAACAAAGTCATCCGTGTGTCTGACTTGCTCAGTATGTTCTAAAGTGCAGCGTCCACTATTAGGCAGCCCACTCGTGCTTCTGCAGGACTACAACGCCTATGACTACAAGCGTTCCCTGGGAATAGCTTGTAGTTCTAAAAATGATCAATGTAAAGCCATGCATGTTTAGTTTATGTTAATTGATGGAATGAAAATGTGTATATCGCTCTTGCACGTGGTCAGTAGTTTGTTGTCGTTTCTCCTGCTGCATAACTGCAAACCCATGATGCTTTGCAAGTAGACTATAACATCATGGTAGTTGTGCTCGTGCATCAGGGCTGCCTCTTGGCCATCCTACAGTATTTTCTATTATCCCTGATTTTTGCACTTGTCTAGCTGTGTGCTTCGCCAGGCTTCCCCTCCACCCTGCAGTCTATTACATGCAATGGCAAATGCTTATCTGAACAGAAGTGTCCCCCCTCCTCCAGACAGTCCCCCCAAAAAGGTTCCTGCAGCAGGCCCCAGCTGAATAACTCTAGTTTTTGTGTGTATAGACTCGCAGGCCAGTGTGTAATTCCCAGTGATCCGATTCCGCACAAATGACTTGTAAACAAGGATAAGATGGATGTTCCCATCCTGGCCTAATCATGTGCTCATTCTTTCTCATCATTATTATTATTATTTATTATTATTATTATTATTTGCTGTTTGTGGTTTATTTACCCACTGCAAACCTTCTTCTTTCTGTGCTAACGATTTAATTTACATTCCATGCGTGTGATTATAAAGACTGTAGCTTTCTGCGTGATGCTGTAAATCCGTGTTCCCGGTGACGGATGGCTGCCGTATCCCTTTATGACCCTGTGTGTGTATTGTTTCTTGTATGATGTATGTAGGCATCGGATGATCGTGTACACCTTGTGTTGTACCAACCTGTAAATCCCTCTCTTTGCATTCTTTCTGCACTCTGGATTCCCCAGCATCTCCTCTTATTGTGGGTCTCTGGTGGCATTATTGTATTGGGTTCCCCTTTTGTGTTTTATTGTGTTGTGTCGCACAGACGTAACCTTCTCTCAGCTAATTATCCTCGCCAGCAGCTCATTTCAGTGCTTTCATTTATGCTGTAGACTCTCGGATTTGTTCGCATCATCTCTGGTAATATCAATTAACTCCCTTTTTATAGTAAGAGAAATAATGAGAAAAAATAGCAGAGCATGATTTCTTCAATGTCACTACACCATATGTTTGTGTATATAGATGTTAAGATGCCACTGCTGCTTTGCGCTTCAGAAACAGGTTATCCTTCAATTGGGGGGGGGGGGGGTGGGCTGCCGTAGCGCTCTCTTTATGTGCTGTAAACTCTGCCATGTAATTTGTGTACAAAGGCTTTATTAGTGTTGTTGTATCCTGCTATTTGGTGTCTTTTCTCTTTTTTTTCTTCCCCTCTTCAGATGGTGATGTTTGCAACAAATGTATCATATTGTACAACACCACATAATATTGTGCAGTTATTTAAATATTAACAATGTATAAAATTCTTCTAAACATTCTGCAACCGTTCTCTCCGCAAACTATGAATATTGTAGCAGCTGGCTAGGACACAACTGTGGGTGCAGGTTTTTTATTTATATCTGGCTGCTATTTTCTTAAAGTGCACCTGTCATACTCAGCTGCTGGGTGACGCCATTGCTTGACTCCTATAGGCTGGCTCTACTGCTCTCACCCAAGCGGTAAACATCAGAAGCTCTGATTGGACCTCAGATTGCTGTGCCAATTCCATCACAAAGATGTCTCCACTCTGTAGGCAAGTGACAGGTGCACTTTAAATAAAATAATACATTTGTGCTGGTGTTTGGATAAATGATTGTATCTATGCAAGTGGCCGACAGACCCTTCATGTTCCCTCAAAGCTGGTTGAGTGTTTAATTTGTGGGTACAGGATCCAGGACTTATTTGGACAGATCCGGTACCTCACATGCTATACAACCAATCAGGGCTGAAACCACTAATTGATAATGAGAATAGTTGTCATCGATTAATCGACAGCCGATTTATATCGATTTGTGTACAGCACACACTGTTTGGAGTCAGACTGTAAACGTTATAAACTCAGATTCTGCTTTGTCCTGTGTCACCACCCCAACCTGCCTGTCACCTCCCTCTTTGGTCTGGAGATGCCATTCCATCCCTTTCAGTCCCTTCACACAAACTCCATCCCACACTCGGGTCAAGTCCCTTGCCCAAACTCAGTCCCTTCCACCTTCGGACCATCCTCCCGCTCACTTTGTTCATAAAAATATTGTAAAGGGACACTCTAATAAGCTAAAGTGGTCAGGCTGCATGCTTTCTCATCCTGAGTTTGTGCTGACATCATTATGTCTGCGTGTTTGTAGCAGCGTTCATTTGAGGAGAAAGCAGACATGGGCTTAAGCTGTACACAGTATCAAACCATCATTGTGACCAGGTGCTCGTGTACCTTGCGTGCGAAAAATATGCATTTTGCGTAGGTTTTTCTTCTATCCAATGAATCGATTAACCGGCCAACTAATAGATTATGAAAATAATCGTAAGTTGCAGCCCTAAAACCAATAATATTTAAAATTTTAGCTGTAACATTTGTATCATTCAAAATCTATAAGATTTATATCTCGTGTAAATAGGAATTTGAATACACAGTAGGTTGTTTTTCAGCACCGTGTTCTGGGACCTGAGCCCACCTTGTCACCCTTCCTCTTGTGCACTTTGCGTTTCGGCACCTTCTGATTTTCAAATTAATCACTGGTCATGGGACATGTAGTTCTGAAACGTCTGGGTTTTTGAGGTTGGTAACCTCCCATTTAATATGTGCAACTTGGCCAACCTGTAAAATTGCCTTTTTGATAGGTGAGCCTTATTAACCTCCCTAGCGTTCCTATTCTGACATATTTTATGTCGGAATCGGAACGATTTATATTCTAGAGGTATTCGAGTGCAGCTCGGGGTTCATTTCATCTCTGAAAGCGGTAACCCCGAGCCACACTGGGGCTGGATACATTACTTGTCCCTGCGCTCCCTGCTTGTCCCCATTCTCCGGCGATCGCGTCGTCCTACTTCCTGGTTCCCTTCTCGCGATGGAAAACTGCCAGGGAGATTAAGTATCCATGCTCCACTCATCCAGACTGAACCATGACCCCTACATCTGCAAACTCCCCCCCCCCCCCATGTTTTTTTAGGCTCGGGTCAGACGAGCGCAGTGTTCACGTCCGTGTTGCTGCACATTCTAACGTCTGTGGTAGCATACAATGATGATCAATGGAGACCCACACACGAAGTATGTCCGCACAACTGATGCGGCAAACAGACGCAAGTTAGGCAAGAACGTAAATTATTTATTAAGGATTTTACCATGAAGGATACATTGAGATTTCTCTCGTTTTCAAGTATGTCCTGGGTTCGAGAACATTGAGTGGTTACAGAAATACAAAATAGTAAAATGCAAGATATTAACACAAGACCAAATATACAGATTAACAGAAAAATAAATATGGAGGAAATAAAGTCATTATGTTACATGTTTACAGGTGCATTCCGTATTGAGGTATGTTAATAGAGATCTCTTGAGTGACTTTAGACTGGGGGAAGATTTGATGGCGTCTGGGAGGTTATTCCATATTTGCGGTGCTCTGTAGGAAAATGAGGATCGAGACACTTTCTTTTTGTATTGTGGTATTGCACGTTAGGTGCTGGTCCTGGATCCGGAGGTTATAGGATGAGGGAGCTGCCGGGGGAAGCAGCATATTCAGGTAGGGTGGCAGCTTCCCAGAAAAGCTCTTAAACACCCGATTGGAAAGGTGAAGGGTGCGTCTAGATTCCAGCGACGTCCAGTTTAGTTCTTTTAACATGTCACAATGGTGTGTCATGTAGTTACATTGTAGCGCAAAGCGGCAGAATTAGTTATACAATGTAGTAAGTTTCAGGAGGTGCGTTTGTGGGGCGGCTGCATACACTAAATCTCCGTATTCAATAGCCGGCATAAGCATTTGTTGTACAATCTGCTTTCTTACTGCGGGGCTCAGGCAGGATTTGTTTCTGTACAGGGCACCTAGTTTGGGGTAAAGTTTAGATGAAAGTTTTTTTGATGTGGGGCCAAACGATAGATTTGGATCCAACCACATACCTAGGTATTTGAGAGAAGTGACTGTGGTCAGCGTGTCATTTGATCTTGTCCTGACATAGATGGGGTGTTTGCAATGTGTGTAGTTTAGGTGCGGTTCCAAAGAGCATCGTTACAGTTTTGTCAGTATTTAGAAAAAGTTTGTTATCTCTGATCCACTTTTATACCTCCTGTGAATTGTTCTTGCAGCACGGCCTCCAGCTGCGGGAGATTTGGTTTGCTGGTATAGATTAGTGTCGTCTGCGTACATGTGTACAGTTGAGGCTTTGCAGACGTTGTGCAGATCATTTATGAATATCGTGAATAGCAGGGGCCGAGTATTGAGCCTTAGGGTACTCCGCTAGTGACTGGGGGGGGAGGGAGAAGCTGCCAGAAATGGACACATATTGCGATCGGTCGGATACATATGACTGAAACCATGTTAGCGTGCGATCACCAATACCAGAGTTTTTACATTTTTGCAATAGGATGCCATGTGTCTACTGTGTCAAAGGCCTTGGCAAAATCAAGGAAGATGGCTCCAGTTAGGTTTCCTTGTTCCATAAATCCGCTGGAACGGACGTGCGGCGTGCGCTGCGTCTGCAACGTCCGCATAGCTTTGTGTGTGAGTGGAACGTAGTCAGACGGGCTGCATTTTGACGTCCAGCATTTTTGACGGACAAAATGTTTTTCCTATTTTATTTTCTCTTCTACATCAGTCACAAAAACAGACCGTGTGGCCACTACCTTGTCGTCCGTCAGAAAGTACGTCCGTTGTGCATGGACACACAGTCCGCACAGAATGCGCTCGTCTGACCCGAGCCTTGCAGGTAAATGTAGGTGGGAGCCAATGTGCCCAGGTAGCACGTGTATTTGGTTCTGTGCCAGAGCTATTGTTGTGGTGAATTTTTTTTTTTTTTTTCTTCCCGCCATGCAGTCAGCTTTCTTTACAAGCACACTATAAAAAAAAAATTGCATTGATTTACAGAATCTGAATGGCAGCAAGGCTGATTTTTTTTTTATTTTTTATTTTCCTATTTTTTTTTTCTCTCTCTCTGATCGGGGGTGCTTTCAAAGTGGCGTTAAAAGACTGATCATTTGCTGTCTGCAAAACAAACATGACTTTAATAGCATTTTTTTTTTAATTTAAATTCTGTATCGAGTAACAGTGAAATATTCTAATTTGTTATTTTTTTATTTTATATTGTCTTTTTTTTTTTCCCCCTCCTCTATGGATGCTTATTCTGAACGTGTTCTACAAAGGCAGAGTTTGCAAAGTGAAGTTGCCGTCATTCCTCAGGTAGCCGTAATGCTGCGGGATGTCAGCCTTCCTTTGTCTTGTGCTATATAGGCATGCTATATGCTCGTCGTGTTCGTCCGCGGCCCCTGGCTCCAGTCTCTTAGCTGCGGCTCAAGCTTTCAGCTGGAAATGGTGAATCTGGAGCTGCTGATCTGATGGGCATGTAGCCCTCGCTGCTGGGTTATCACACTTTCTGCATCCTGTTGCTATGGATATATGTGAAACCAGTTATTCTGTAACGTTTCGTGCTGAATGGAGAGGGCAAGTGTACCCGTCTCCTCTAGGCTAGAGAAGCAGTAACCTTAACTTTCTAATCTCCTCTACCTGCCCCCCCCCCCGGCAGACTTTCTCTGAGATTTATCTACGGATCTTCTGCTTTCTCATTTGGAATATTATTATTAACAATGAAGCAAACATTCATGTCCTGCAAGTTGCTCTACATCTCAAGAAAACACCCAGCCAGGAGAGTCAGACGTCACTTTAAGGGCTGCGTCAGACGTCACTTTAAGGACGCTGAGGTCAGAACGCCGCGGGACCCCGGACAGAGAGGTGAGTATCTTCGCCGGGGGTTCCGCAAAGCTGATGACGTGTGGGACACATCCTCCACAGGATACAGCGGGAGTAACTGAGGACGTTTCCCACACGTCGTCGGCAGTGAAGGGGTTTCAAAATGTCTTTTTTTTTTTTACTTTTTGTCCTTGTTTCCTGTCCCCCAGGGCACTACCCGGACCCGGACATTGTTTTTAAATGTTTCTATACATCTTACAAATCCGCACTTCACGGGCAGGTTATGGGGACCTCCTAGGCACGATATTTGAAGGAATTTTTCGTTTTTATTCTTAACCTTTATTTCATGGAAAACTCACTGTCCCTTTAAAAACGTTTTTTTTTTTTTACTTTTTGTCCTTGTTTCCTGTCCCCCAGGGCACTACCCGGACCCCCATACACCTTTTATGGCAAATATCTAGCATATATGCCCTCTTGGAGGGCACTCTAAAAATCGAACTTTGAGTCCCATTGACTTGTATTGAGTTCGAGTTCGAACTTTTGAAAAGTTCGCGTTCGAATGCGAACCGAACTCGGGTGATCGGCTCATCCCTAGTTGTGACGCTGCAACGGGGCCGGTCACACGCTTGCGCGCACGGAATGCGTGTGCAACAAGCGGCCGTTATCAAAGCCTCCCCATTGATGCGCTAGGACGTTGCAGCACTGACTGCCCTCAGCAAGGTGGCCAGACGAGCGTCGAGTGGAAGAAACGTCCACTCTCACGGACCTTCCTTCTACTCTCCAGTGACGCTCGTCTGACCCTGGCCTAAAACTTAAAGGGTTATTCAGAGAAAGGTGAAAATTCTAGGTCAAAATGGCTGATTTGGAAAGTGAGATAAAAGGGAGATTTTTTTTTTTTTGATTTGGCTATTTGGACCTAGAATTTTCACTTCTTCAAAAGTTCTCCAGAGTTTCACCCTTCTCTGAATAACCCTGATAGACTTTGCCACTTGATTTTAAATTATTGAACGGATGTTTGGCCTCGGCTGTAACAATATACTTGTTCTACCAACAGCCTCTGCAAAGCTCTCCGTTACTGACGCGGTGGCACGATTAACCCCTAAATGGCCATCAAATCATTATCCCTTCGCTAATAGTTTTATTCATGTTGTTGCCTTCTATGTTTAAATGTTTTCCGTCTCGTGGACGTCTCGCGCTTTTCCCCAAAGACCTTGCATAAAGCCAAAAATTTGGTTTGTAGAAAGAAAAAAAATGCATTTGGCAAAAAGAATAGCAAAATCACAAAACCTATAATATTCTGTATAAAGCGCAGAATGCAGTAGCACTCGCCAAGTGGCCGCCACCGCTCTATTTAAAGCATTTGGCGTCTTCCCGATGCTATCCCCAGGAGAGAGGCGCTCGCTTAGCCTATGCTGGGAAGGCAAATATTGTGCATCGGGCTCTGTTTATGTTGCTTTCTATTGCCTAAGGGTCATTGGTGAATAAAGCTATATTCTCTAGGTATCTTTTTCTTTGAAATCCACAAGTGTCTCTGCAGGAGGAAATGAACAAAGGAAAATACCTATATCCCCCCCCCCCACAGCTTCTACTTTTTCTGAAATTTAAATGCAGGCGCTCTGGGTACTTTGTG
Source organism: Leptobrachium leishanense (assembly GCA_009667805.1). Classification (NCBI taxonomy): domain Eukaryota; kingdom Metazoa; phylum Chordata; class Amphibia; order Anura; family Megophryidae; genus Leptobrachium; species Leptobrachium leishanense. The sequence goes on from CM019069.1 coordinate 37,419,500, forward strand.
CACCGCGGAGACGGGTGGGAACGGTTTCCTCTTAATCTGGCAGGAACCTTGGCGAGGGAATACATCGGAACGAGAACAGCACAGACTTTGATAACGCGCTGGGAAACAGCAGTTGTTTTGTGCAAATTTATCCCCAAATATTTCATGGTCGTTTTACATTGGGCACATGGAGCAGTAGCAAAAAATAAATAAATCACAAACTGATTTGTAGGTGACAGATAACGCTGAACCTTTTTTTTTTTTCTTCGCATTTGCATTGATAAAGTGGCACAGTCAAGCTGGGACTTGTAGTCTGCACTCTGTTATATCGTTTTTGTCCTTAAATAATTGGGCCGAGGCTGTTGACAGCCCCTCACCATTATTTTAAAATAAATTGTGTTTTTTATTTTTGCTTCGCTTTTTAAATTTTTGTCCCTCACGGTATCCTCCTCCCCCTCCTTCTCCCCCTCCTTCTCTTCCTCCTTCTCTTCCTCCTTCTCTTCCTCCTTCTCTTCCTCCTTCTCTTCCTCCTTCTCTTCCTCCTTCTCTTCCTCCTTCTCTTTTTCCTTCTCTTCCTCCTTCTCTTCCTCCTTCTCTTTTTCCTTCTCTTCCTCCTCCTTCTCTTCTTCCTCCTTTCTCTTCTTCCTCCTTTCTCTTCTTCTCCTTTTTCTCTTCTTCCTCCTTTCTCTTCTTCCTCCTTTCTCTTCTTCCTCCTTTCTCTTCTTCCTCCTTTCTCTTCTTCCCCCTTTCTCTTCTTCCCCTTTCCCTTCTTCCCCCTTTCCCTTCTTCCCCCTTTCCTTCTTCCCCTTTCCCTTCTTCCCCTTTCCCTTCTTCCCCCTTTCCCTTCTTCCCCCTTTCCCTTCTTCCCCCTTTCCCTTCTTCCCCTTTCCCTTCTTCCCCCTTCCCTTCTTCCCCCTTTCCCTTCTTCCCCCTTTCCCTTCTTCCCCCTTTCCCTTCTTCCCCCTTTCCCTTCTTCCCCCTTTCCCTTCTTCCCCCTTTCCCTTCTTCCCCCTTTCCCTTCTTCCCCCTTTCCCTTCTTCCCCCTTTCCCTTCTTCCCCCTTTCCCTTCTTCCCCCTTTCCCTTCTTCCCCTTTCCCTTCTTCCCCCTTCCCTTCTTCCCCCTTTCCCTTCTTCCCCTTTCCCTTCTTCCCCCTTTCCCTTCTTCCCCCCTTTCCCTTCTTCCCCCTTTCCCTTCTTCCCCCCTTTCCCTTCTTCCCCCCTTTCCCTTCTTCCCCCTTTCCCTTCTTCCCCCTTTCCCTTCTTCCCCCTTTCTTCTTCCCTTCTTCCCCCCTTTCCCTTCTTCCCCCCTTTCCCTTCTTCCCCCCTTTCCCTTCTCCCCCTTTCCCTTCTTCCCCCTTTCCCTTCTTCCCCCCTTTCCCTTCTTCCCCCCTTTCCCTTCTTCCCCCTTTCCCTTCTTCCCCCCTTTCCCTTCTTCCCCCCTTTCCCTTCTTCCCCCCTTTCCCTTCTCCCCCTTTCCCTTCTTCCCCCCTTTCCCTTCTTCCCCCTTTCCCTTCTTCCCCTTTCCCTTCTTCCCCCCTTTCCCTTCTTCCCCCTTTCCCTTCTTCCCCCTTTCCCTTCTTCCCCCTTTCCCTTCTTCCCCCTTTCCTTCTTCCCCCCTTTCCCTTCTTCCCCCCTTTCCCTTCTTCCCCCTTTCCTTCTTCCCCCCTTTCCCTTCTTCCCCCCTTTCCCTTCTTCCCCCCTTTCCCTTCTTCCCCCCTTTCCCCTCTTCTCCCCCTTTCCCTCCTCCCCTCTTCTCCCCTTTCCCTCCTTCCCCTTCTTCTCCCACTTTCCCTCCTTCCCCTCTTCTCCCCCTTTCCCTCCTCCCCTCTCTCCCCCTTCCCTCCTTCCCCCTTTCCCTTCTTCCCCCTTTCCCTTCTTCCCCTTTCCCTTCTTCCCCCTTTCCCTTCTTCCCCCCTTTCCCTTCTTCCCCTCTTTCCCTTCTCCCCCCTTTCCCTTCTTCCCCCCTTTCCCTTCTTCCCCCCTTTCCCTTCTTCCCCCCTTTCCCTTCTTCCCCCCTTTCCCTTCTTCCCCCCTTTCCCTTCTTCCCCCCTTTCCCTTCTTCCCCCTTTCCCTTCTTCCCCCCTTTCCCTTCTTCCCCCTTTCCCTTCTTCCCCCCTTTCCCTTCTTCCCCCTTTCCCTTCTTCCCCCTTCCCTTCTTCCCCTTTCCCTTCTTCCCCCTTTCCCTTCTTCCCCCCTTTCCCTTCTTCCCCCCTTTCCCTTCTTCCCCCTTCCCCTCTTCTCCCCTTTCCCCTCCTTCCCCTCTTCTCCCCTTTCCCTCCTTCCCCTCTTCTCCCCCTTTCCCTTCCCCTCTTCTCCCCCTTTCCCTTCCCCTCTTCTCCCCCTTTCCCTTCCCCTCTTCTCCCCCTTTCCCTTCCCCTCTTCTCCCCCTTTCCCTTCCCCTCTTCTCCCCCTTTCCCTTCCCCTCTTCTCCCCCTTTCCCTTCCCCTCTTCTCCCCTTTCCCTCCTTCCCCCTTCCCTTCTTCCCCCCTTTCCTTTCTCCCCCTTTCCCTTCTTCCCCCCTTTCCCTTCTTCCCCCCTTTCCCTTCTTCCCCCTTTCCCTTCTTCCCCCCTTTCCCTTCTTCCCCCTTTCCCTTCTTCCCCCTTTCCCTTCTTCCCCTTTCCCTTCTTCCCCCTTTCCTTCTTCCCCCCTTTCCCTTCTTCCCCCCTTTCCTTCTTCCCCCCTTTCCCTTCTTCCCCCCTTTCCCTTCTTCCCCCTTTCCCTTCTTCCCCCCTTTCCCTTCCTTTCCCCCCTTTCCCTTCTTCCCCCCTTTCCCTTCTTCCCCCTTTCCCTTCTTCCCCCCTTTCCCTTCTTCCCCCTTTCCCTTCTTCCCCCTTTCCCTTCTTCCCCTTTCCCTTCTTCCCCCTTTCCCCTTCTCCCCCTTTCCCTCCTTCCCCTCTTCTCCCCCTTTCCCTCCTTCCCCTCTTCTCCCCTTTCCCTCCTTCCCCTCTTCTCCCCCTTTCCCTCCTTCCCCTCTTCTCCCCTTTCCCTCCTTCCCCTCTTCTCCCCCTTTCCCTCCTTCCCCTCTTCTCCCCTTTCCCTCCTTCCCCTCTTCTTCCCCTTTCCCTTCCCCTTTCCTTCCCCTCTTCTCCCCTTTCCCTTCCCCTCTTCTTCCCTTTCCCTTCCCCTCTTCTTCCCTTTCCCTTCCCCTCTTCTTCCCCTTTCCCTTCCCCTCTTCTTCCCTTTCCCTTCCCCTCTTCTTCCCCCTTCCCTTCCCCTCTTCTTCCCCTTTCCTTCCCCTCTTCTTCCCCTTTCCCTTCCCTCTTCTCCCCTTTCCCTTCCCCTCTTCTTCCCCTTTCCCTTCCCCTCTTCTTCCCCTTTCCCTTCCCCCTTCTTCCCCTTTCCCTTCCCCTCTTCTCCCCTTTCCCTTCCCTTCCTTCCCCCTTTCCCTCCCCTCTTCTTCCCCTTTCCCTTCCCCTCTTCTTCCCTTTCCCTTCCCTCTTCTTCCCCTTTCCCTCTTCTTCCCCTTTCCCTTCCCCCTTCTTCCCTTTCCCTTCCCTCTTCTTCCCCTTTCCCTTCCCCTCTTCTTCCCCTTTCCCTTCCCCTCTTCTTCCTTTCCCTTCCCTCTTCTTCCCCTTTCCCTTCCCCTCTTCTTCCCCTTTCCCTTCCCCTCTTCTTCCCCTTTCCCTTCCCCTCTTCTTCCCCTTTCCCTTCCCCTCTTCTTCCCCTTTCCCTTCCCCTCTTCTTCCCCTTTCCCTTCCCCTCTTCTTCCCCTTTCCGCTCTTAGAAACATAGAAACATAGGTTCTTATCTGCCGACATTTTTCTTTCGGCCCATCTAGTCTGCCCAATTACATGGATACTTACCCTGGATTTATCTTTTTGTTTAGGATAGCCTTATGCCTATCCCATGCTTGCTTAAATTCAATTACTGTTTTGGCCTCTACCACTTCTACTGGAAGACTGTTCCATGTATCCACCACCCGCTCAGTAAAATAATGCTTCCTGATGTTACTTTTAAACCTTTGCCCCTCTAATCTAAGACTATGTCCTCTTGTTTTGCTACTTTGTTTCCTTTTAAATATACTCCCTTCCTCTACCTTGTGGATTCTACCCCTTCTTCCCCCTTTCCGCCCTTCTTCCCCCTTTTCGCCCTTCTTCCCCCTTTCCGCCCTTCTTCCCCCTTCCGCCCTTCTTCCCCTTTCCGCCTTCTTCCCCCTTTCCGCCTTCTTCCCCTTTCCGCCCTTCTTCCCCTTTCCGCCCTTCTTCCCCCTTTCCCCCCTTCCCCCCTTTCCCCCTTCTTCCCCCTTTCCCCCCTTCTTCCCCTTTCCCCCCTTCTTCCCCCTTTCCCCCCTCTTCCCCCTTTCCGCCCTTCTTCCCCTTTCCGCCCTTCTTCCCCCTTTCCGCCCTTCTTCCCCCTTTCCGCCCTTCTTCCCCCCTTTCCCCCTTCTTCCCCCTTTCCGCCCTTCTTCCCCCCTTTCCGCCCTTCTTCCCCTTTCCGCCCTTCTTCCCCCTTTCCGCCCTTCTTCCCCTTTCCGCCCTTCTTCCCCCTTTCCGCCCTTCTTCCCCCTTTCCGCCCTCCTTCCCCCTTTCCGCCCTCCTTCCCCCTTTCCGCCCTCCTTCCCCCTTTCCGCCCTCCTCCCCCTTTCCGCCCTCCTTCCCCCTTTCCGCCCTCCTTCCCCCTTTCCGCCCTCCTTCCCCCTTTCTGCCCTCCTTCCCCCTTTCCCGCCTCCTTCCCCTTTCCGCCCTCTTCCCCCTTCCGCCCTCCTTCCCCCTTTCCGCCCTCCTTCCCCCTTTCCGCCCTCCTTCCCCCTTTCCGCCCTCCTTCCCCCTTTCCGCCCTCCTCCCCCTTTCCGCCCTCCTTCCCCCTTCCGCCCTCCTTCCCCCTTTCCGCCCTCCTTCCCCCTTTCCCCCCTCCTTCCCCCTTTCCCTTCTCCCCCCTTCCCCCTTCTTCCCCCTTCCCTTCCCTTCCCCCTTCTTCCCCCTTTCCGCCCTTCTTCCCCCTTTCCCCCCTTCTTCCCCCTTTCCCCCCTTCTTCCCCCTTTCCGCCCTTCTTCCCCCTTTCCGCCCTTCTTCCCCCCTTTCCGCCCTTCTTCCCCCCTTTCCGCCCTTCTTCCCCCTTTCCGCCCTTCTTCCCCCTTTCCGCCCTTCTTCCCCCTTTCCGCCCTTCTTCCCCCTTTCCGCCCTTCTTCCCCCTTTCCGCCCTTCTTCCCCTTTCCGCCCTTCTCCCCCTTTCCGCCCTCCTTCCCCCTTTCCGCCCTCCTTCCCCCTTTCCGCCCTCCTCCCCCTTTCCGCCCTGCTTCCCCTTTCCGCCCTCCTCCCCCTTTCCGCCCTCCTTCCCCCTTTCCGCCCTCCTTCCCCCTTTCCGCCCTCCTTCCCCCTTTCCTCCTTTCTTCTGTGCAATTTGTGTAGCGTAGGAACCACCTATTGCACACTTCTGTGGAACCTGCGCACTTTACGTACACAAGTCCCATAGCGCCCGCCTGGAGCGACTGCCTCTCTGAGACCACTCGCTATACCTGGTGGCAAGGACGTGTGCAGCCCATTTCATTAGGGTGTGCACACATGAAACCTTTATTAATTGCATACATTTATGCTTGGATAATTGTGCAACAGAACAGTTGTTATTTTTAGTTAGGAAAAACCAATGTTTATGCAGTGATACGTTCAATGTTAATGCAATTTATCATGAGCTAGATAAGCAACAGCCAAAATATCTATGTAGGAGGTTAAAGAGCAACCCTTTACCCAACATTGGTGCACACCTATGCCTGGTGGTCTAGAGAGGGTGATGTCAGCATGCTGAGTGCCAACATCACTGATGACTGGCAGCCGTAAAATTAAAAATCCCGGTTGTTGGTGGCTTTAAGGAAACTCCTCCACCTCAACGTGCATTTTTTGCCAGATTGGGGTGTGGGACAAAGGGGGGGGGGCACACACTCCTCACATACTGACCACTTTAAAAAGATGAAGTGGTTACTATGAGTAGAGTGTCCCTTTAAATATGTATCAATAAAGATTGTGGGCTGTATTCCAACCTTGGTGTGAATGGAACCAGTAAATTTAAAAATCCCACAGGCTATAATGGCTCTGGTAACTTTATAACAGCCCTGGCTACGTTTACACAAAGGTCAGAACAATGCCCTGTGTTTTTAAACAAAGACCCTGGAGTGCATCTGCACTATGGTGAACGTATACATTGGATTGTGGAGTGTGGCTCCCAGACAAATCTACGTTTTAGGAATTTCAAGGTGGCAGGTGTCTTCCCAGTACTAGCGATTACATCATATTTATTTTTCCCCACCTTCATTAGTGTTTAGACTATCTATATAACAAAAATGTGTATAAAGGTACATACTGTATATATTATATACAGGGTTATTCAAAGAGCGGTGAAAAGCAGGAGAATGACTGGAGAATGAAAAATTCTAGGTCAAAATAGCCGATTTGGAAAGTGAGACGAAAGGGAGAATTTTTCTGGTCTGGCTATTTTGACCTAGAATTTTTCATTCTCCAGTCATTCTCCTGCTTTTCACGCTCTCTGAATAACCCTGATAGTTTGCACTCTTTACCTCTGTTCCCAGGAAGCTTGCCTGCTGAGTTTCCCTGCGATGCACCCAGGTGCCACGAGTGTCCAGGGCTTTAATAATTCAGCTTTATTATGGTTCATTTGTAACCATTAAATCATGCAAAAAGTACACCGCAGAAATATTTAATGTAATTGTCCGCAGTCACCCCCCCCCATCCCCTCTGAGGTCCTGCCAAATGTATCACGATGGTAAATAACAGAAAGCATCATCCTAAAAGTCCTTAATTAAATGTACCAGCCATTTAACAAAATACTTGAGGGAGAGTCTGGACTGAAGAAAACTGTATTAAAGCGATACTCACTGCTACGGCTTATTCTAAACATTGTGTTTCACGTTCATTTGAAGTATACAATCGGGTATATTCAAAGAAAGGTGAGCCTCCAGGGGAATGACTGGAGAAGTGAATATTATAGGTCAAAATAGCCAAACCAGAAAAATTCTCCCATTTATTTCCCTTCCAAATACAACAAATTTGAGCTCCCAGTGATATCCCTGATGAAGTTAGCTTAGACTAACGAAACATGTTGTATGTGTTTTTTATTTAAATAAACACACTTTTTACTTTTATTCATTGCGAATTATGTCCTAATTTTATCCTAACGCTGCCGGAGTCCTGAGGTTGCTGTATATCCTGCCCAAGGCTGCCGGATCCACCACTAAAAGCTTCTGTATGGTAATTACTGTTGTATGCCAAAACAGCTGTCCCACCGGAGAGGAGGAGTTATACCTGCTGCCGGTTGGTGTGGATAAGAAGCTGGCGTGCACTTTTTGATGGGCTTGAATACTTTCTGCTTTTGTAAGTGTGGTCCTAGCAGGGGCCTAAATACAGTATTTACATAATACAGTATTATGCTATGGTCATCACATTTTATCCTTTACAGACTTCAATTCTCTCTTTTTTTGCTATCTCCCTTCCAAATCGGCTAGTTGGTCTCTATTCTCTTCTCCTGCCAATTCTCCTGGTTTTCACCTTTCTTTTGAATAACCCTGAATGTATTTTAGGGCCGGTTTGTTTTTGGGATGTAATGAACCAGTTGTTGAATTAATCTTATGAAATCCTCACCACAAGAGCGTGTGCAACCGTTATAATAATTTCACAGCATCCTTAAACTTGGTCAAACTCCATCTGCATTGTCTGACATCTCTTCAATGGGGCCGAAATGTGACAATACATTCGGTTTAGTATGTTGGACCGTTGCTTGGCTGCCAGGGTCTCCCTGCCAGCTCTCTACCAATTCCTCAATCATCAAATTGCCTTGATTTGCTGTAGAAGGGGCAGATGTGTGATCAGAAGCCGGTTTTAAAGAGTGTTTGATAATAATGGGATAATAGTGTTTTCCTACTGAGGTTTAATATTCAAATTAGAAAGTCAGTAATCCTTTAACAATCCGTGCAATTTGGAAGGAGTATTCCTTCTTGTGATACATGTAATCATAAGGGCCACTATCTGGAAACCGTTTAAGTGGTTTTTTTTTTTTTTTTTTTTTTTTTTTTACAACCCTAAGACTGGGGTCAGGCGAACGCAGTGCGAGCGCGCGTGTAGCCGCACTTCATCACGGCCGTAGTAGCAGCAATTGATGGGCAATATACGAAGTACGGCCGCACAAAGGTTCGGCCGGGCAACGCAAGCGGCAAACAAACGCATTTTTTCGAGAACGTGATACCGCTAGTACTGACGTACAGAGTGCGCTGCGTCCGCTAGCGGCGTGTGTGCGTGATTAGGAGACGTCAGATGCTGCTTATGTCCGGCCAACATAACGTCCAGACGCAAAAAGGGTTTTATTGATGATCCGTACAAAATCACGGATTAAGGCTAGGGTCAGACTGAGGCAGTGCGAACGCGCGTTCTGGCGCACTTAATCACGGCCGTGCTAGCAGCAGATGCCGGGCAATGACGGCCAATATACGAAGTACGGTCGCACAAAAGTCCGGCTGCGCAACGCAAGTGGAAAATGAACGCATTTTTTCGAGAACGTTAAACCACTAGTACTGACGTACAGAGTGCGCTGCGTCCGCATAGCGGCGTGTGTGCGTGAATTGGAGACATCAGACGCTGCTAATGTCCGGCCAACATAACGTCCAGATGCAAGAAGTGTTTTATTGATGATCCGTACAAAATCACGGATGAAACTGCGCATAGTATGACCGCTATTGCATATTCCGTGAAAAAATACGTCCATTCTTCGAACGCACATTTTCACGGACAACGTGAAAAATGCGTTAGTCTGACCCTAGCCTTAAATGCGCATCATATGACCGCTATCGCGTATTCCGTGAAAAAAATACGTCCATTCGTTCGAACGCACTTTTTCACGGGCGACGCGAAAAATGCGTTCGTCTGACCCTAGCCTTAAATGGCATTCATTGGTCCATTATCTTACCCACAAATAGTTATTTGTTGTTTTATTGTACAGCTCTACGGAATCTGTTGGCGATGTATAAATGCTTGTAACTGTAACTGAGACCTCCTAGAAAGGTGACAGGGAATGGCTGCTCCCTGCAGTGTCGCTTCAATCACCTCCTGACATATGCGGGAGACTGGTGAGAGGAAAGAAACCACATGTTACTGAATTTTCAATTTGTACATTTAGTGTGCTTTGAGTTTCAGTGAGCGGTGTGACATTTCACACCAGGCTCAGGTTCGCCAGATGCTGTCTTTACTAGCAGCATGCACCCTATGATGCCATGTGCCAAGGTGATAACCCAAATGGCGACTCCAGGTCATGAAATGCTAGGGGGTTATTTATTGAATTGGAAACTCTGACGAACAGACGTGGGAATTATTTCATTCGGCTATTTTAACTTAAATTTTGCATTTCACATATCCATGGATTCCAGTTCCTTTTTTTTGTGAACCTGTCGCCGTGAGTAGGGCTGCTGTGATTGCCAGAGATATATCTGGACCCCCTCAAACCTTCTTTCCTTTTTTTTCTTTTCACACAAAGATAAAGAACAAGTGTTTGCCTAAAGTTTCCATGTTCCTGATTTATTGGTAGAGTAAAAAAGGTGTTAGATCAGGGGCGGCAATCTTGACCCTCCAGAGATTTTGGAACTACATCTCACATGATGCTCCACCACTCACAAGATCAGGTGAGCCGCCAGGTAACTGGATTTCCAAAACCAGTGAAGTGAAAAGGATGCCGACCCCTGTATTGGATGGTAATGCTTAGAGGAGCTTATATTTCACTGATATGTTGTATGGAATTTGGGCATTTACATTTCAAAGCAGAATGTGGGCCTGACTGGTTTGTTGCTGATAACCAGATTTCTGTCACCATTCCAGCAGAACGCAACCATTCCAAAAAATCCGAGTTAGAATACGAAATGTTAAACATTTTTGCTCAGTCTCACGATTTTTTTTTTTTTCTTCTTCTTCTTCAGGAAGAGGAAAAAATAAAGGACAAATGCATTTCCTCACAGGGTGAAAACCCGGAAGCAAAATAAATGCTTGTAAAATAAACACTGGCAGGGCTGTCACAAAGCAAATGGGTCAAACCTTCACAGGAGGAAGGCTGCCTGGTGGGGGGAGTGAGTGTCACTCGCTGGGACAGAATACACAGACCTTGTGCTGCAGGGAACAAGTGCAATGATTCTCTCTAAACACTGATTGCTTTAAGCAGTGTGTTTATCTATGTCTGTTTACTAACATTGTGTGTATATATAAACACATTTATCTACAAACGGGTGCATCTGTGTATATGTGCTTGCATAATTATCTTCTTTTGCCTGGACTTGAGATTTTTATATTAAAATTGGGAGTCAGGAAGTTCTTTTGTGTATTCATAGATTTGTATAAAATAATGCAAAAATTTAGGAGCCAGTAGTAAATTTCGAAGAGTCCACAGCTAACCTGTTTTTGTGACACCTTGTAGATCACGACCCTGCAACAAAGGTATTAAAGGAACACTCTAGGCTAAAAATCCCCCCCTTTTTTTCTTACATTAAAATATACCTATTCCCTACCTAGTTATTGTGTGTGTGTGTGTGTGTGTGTGTGTGTATATATATATATATTTTCCAACGGCGGTTTTTTAATTTTTTTTATATACTCCCCTCTCTCCTCTTCCGCTCCCGTCCTTCTAACTCTGTAACTTGGCTAATGATTTACGTGAGATGCGCACCTCTAACGTAAGCCAGCCAATCAGCAGGCTTCCTCTTCTAATTGGATTAGTGTTACGCGCAGAGGATGCGTGCAACACTAATCCCAGCCGCAGACTATGCTGGCGGCTCGCTGCCACCAGCTACTGCGGCGAGTTGGAGACGTCATCGCGCTGAAAGGGCAATGACGTCTCCTATTCGGCAATAGTCGGCAGAAGCGGGAAATATGAATCCCGCTCTGCTGACTGACAGCTGGGAGGGCAGAATAAAGTCCTCCACCTCTCTCAGCTGTTTTCAGATTTTTCAGCCGATCGGCTGATTTGAGGGAGGGGGGACAGACAAGGGCATACTCAGGGCATCATGACCACCTAAAAAAGCTTAGGTGGTCATGTTGCCTAGAGTGTCCCTTTAACCCATTTGTGAATTAAAAGGTGGGTGGGGAAGGAGCGGGTTTTAGAGTTCTCCCATTAGAAGAAAGATCAAATATAAAGCAGAATCTTCGTACAAAACCCACATGTTCGTCCGCCGCGCTGCTTCTAGGGCTTCAAACCCACGAGGTCGGTTGCTCAATGCCCAATGCTGGGGGCCACACATTAGCCCACATGTCAGCCAGGTACTGCTCAAGGTCATCGGCAAGGATTTGCACCGGAGGCTTGCCGCTTATAACCAATGTGTCTCAATTTAAGAATAAAAATTAGTATTGAAGCAATAACACACATGTCCACGTTATAATGTATTTTTCGCTGCCTCTAATTGCAAGCTATGAAAGCTCGGCAGCTTCGTTTGTGATAACGTTCACAACCGTGTGTTAATAGGACGCAGCTCTCTCATAAGCACTTGATGTATTAATTACTCTGCACAAATCGCAGGCAAATGTGAAATTTGGCTGACGTTTGGCTTTGTGGGTCTGTGCGCCGGGCACTCTTGCAACGCAAAAGGCAGCATCCCATGGTGCCTGGTGTGCAGCTGCACGCGGAGCGGTGTCTGGTGCCCTGAACAGATGCGTGCAAAGCTGCTGTGCTTTTAGGCTATTCCTCTCTTATATGAATTGTACAAAAGAAAATGTTTTAGGTTTGCTGTCAGTTTAACTAGCTCCAGGTTTTCCTTAATTTGTCTTGTTTTATTTCTTTATATTTTCATATAATGTATACAGAGGCGGGTATACTTTTTATACCTTGAGAAAGGCTCGGGGGGGGGGGGCGCAACGTTGGTACTTGGATACAGCTACCTTTTAGCATCACTTTTTATTTTTTGACTTAAGCCCCTGAGTGTGTCCATTTCATGTGTGATTCTATTTAACATTTCCTGTACTTCTGCACCTGGGCATCACTTTTTTGTGCTATGGTTAATATGTGCAGGCTTGAAGTTATTTTGGAGGTGTGTGTGTGTACTCCTGTCCTCGTGTATCTGCAGACAGGAATACTGACCTGCCTCTATGTATTGTAGATTTGTCCTGCCTTTACCCATTGAACTGTGTTGGCGCTTAATAAATAATTATATGTATATTTACAATTTTCCCACTGGATTTATGACCGCATTACATTCTGCCCAACTGGTAGTTATTGGTATTCTGTTTCTTCTCTCGATGCATTTTTATGCTTGCATGTAGTGCTTTTGAGCATTCACTATGATTGTCCACATCCACTGAATGTCGGGGACTTTTAAGCATGTTGGATGCAGCAGTTGGATGCAGTCTCCGAAGTACATTTTAAAAGGCAATGGGATAAGTATTGGAATGCGCTTATCCAAGGTTTTGAGAAATTTCCTCTTGAATCAAGGAATCAACCCCCCCTTCCTTATCAAAAAAGCCTGTAAATAAGGGCATAATTAAAACCTAAAAGGAACATGGGTATCGTTCATGAATGGATATTTGCAAATTTTAGGTGCCAAGTTTGATTTCTGTATATACACTTCTCTAGGCTTTGATAAGTTGTATCAGTACCTAGACGTCCCCTATCCTGTTTGTCAACGTGAGCCTGTTTGTAGGAGGTCAGAGTACTGCTGTTTGTTAATATATATATATATTAACAAACTACTGTTTCTTTGTTCTATTTATGCGTGCTTGTATTAGTCTGATACATCATGTGCGCTTATGATATTGGCGCTTTTGCAACAGATAAGTCACTATTGCGTGAAATTGAGGGGTGGCAGGCCCAGTGACTATAGAAACCCCCCCCCAGCGCAGATATTCACGTGTTTATATTTACCCTGGAGGACTTTATTTTTCTAATGTTTACTTTTGGACTCAATATTTACTGTATATGTATGTTAATTGTTGTGGCCTTGTATTTATATGGACTATGTTTAGTAAAATTGGTAATTTAGTTTTTTATACCTGGACGTAGAGCGACGGGTGGGTATTGCTCAGGCCTGCTCCCTTCAGCTTTTTTGTGTTATTACATATGAGGGTTTAATCCCAATACCATCCGGGTAATTACTCCGTTATCTTCAGTGACACAGTCCTGAGACCCAGTCATCACAACTTTGTTTTTAAGGTTGTAAATTGTTGAATTTGTTTTTCCTGCGGTCTCTGACCCTCCATTTAACTTTTTTGTTTTGAAATGTTTTTGATTCTTTGTCTTTTTAGAAATGTATACTTTGACATAATCTATTGTGCTGTGTGTAGTTCTAGCGGTTAGCTCCTCTTTTCGTTGTCACAAAGCGTGAGCTCGGTCTCGCATGGCTACTCATTGTTTCTTAGTCACTTGCAATAAAATTGCTCTCACACGTAAAGACGAAGTTTGATTCAGCTCATCGGGTGCGAACACACTCTCAAACTAGGAAATCCTGCTTCTTTCTAAAACACTTTTACATATGTCCCTTCCTTCTTTGTTTTGGTTTTGGAATTCTTGATTGAGCGTATGGTCGAATGTTTTTATTCCCCCCCCCCCTAAATTTATAAAGCAAACATTCTGGATGTGTAAATACCTATTCAAATCTGCTAGAGGCTTTGTTGCAGTTTATCTATAAATGTTGTGTGTGTACATACACTCATTTGAGATTGTGTGTGTGTGTGTGTGTGTATATATTTACTCTGTAAAGTGTGTATATTCCTACAGAGCAGCGCAAATATGGAATAACTTCGCAGACACATTCAAATCTTCCCCCAGTCTAAAGTCCCTTAAGAGATCTCTATTAACATACCGCAATACAGAATGCACCTGTAAACATGTAATATAGTGACTATATACAGAATGCACCTGTAAACATGTAACATAATGACTATATACAGAATGCACCTGTAAACGTGTAACATAATGACTATATACAGAATGCACCTGTAAACATGTAACATAATGACTATATACAGAATGCACCTGTAAACATGTAACATGACTATATACAGAATGCACCAGTAAACATGTAACATAATGACTATATACAGAATGCACCTGTAAACATGTAACATAATGACTATATACAGAATGCACCTGTAAACATGTAACATAGTGACTATATACAGAATGCACCTGTAAACATGTAACACAGTGACTATATACAGATTGCACCTGTAAACATGTAACAATGTGACTATAGAAATACAACTACCATGAAGGAAAAGCGTAACCGTACGATACCAGGAAAAATATTATAGTGTAAGGTAGGAAAGATCATGAGAGACCTAAGGGTTTCCCCCTAAAGGGATAATGAAGTACAATTATTCTGATGAGATCATCAGAATACTGGTGTCTCCCAGAGACCAATATAAAATATAACTTTTAATAAAGAGTTTAAGAAAAATGTTTTTGATTGACAATCTTGTAGACATAAATGAACAAACAATTCAGTGAGAAGTGCTCGATAACAAAGAAAACCCTAATAAAAACAACAATTGGTGGTTTTCTTGCAACAATTCATGAAGGTCACTTATTGAATGGTTTCCTAATCTTCAAGGGTCCCCTCAATTGGTGGCAACTACCATGAAAAACCGAGATGGTGATTAAAGCATAATAATTGTGCAGCAAGAACGACCACAGAAAAGCAACAAGGCAAGGGATACACTTGTGTCCAGAATACTTAGCTAAATTAGCTCAAAATGTACCGCAATGGTTAACCAATGATTATATCAGAGACCACATAGGTTTGACATGGTTGCCAAAAACGGAATGGACAGTAAATGGGTGGAAAGTCCCTGCCTGCTGCCGCACCCGACGCGCGTTTCGCCAGGAATGGCTCGTCAGGAGTGCTCCTGCACGCCTGACGAGCCATTCCTGGCGAAACGCGCGTCGGGTCTGGCAGCAGGCAGGGACTTTCCACCCATTTACTGTCCATTCCGTTTTTGGCAACCATGTCAAACCTATGTGGTCTCTGATATAATCATTGGTTAACCATTGCGGTACATTTTGAGCTAATTTAGCTAAGTATTCTGGACACAAGTGTATCCCTTGCCTTGTTGCTTTTCTGTGGTCGTTCTTGCTGCACAATTATTATGCTTTAATCACCATCTCGGTTTTTCATGGTAGTTACCACCAATTGAGGGGACCCTTGAAGGTCACTTATCGAATGGTTTCCTAATCTTCATGAATTGTTGCAAGAAAACCACCAATTGTTGTTGTTTTTATTATGTTTTCTTTGTCATCGAGCACTTCTCACTGAATTGTTTGTTCATTTATGTCTACAAGATTGTCAATCAAAAACATTTTTCTTAAACTCTTTATTAAAAGTTATATTTTATATTGGTCTCTGGGAGACCCCAGTATTCTGATGATCTAATCAGAATAATTGTACTTCATTAACACTGTGACTATATACAGAATGCACCTGTAAACATGTAACACAGTGACTATATTTCCTACATATTTATTTTTTGTTAATCTGTATATTTGTACTTTGTTGTTTAAGATCTCACATTTTATTAGGCTTTTTACAGTAGGATACAATGTTCTTGAACCCAGGATATTCTAGATTGTGAGTTCCTATGGGAATAGGGCCCTCATCTCCTCCTGTACTGTTTGTCAAATGTTGTTCAATGTATTATAACCCTGTCTATACTGTGCCTATTGTACAGCGCTGCGGAATATACTGACGCTTTATAAATAATAATAATATACTTGAGAGAAATCTCAATCCTTCCCGGTAAAATACTTTGTAAATAAATTAATGTAAAATTAAATGTTTTAACAATGTAGTTTTGTGTTGTTGTTTAGCCTTATCTCTGCTCCTCCCTGTTTTAGTGACGATAAGGAATAGCTGGCAGGGTTTCGGTAAAGTCTTGGTAAATTGTGGTGGACAATCTTAAATGTTGATCTAGGTGGGGAGAGCTCACTGCTGGAGAGGGAATAGATTTCCTCCTCTCCAGTTACTATCTGCTGCATGTTTAAACAGGAAAGCAGGCACACCCATTCAAACAAAGCTTCTTTTTTTTTTCTTTTTCCTCCCTTCTCTAGTTTAAAGCTGAATAACCAACCCCTGCCATTTCAATCAGTAGTAAATAAGGATCAACCTTATCATTGCTTACATTCTACTCTGCCCCCTATTTATAAGGCTGTCTCTTAAGGGACAGGGATGTCTGTGCATGTGACTACATGAATATTTATAAGGTATTTTACCAGGAAGGATACATTGAGATTCTCTTGTTTTGAAGCATGTGTTGGGTTCAATAACATTGAATTGTTACATTCGGTACAGAAATACAAAAGTAACAAAATGTATTAAAACACAAGTACAGATTAACACAAAAAATAAATTTGTAGGAAATAAACTCAATGTTACATGTCTGCACGTATAAAATGATTATTTTCAAAATAAATTATGTGGACGTTTGTGGAGCAAGACACGTGAGCGTGGCTTTGTCCTACAAACAAAATAATAAAATTTATAGCTTTTTTTTATTTATTTCGGCAAACCCTGTTTTATGTGGTGATGTGTGTGTCTGACTTGGTTAGTGTTTTTTATTTATGTTTTTATACATTATTAATCTTTATTAGGTGACGGGTGAACATGTGTTTGCTTTTGTGAAATGTTTTCATAGAGGCCACTCACTGATCCTCTCGTTTTCTGCATTTTGGCTCAAAATCCATTGTTGCAAAACAACCAGGGAAACGTCCCACAAGCCAAAACACCAGCGAAAGCCTCCATGAGAACACTTTCCTGTATTTCCTGTGTTAACTTGTGCTGGGACCCTGAATGAAAGCCTTTTGTGCCCGCAGTGACACTACAGCGCTGTGAAAACGCTGCTCTTCCTAATGAGGCGTTAAAGGCAGCGGGAACAGGGTTATCTTATTAAACGGTCCGATCGTTCTATAAATGGGCCAGGTGTAAATGAAGCCCAATTTTTTTAATTTTTTCTTTTTTATTAAAAGATGGAAATGAAGGCATGTTTGTTAACATGGAGATGGGGGCGAAATTGTGTCGGCAGGCAAAACCAAAGTGTATATTCCACAGGAACTGTTGTTTGACCACAGGTCACTGTTTCTGCAACTACAGCAGTATATCCAGAGGAGCAAAATTCAACAAGCAGTGGTACACCATGAAGGAAGAACACTACAACTATTCTCCTGGTTTTTGCAGAGATAATAAATTATATATATTTTCGGTAGTTTTTAAAGTGATCTCTGAACTGACTAAAACGAGAGTGGAAACCCTGCGGTGCAACTTCGGCAGAAACGGCATCGGAAATGATGGAGAAACGCATGGCAAACCACCATAGAAGATTATTATTTATTTTTTTTGAAATGGTGAATTTTTCTAGCTAAACGGACACTCTATTGAAAGATTCCATTTTTTTTCTCCCCCCCCCCCCCTTAAATAATTGGGCAGATGATGCGGACAGCCTCTGCCCAAATATTTTATTTATGTATATTTTAATTTTGGGGGGGCGCACTGCTCTTCCTCTTCAGCTCAGGGACTTCCAAAGTCTGAAGTCCCTGCAGCTATGTGACACAATTTGCACTGCTATGTGACTTTTGTTGCCCAGGAAATGCAAATTACGCACCTTACGTATGCAAGTTCCACAGCGCTTCTGTGCATATCCA
Organism: Leptobrachium leishanense; assembly: GCA_009667805.1. Taxonomy (NCBI): domain Eukaryota; kingdom Metazoa; phylum Chordata; class Amphibia; order Anura; family Megophryidae; genus Leptobrachium; species Leptobrachium leishanense. The sequence goes on from CM019069.1 coordinate 37,437,078, forward strand.
ATCCATCGCTGACTCAGACGGCTTGCTACAGCGGGTGCTCTTGGGGTGACGTCGGCACGCTCTCCACGTGCTGTTGTCCCTAGTGACCTTGAGGCTGGGAAATTCAAAATCTCGACTGCTGGGTGTGGTGGAGGAAACTCCTCCGCTTCACCCCATGTTTTCTCCAGGTCGGGGCAGCAGGAAGAGGGGGGGGGGTGCACTCCTTACAGCCTGACTACTTTGCACATCCAGACAACTTTATTGTTTGAGTTTTCCTTTTAACAATTTCCTGCCGCAGAACGTTCTATGCCGACCTGGCGGCGGGTGGGTCTTGAAGATGCAAGGCGTACAGGTACGTTCTGGTGTCTTCAATGGGCAGCAGGCCTGGATTCAGGCCGCCCCTGCAGCCAATGATGCACGTGGACTGCTGGTTAGGACGAAATGAGCGGCTCCCGCAGACCCTGTTGGCGAGGCGTACCTGTTCGCCTCGACTGCATTAACCCACCCCCAACGTGAGACACCCGCCCGTCCTTAAGGTGTTAAGTCACAGTTGTCTGAAGAACACTACGGCCGGGGTCAGACGAGCACACTAGTTGCGCATGTACTGATGTGCCTCCCGGCAGGCTGGTCACACGCTGTTGCACGCGCTACAAGCATTCGGTGCAGAAAGCCTCCCCGTCAAAACGCTAGACACGTGTTGACGTGGCTGCAAAGCGCGATCCTGCATAGGGGGAAATCGAGCCTTGCAGGGCTGAGCGCACTAACTGAGCTCAGCGATTTTGGCCAGACAGGCGTCAGATTGGAATGCCGTCCACTCTCGCGGACGTTCCTTCCACTCTCGCGGACGTTCCTTCCCCTCTCGCGGACGCTCCTTCCCCTCTCGCGGACGCTCCTTCCCCTCTCGCGGACGCTCCTTCCCCTCTCGCGGACGCTCCTTCCCCTCTCGCGGACGCTCCTTCCCCTCTCGCGGACGCTCCTTCCCCTCTCGCGGACGCTCCTTCCCTCTCGCGGACGCTCCTTTCCCTCTCGCGGACGCTCCTTCCCCTCTCGCGGACGCTCCTTCCCCTCTCGCGGACGCTCCTTCCCCTCTCGCGGACGCTCCTTCCCCTCTCGCGGACGCTCCTTTCCCTCTCGCGGACGCTCCTTCCCCTCTCGCGGACGCTCCTTCCCCTCTCGCGGACGCTCCTTTCCCTCTCGCGGACGCTCCTTCCCTCTCGCGGACGCTCCTTTCCCTCTCGCGGACGCTCCTTCCCCTCTCGCGGACGCTCCTTCCCCTCTCGCGGACGCTCCTTCCCCTCTCGCGGACGCTCCTTCCCCTCTCGCGGACGCTCCTTCCCCTCTCGCGGACGCTCCTTCCCCTCTCGCGGACGCTCCTTCCCCTCTCGCGGACGCTCCTACCCCTCTCGCGGACGCTCCTTCCCCTCTCGCGGTCTCATCTGACACCAGCCTATGGTGTTTAATGAATAGGCCCTCAAATGTAATGTGCCGTACCAAGCAATCTATATGCAAGTACTGGAGCCTGCATGGCTTCGTTGGCTGGTAATGCCTTTGTTCATAATGTATGTTACCAAAGGCATTTCCAAAGTGGTTAATCAGGGGGAATGCATCACTAATCTTAGGCTAAAATAACGAAAATATCCAAAATAATTTTTATTTCATTGGCTTAAATTTTATTTTCACAATAAAGGAAATGATATTGTGTGGGGTTTAGTAGAAATGATGAAATCTTATCAGATGAATACAGTTTTCGGCTTTCAGCCATGGATAAATCACGTGTAAATTCCGCTTTCACTGTCCAGTCTTTCACTGTTGTTTTGGGATGGATCTAGTCATTTCGATCTCTGCCTCGTGACCCAAAGAAGCCATGAAATTGTTATTGCCAGTGTGCTGTGTTGGTTCATTCAGCCTGTGGGGCGAACAGAAAATAAATGACTAGATCCATCACGGCCTATGATGCTATACACAAACGCATGTAATAATTTGTGCGGGAGGGTTTTTCAAGACGTGACAGGAGGATTCTCGCACCGTGTCATTATGCTTAAAAAGGTATAATTGGTGAAGAATCTGGTTATTAAATAAGGGTCTTTCTTTGTAAAAGTTAATTCTGTTTTATTATAGCTCTGCTAGAAGTTCTGTCTGCCAAAGGGATTTAACTAAATGGAAATAGGATTACATGTCTTGCAGGTAATTTGAAATAATAATAAAAGTCTGTGTGTGTTAAATTTGATCATTCTGATTACAAAATCCATCATTTAGGAAACCTTTAAATTTTCTGTTACTATGTGTTTTTTTATGCTCTTGTTACAAAGTACTAAAGGACTTAAACACATTTGGATTTTCCCAGATCTGTCAGGGGTCGTCCCATAGGTCGGTTTACAACAATGGGGTGTTGTGTAAAGCTGCATTATTTTATATGTATTTGGGTAAGGGGTTGGTCTTTGTATTACGAGGGTGAAACCTCTTGTTCATTAACCATTGCAAGTAAGCGCGGCAGCTAGGCGTTCTCCTTTAGGTAATGGGTCGGCAACTTTAGCCCTCCAGATGCTTTGGAACTACATCTCCCACGATGCTCAGCCACTCAGGTTAATGGAGACTCATGGAGAATGTAATTCCAAGGCGTATGGAGAGCAAAGGTTACGGTCTCATACTTTAGGCCAGTAAACTCGAATACACTGGATAAGGTCCCGGACAACTCTCACAGATCCTCAACATGTAAGCACTGCACAAAACATAATCATTAAAGTTTGCCGTAGAAAGTGAGGAGCCTTTTTTTTTTCTTTTTTTTGAGCTGCCATTGCACAGATGGACTTTTAAATCCCCCCCCCCCCGCCCCCCACTCACTCCAGGATCAATCGCATGATGGATTGCTGCCATGTTGCTGATGGAGTAGAAGTGCCTTGTTGAGAGGTGACTAATTGCCGTTTGTTAATGCCCTGTGGCTGCTAACCAGAACTGACCCTTTATTGAGCTGGCTTTCCCACTTGGTTGCCCTGCAGGCATTTATTTTATTTATTTATTTATAAAAGGATTTTACAAGGAAGGATACATTGAGATTTCTCTCATTTTCAAGTATGTCCCGGGTTCAAGAACATTGAAATTTTACAGTTGTTACAGAAATACAAAGTAATAAATGCAAGATATTAAGAACTAAACACAAATCTACAGATTAGCACAAAAAATAAATGCGTAAGTAATATAGTTACTATGTTACAGGTGCATTCTGTACCGAGTTATGCTAGCAAGGAGCTCTTGAGTGACTTAAGACTGGGGGAAGATTTGATGGTGTCTGGGAGGTTATTCCATAATTGCGGTGCTCTGTAGGGAAATGAGCATCGAGACACTTTCTTTTTGTATTGTGGTATTGCAAGTAAGGTCCTGGTTCTGGATCGGAGGTTATAGGATGAGGGAACTGCTGGGGGAAGCAGTCTATTCAGGTAGGGTGGCAGCTTCCCAGAGAAGCTCTTAAACACCAGGTTGGAAAGGTGAAGGCTGCTTCTAGATTCCAGCGACGGCTAGTTTAGCTCTTTTAACATGTCACAATGGAGGGTCATGTAGTTGCATTGTAGCACAAAGCGGCAGAATGAGTTATACAATGTAGTAAGTTTCTGAAGGTGTGTTTGTGGGGCTGCTGCATACACTACATCTCCGACTTGATCTGGCCGGGCAAGTTGTGCTCCCGTGGCATAGACAGTGTCTTGTGATACCTATGTGTCTGCTGCTTCTGTGAAAGGAGGTAGCTTTATGTTACATTGATATCATTTCCATTTACATGGCACAAGCGTTTTCCAAGGGAATTCACAGTTAAATCCCCAACACGGACTCGCGCAAATCCCCCTTCTTATTATCCTTTACCCCCGATAATGTCCATGGACTTGACATATTATCCCACACCCCCCCCCCTCCATCCCATATAACCTCCCCATATGCTTTGGCAATGCTAAAATGTATTTGGTCCTGCCAATAAACCTTATTTGAATTTGTATATTCAAACAGCGGTGAGGACTCTGTTCATGTGAGCTTACAGTCTAGAGCAGTGGTTCTCAAACCTGTCCTCGGGACCCCTAACAGGCCAGGTTTTGCAGATCACCTTGGGTAAATACAGACTGAATCCTGCAATCACTGAGCAGCAAATCATATCACCTGTGCTGTGCTTCATCTATCCTGCAAACCTGGCTTGTTAGGGAGAACCTGAGGACCAGGGTTGGGAAATACTGGGCTAGAGAAGTTTAAGCGGAGCAGAACTTGTGAGAGAGGAGACCTCACTGGTTGCAATAACCACATTAATCAGTGAAGTTAAAACCAAGTCTCCTGGTATTGTGACAGTGTTACTCCTGACAATATTTGTTAGAATGCCACATATTAGAGACTTTTTTTTGTTTCCTCCATGTAATTCCAGGCTGAATGTTCGATGCTTTGCTGGAATGTGAGAAATCGTCTCTGCTGTGTGAAGAGGCTGAGTAGACACAACAAAACTCTCAGGGTCCTGTTCCATGTGATATATTCCTTCTAAGGTCCGTGTCTGACGAACGCAGTGATCACGTTCGTGTTGCCGCATAGTTTAACGTCCGTCGTAGCATAGAATCATGATCAATAGAGACCCACACACGAAGTACGTGCGCACCAAACTGCGCACACACAACGCACGTGGCAAACGGACGCAAGTTAGGAAAGCACGTAAAACTGCTAGACGGACACGCAGAGTGCGCCATATCCGCGTAGCGTTCTGTGTGAGTGAGATGTCAGACGCAGCGCATTTGCGACGTCCAGCACCTTGACGCACAAAATGGTTTTTCATATCCTTTTCAATTTTTTTATCATTTTTCATATTAATTTTGTTTCCCATATTTTCTTTTCCTTTTTTTTTTTTTTCTTTTTTTCTACGTCCGTCAACAAAAACGGATGGTGTGGTGTGTACAGTATCTTCAGTCAGTACATCCGTCCATTGTGCACGCACGCAGAGTGCGCTCAGACTGTGTTCATCTGACATTAGCCTTGCAAATGAGCTGTTCAATAGAATGGCCTCACTCGACAATCCTAAAGGCTCCAGGTCTAGCCCAGCCCAGCCACAATGGTCCCGTGCATGCTCAGTGCCAGGTAACTGTAAACCAGCATTTCCTATACTTTGTGCAGGAGACATTGGTTTGTGGGCAGCAAGAGAATAATGAGTACTATAAGGGTTGCTTGTTATTCTCTCCTTCAGCTGATTGTTAAAAGAAAAAACATTGTAATAAGTATATTTTTTGTACACACAACCTGGTGTTCAGTCGCTTAACACAAAGTAAAATTTTGAAAATAAAATATTGCCCTTTTGCTGTGCGATGTAGAGGATGTTATGAACTGCTGCCGCCGCTTACCACTTTCTGGAGGACAGAACAAATCGTTCTCTGTGCAATCACAGATCAGTGTTTCTTAAGGGTACTTTCGAACCAGGGTTAACGGGCCAGGTTTGCAGGATATCTGAAGCACAGCACTAGTGATATGATTTGCTGATCAGTGATTGCTGTATTCAGTCTGCATTTCCCCTAAGGTAATCCTGAAAATCTGGCCTGTTGGGGGGGACCTGAGGACTAGGGATGGGCTGCCGGTTTGAATCGGTTCTATTCGAATATCGGCCGTTCGAAAGTTCGCAAACGAAGAACTTTTCAGGCCGTTCAAGGAAAGTTAAAAAAAAAAAAAAAAAAAAAAAAAAAGAAGAAAGCATTTAAGAACCTTTCGGCCCATCTAGTCTGCCCAATTACATGGATACTTTACCTGGATTTATCTTTTGTTTAGGATAGCCTTATGCCTATCCCATGCCTGCTTAAATTCAATCACTGTTTTGGCCTCTACCACTTCAACTGGAAGGCTGTTCCATGTATCCACTACCCTCTCAGTAAAATAATGCTTCCTGATGTTACTTTTAAACCTTTGCCCCTCTAATCTAATCTATGTCCTCTTGTTTTGCTATTTTGTTTCCTTTTAAATATACTCCCTTCCTCTACCTTGTGGATTCCCTTTACGTATTTAAATGTTTCTATCATATCTCCTCTGTCTCGTCTTTTTTCCAAGCTGTACATGTTAAGATCATTAAGCCTTTCCTGGTAACTTTTCTCCTTCAAGCCGTACACCATTTTAGTAGCCCTTCTCTGAACTCTCTCTAAGATGTCTATATCCTTCTGGAGATACGGTCTCCAGTACTGCACACAGTACTCCAAGTGAGGTCTCACCAGTGCTCTGTACAGTGGCATGAGCATTTCCCTTTTCCTACTGCTAATACCTCTCCCTACACAACCAAGCATTCTGCCAGCATTTCCTGCTGCTCTATTACATTGACTACTTACCCTTAGATCCTCTGAAATAATAACCCCTAAATCCCAACCCTCGGATGTATCAAATATTCTATATTCAGCCCTTGGGTTTTTACGTCCCAGGTGCATTATCTTGCACTTATCCACATTAAAACTCAATTGCCACAGCTCTGACCATTTTTTTAGTTTACCTAAATCATTTGTCATTTGGCTGATCCCTCCAGGAACGTCAACCCTGTTGCAAATCTTTGTGTCATCAGCAAAAAGACATACTTTTCCATTAATACCTTCTGCAATATCACTAATAAAAATATTAAAGAGAATGGGTCCAAGTACTGACCCCTGAGGTACCCCACTGGTAACAAGACCTTACAAGATCATGTAAATGCTTAAATGATCATAAAAATAAAGCGACTCTTTACTGCAGAATATTCTAAGCCATGGTTTATTAGATATTGCATTAAAACAGGAATATTTTTAACATTGAAGCCTATGGGATTAAACATTTCCCACACCTTCTTGCTAAAACATTTCCCACACCTTGGGCTAAATTATGTTCTCGGCGTTAAAATGTGGGCGCAAGGGAGAAAAAACTGCGCCTGCATTGTTACTGCGCGTAAAAATCCTGGATGCTCGCGGCAGCGCTGGGTTCAGGGTAAAAAAAAATCCGTTACCAAACAGATGACTTCTGTGGGCTTTAGTTTTTTTTTTTAATTTTAAATTAAATCAAAGGATTTAGAACATGCAAACTTAAGCATTTTTAAACAGTAGATATGCTAACTAAGGGAGATGTAAAACACAGATTCCAAAACTGGGGGATTTTCAGAACAATGGTAGAATCGGCTCCACTGAATGTGCCAGATTATCAGTGAATGACACAAGCAGGCACTTTATTTGTAATGTGTTCTAAAGCGTAAACGCACTCTGCAGGGAGCTCATGCCACTTTGTTAGGAGGGAGAGCTCTATCCTTTCTCTGATCCTGCTGTGTCCACTGGAATTTCCTGATACAATGGCCTGGACCTGCCACAAATACCTCTGCTTGGGGCAATGAGCAGACCAGTCTAAAATTCCCTTATAGTGTGCCTTCTGTAGGCGCCGGCACATTGTTACTTCAACACAATGGGAGCCCTGAGTGGATCTGAAATGCATCGCTTTGTATCATTTGGCGTTTTACAGAAATTGGTAGTCACCGGTTGAGACAGAGGAGCATGTCGTCTGCATTCTGTACTTACACCTCCTTGTTTGAATGAACAGCCTTCCAAAAAATAACAATAAAACTCTCCGGTAGGGCTGAAACGACTAATCGATTAACCCCTTAGTGACCGGGCGGTTTTACACAAATCCGTCCATTAGTGACCGCTGCTGTTTTTACGTTTCTGCGCTGTTAGTGTTTAGGTCAAATTTTCCGCCATTAAATGGACTTTCTAGAAATACCATTATTTCCATCATATCGAATAATTTACTTTAAAAAAAAAAATGAAATATGATGAAAAAATGGTAAAAACACACTTTTTCGTAATTTAATCCCCAAAATCTACAACCACCAAAAAAAGACCATGGCTAAATAGTTTCAAAATTTTGTCCCGATAATAGAAATACCTAATTTTTACATGTTTTTGCTTTTTAATCCCTTCACTGCTGAGCCAGTTCACCTATATGCCCATTTTTATTTTTTTATTTATTTTTTTTAAAATTGTTTTTTTAAATTTTCATTTTTAAACCAAACCTGATCAGGCCTTTCCAATGATGTCAAATATGACCATCTAGCTGTCACGGATCAGGAGATAGGGGGATCCTTTTGGATCCCCTTAACTGGCCCACTGACATCCTCACACATATGGTGAGGTTGTCAGTGGGTGGGGGGGACCTGGAGGCTTGGCTGACATCCAAGATGTCAGCCCCCTCCAGGTTCAAATCGCGTTTTGGTGCCGATTAGCACCGAAACGCGATCCGGCAGCGACCATGTTAATGCTATACACCGCTGAAAAGGGGAGACTCTCCCCTTTACAGCGGTGCAAAAAGCATCACTGTAGCTTACATGGTTGGGGAGATATAGGGCTCCAAAGGAGCCCCTCCTCCCCTTCCTGTATTTTCACCACTGGCGCCTGCCGATGAAGTCATCACGCAGCGTGATGACATCATCGGATCGGCCGGCCCCCAGAAAACGGCGAGGCAAGCTTGAAGCTTGCCATAGACGTAGTGGGAGCCGGCAAGGAAGGTGAGTATCGGGCGGGAGGGAGGTTAGGAGCCGCTGACGTACTAAAGGAGACCCGTGGGCAGGGCGTACATAGTACGTCAGCAGTCCCTAAAAGGGTTAATGAAAATAGTTGTCCACTATTTTTACTATCAACCGGTCTGTGTACAGCACACCCTGTTTAGAGTCAGGCTGAGTTGAACATTATTAACCTCGGATGCTACTTCGGAGCAGATTGCAGAAGACGTGCCACTGCTTTACTCCGTATAGTTTAGTTCTAGAGCTATTTAGACATAACCAGTTTGTTTCTATTTAGTTAACAGCCATGGCAGAACAATTGAATGGACCCTGGTGTACTGCCACTGGGTGGAGGAGCTATACTGCTGGTGCTTTATCCTTACTTGGACCTGGAGTCCTGTGCCACCTCCCCACCCTGCCTCCCCTCTCTCCAGACCAGAACTGCCATCCTTTGTGTGACAACATTGTTGTGTCTATCTGAGCGCTTGTAGCAGTGTTCAATCGGGTAAAAAGCAGACATGGACTTGAGCTGCATCCATACATCACTCTGATCAGGTGCTTGCGTACTTTTCGCACACAAGGTATACAAGTTACGCAGTTTACACACATATGTCCAAAATTGCGTGAGGAAGGGGTTGATAATTTTTCTTTTTTTCTATTGGGTTTCTTACACCCTGCGGTGGGAAAGGGTTAATGTACCATGCTATCCATTCGGCGGGTGTGCCTTGTAGACCCGAGGCGTACTAGTGCGAACAGTTGACTTCAATGGGCCGTGTTGCCCCATAGAGAAGTGAAATGCTCTGAATTTCTGTGTTTTAATTTGGCAGGTTTAAACTGGCAAATCCCATTAGGATTCCATTAAAAAAGGTAATAAACTCTCCCCCCCCCCCGTATCTTTCCATCACTTGCTCCTCACTGTGTGGCTTTGGTCTTATAATGGAGTCTATGGGTCAATCACCAACTCGCATCATTGTATCGTGTGGGATGTATTCAAAGGACATCACCAGGTAGATTAGAATGCTTTTAAACTCCGTTTTATCTCCTTCAGCTGCCTTTGCTTATCTTGGGTAGCCTGGATATCACAATAGACTCCCTGCAGCCTTTTATAAACATTCGTTCTGTCCTCCACTTCATTGACTGCTAAATACGGTACAAACTAAACAAGTGTGAAGCAAAAGCTTTGCACAGATTTGGTAAATTTTGCATCAAGGGAAAAAAAATCTTCAAAATGGAAACCGGATATAAAATCCTAACTGTATTTTTACTTTTTACATGCAATTACTTCAAACCAGCGTTATGTGTTTTTAATAACGTGGTTTTATTTGTAATGCACAAGTAATCTAGTTAATGTACGTGATGGTGTCCCTTTTAAAATAAATCTATTACTACTATAACTTCCTATACATAGGTTTATAGCAACTAAGAATGTTTCTAGGTGTCTGATACAAAATGGTGTTTAAAATTCCCAGCTCTTTAAGGCTGGAGTCAGACAAACGTAGTGCGAACTTGCGTTGAGCCGCACTTTATTACGGCCGTAGTAGCAGCAAATGACACCCAATATACAAAGTTCGGCCGCACAAAGCAAGCGGCAAACGAACGCATTTTTTCGAGAACGTCGAACCGCTAGTACTGACGTACAGCGAGCTCTGCGTCCGCTAGCGGCGTGTGTGCATGATTAGGAGACGTCAGACGATGCACATGTCCGGCCAACATCACGTCCATTTGTTTTTAATAGCTCCGTCAAAAAAATGCGCATCGTATGACCGCTATCGCGTCTTCCTTGAAAAAATACGTCAATGCGTGTGGACACCCTTTTTTACGGACGATGCGAAAAATGCGTTCGTCTGACCCTAGCCTAAAAAATAAGAAACTTGTCCATAAATTTATCAGAATTCCCGCTCGTGATTGTTTTGGTTTTCAATGTTACAGTTCAGCTTTACATAAGTACTGCTAATTTCCGTATCCAGCACATGTTCATTCTTTCCATACCTCGGTGACTGAGAGTGTTTGTTCAATTCATTGTTTTGTAGTAGCAGTTTAAATTTATTAGATTTGTTTTCAAAGCGTTTCCGATGTCTGACGTGCTCTGTGTAAATGGCAGGCTATTATTATAATTAATAATTGAAATTTTCATTTTGTAAAGTGAGCTATTTATTCTTAGCAGTTTTAGCACAGAGCCGCTTTGTTCCGTTTTTTTTTTTTTTTGCTTGGTATATCCGTATAGTAATCATTATCCACATTTATATTGTAATGTTTGGGGGGGGGGGGTTTGAGTGTGTTTACATTAACCATGCATTTAACAATAGACATTACGTTTCATGATTGGTTTATTATGCCACAAACGATTTTCCCCACCTGGGAGGGGACCTCAAAACCTCCTGCGAGGGATCACTCTAGTGCTAGGGGTGTCCAATGTACTGTCATTCTCTCCCTGCCACCCCATCTATGTGTCAGGACAAAATCAAATGGCACGCTGACCACAGTCCCTTCTCTCAAATATCTAGGTATGTGGTTAGACCCAAATCTATCATCTAAACTGTACCCCAAACTAGGCACCCTGTACAGAAACAAATCCTGTCTGAGCCCCGCGGTAAGAAAGCAGATTGTACAACAAATGCTTATGCCAGCTATTGAATATGGAGATGTAGTGTATGCAGCCGCCCCGCAAACACACCTTCATAAACTTACTACATTGTATAACTCATTCTGAGGCTTTGTGCTACAATGTAACTACATGACCCACCATTGTGACATGTTAAAAGAACTAAACTGGCCGTCGCTGGAATCTAGACCCACTCTTTCCAACCTGGCGTTTTAAGAGATTTTCTGGAAGCTACCACCCTACCTGAATAGGCAGCTTCCCCCAGCAGTTCCCTCATCCTATAACCTCCGATCCAGGACCAGTACCTTACTTGCAATACAAAAAGAAAGTGTCTCGATCCTCATTTTCCTACAGAGCGCCGCAATTATGGAATAACCTCCCAGACACCATCAAATCTTCCCACAGTCTAAAGTCACTCGAGCTCCTTATTAACATACTTCAATACAGAATGCACCTGTAAACATGTAATATAGTGAATATATGAATTTTCTGTTAATATGTATATTTGTCCGTTTTTTTTTTTAGGTTTTGCATTTTATCTATTACTTTGTATTTCTGCAATAATTCAATGTTCTTGAACCCAGGACATACTTGAAAATGAGAGAAATCTCAATGTATCCTTCCTGGTAAAATCCTTTTATAAATAAATAAATGCGTCTTGGAACCTCATTGCTGCCTGGAACTGGCACCTAGCAGCTCACCATTCGAGGTCGAAGCTCTTACAGGGGCCTAGACATTCTCTCTGGCGTCCAGTGGATCAAATTGCTTTTAGTCTGCAGTCACACAAACGCACTGATTGCGCGCACTGTGTCCGTTGAAACGGATGCACGTTATAATGGATGAGATTGTGGTTACATTGTATCAGTTATGACTGACGTTGAGAAAAAAGCTGTATGCAGGGGTCTCTAAATCAGTGGTAGCTTTTTAACGTCCATGCCTTTTTTGCCATCCGTAGCAACATGCGTTGCCTGTGTATGAAAAAGTGCGCACGTGCTTCGTGTGTTGTTCTCTATTGAAGTCTTTTGTAAAGCTATGACGTACAGTAAACCGTACTGTCAGACGGCCGCGAAAAGTGCGCTCGTGTGTCCGCTGCCTTAGTGCGAGTGCTTTGAGAGCCTTTGGCTGGTCGGGAGTGTAGACAGCTGTACATTCCTGACCTAAACCGCAGACAGCTGATTGACAACTTTTCCAAACTGGGTGAGGGGAAAGGGGGGGCATGGTTAGCTTTCCGTGACCATGTAAATTACATCACATAAAAAATGAAATCCTTTCTTCGCATTGCGCTCGCTAACTGGTCTGTTGAATATTTACTTACTGGATGATATAAAAGCGTGGCGATTTGTGTTTTGGATCAATCCATAGTTGCTCCTGAACAACCACTTTAGAAGCAAGTCCCAATTTGTATGAAATCTGCTCAGTATTTAGTTTTGTAGATCTCTTTGCCGCCTATAGAATTATGTTGTATGTACTTTGTAATATGATTCGGTAAGGCTAGTGTCAGATGAGCGTCTTTGGGGAGCGGAAGCAACGTCCATGAGAGTGGACGTTCCTTCCACTTGACGCCCGTCTGGCCACCTTGCCGAGCGCGATCCTCCGATGGAGAATCGCACTTTGCAGCGCAGTCAACACGCGTCCTAGCGCTTTCACGGAGAGGTTTGGATAACGGACGCTTGTTGCACGCGCATTTCATGCAGAAGCATGGGACCGGCCCTGTTTCAGCGTAATTAGTTGGTTGGTTAGTGAATTATCGAAGCTTGAGAGCACAGGTGTACTGAACGACACAATGCATTATTAACTGGGCGCCTAGACCCAACATCCGGGACGAGGACTCTGCTGCGATGCGGTAAACAGATTAGTACCATATACATAGAATTACACACTGTGTGTGCGCCTTGATAAATGCCCCTGTGAGGGCCGAAACGTCGGCGAGTGCCAATGGGCACATTTTAATGTTCTTTTGAATAAAACATCGATTTTTAAGTCCTGGAGTGCGTCCTGCCTTGATGATTTTTGTACAATATCTCTGGATTTTTGCACCGAGGCATCAATATTGCATCGTGGTTTTGTGCAGGTTGCCACCGGTTATATGTATGTATGTGTATAAGCACAGAGGATGCTTTTCTCAGCATGATGGTCACAGACCATTGTAGCCATTGAAATGGTAATGTGATTGCAAAATTCCATCAAATGAATACTATAGGGTTAGAGGAGGTAATATACGGGGATTAAAAAATTAACCCCGCCTTGGCCCTTCCATGCCCCCCTTCTGTTTTAACCCTTTAGCTTTCATTTATAAACTCGCCTGAATCCAGGCTCAGCATGTCAGATGATCGCAGGAAGGGAGGGGGGCGGCTCCAGCCAATCCTTTTGCTGTCAGTGCAGGAAGGCAATGATTCCAATGGATGCTGCTGGTTCCCAAAGGTCTCGAAGCCCAGGAAATCTGAGTTGAAGGTTCCCTGCATGCTGACGTCACTAGTGCTGGTGACACATGGTGGGGGAGGAAACTCCTGCACTTCACCCTGCTTTTTATGCCAGATTGGGGGAGCTGGGAGGGAGAATAAGAGGGGGGGCACTCCTCACAGTAGAGTGTCCCTTTATGCAAATAGGTGCGAGCCGTCCATTGGATAATTACAGCCATGATGTTTCAGCTGAAAAAGATGATGTCAAGTGACTCCCTGTATATACTGAAGGAGAAGGTTTTTCCCATCAGCGGGTTTGTTCTCCCCTGATGGCACAGCGGGCATATTCCAAGATGGCAATGCCAGGATTCATCAGACTCAAATTGTGCAAGAGTGGTTTAGGGAGCACAAGACGTCATTTTCACACATGGATTGGCCACCGCACAGTCCAGACCTTAACCCCATTGAGAATCTTTGGGATAATGTGCTGGAGAAGACTCCCAGACTTGTCCCAGTGAGCTGCCGCTCTGCGCATGGTTATGGATAACCCAGTCTACGAATTCCATAGCGTAAGAAACCACTAGAGACGTGGTCTGGCGTTCTATTTGTTTCCAAATCCACATTATGGATGGGATTTGTGAGGGGAAAAATGGCCTTTTTTTTAATATGGAGGATCAACCCACCCCACCCCAATTTGCTAGGAAAAGAGGTGGTGCAGCTTTCACACTGTGAGAGTGCTTTATCTTTCACTGGTCTCTGGTGATCCATGCACACAGTTAATTTAGGTTTCCAGTAAGCCCCTCTGCGTTTATCATTCGTTTAGCATATGCTTTTATGTTCCAGTGTCATCAGTATACAAACACTGTCTCATTTATTAATCCCCAGCGAACGCCTCTGACAAACGTGTTCCTGCTATCAAAGACGTTTCCTTGATCAGCTTAAAGTGCTGGTGACAGGGGTCCCTTCTGGCATGTACGTCGAAGGATGCAACGTATTCCTCAGATATGCATGACTTCATCCAGAAATGAAGAATATCACAGTCTATCAAAGAAAATGTCAGATCTCTCATAACCTCGTGTAAAAAAAAATAAAAAATATATAAAAAAAGTTCATAAAGAAGGCGTTTGTATACAGATCATAAATATTTTCAAGGTTAGTTTGAAGGTCTCAGAGCCAAGCGTTAATATTATTTTTTTATTTACAGAGCACTCTGATCTCTCATACGCTTATGGATTTGAGAAAAGAGACGTATTTTATTCATCAATTTTAAATTTTGAGTCCGACTAGTCAACCTGTAGAGATACCGGAGTGAGACTATATAGTAAGTGCGAAATATGAATGGTTTGTCTCCGGTTTCCATTTTGTGGATTTCTCCTATGACGCAGCATTTACAAAAATCTGTCCAATAATTTTATTTACGGCCGTTGTTTATCATCTACAGTATTTACCAGTTAATAAAGCAGAGTAGTTAATGTTTACATGAGGCAGCAAGGGGTGTAATTAATTATAGAGATCAGAGATGGCAGCTGAATGAGATAGGACAGGGAGTTTAAAAGATTTCTAATCTACCCCTGGTGATGTCCTTTGAATACATCCCACACAATACAATGATGTGAGTCGGTGATCGACCCCTTTGCTCCACTCTATGCCTAATGCCACACATTGAGGGAGACAGTTTACAGAACAAAATATCACACAATGGATGCACCCAGTGACACCTAATAGAGGAAAATATCACACAATGGATGCACCCAGTGACACCTATAGAGGGAAATATCACACAATGGATGCACCCAGTGACACCTATAGAGGGAAATATCACACAATGGATGCACCCAGTGACACGTATAGAGGAAAATATCACACAATGGATGCACCCAGTGACACATATAGAGGAAAATATCACACAATGGATGCACCCAGTGACACATATAGAGGAAAATATTTTCTTAACCGAACAGACAAGAGAAAAACAAAACACATGTAAGATATCAGCAACATGAAATAAACACCAGAAGAACATTTCATTTTATGGTGGTAGTGGCTCGTTAAGTAAACTAAAAACCTCTGTGTACCGGTATGTGTTTAGTGTGAATTTATGGGATTCAAAGAGTTTACAATTATTTTATTTTTTTGGTGTCCATTCCTTCAAGAAGTCTCTATCGGCTCACTCCATGATCTCCCCACTGTCATTCCCTGCTCCTCTTCCCATTCAGCCCTCCTGCAACCCACCACTTCATCTACCCTACTCACCCTCACCCAATGGGTCACCCCTCTCCTTAGATTGCAAGCTCTCGAGCAGCTTTAATAATACTTGTAAGTAACTTGTAACTGTGTTGCGTGAAGAACGGATGAATGTGTGTGTCACACGCTAGAATAGTGAGCATAAAACGCAGGAGTAATGTTATGTGGTTTTAACTATATACATAATTTACGCTAAATAATATATTGGGGGATTATTCTCTAAACCCCCCCCTGCCCCCCCTGTTTATTAGTATTGTAAAGGTGATCCCGAGAAGGAAATTAAAGCAGGAGAAGCTTCGTCATTCTGCCACTGGCAATCCTGAGGGCGAAGTTACAGTTTATAGTTGTTGCAACAGAAGCCTGGTATGAGTTGGCAAATAACCTCCAAAGTTGCAGAACCTATTCATAACTGCTTTCCACCAGCAGGATTTTCTCTTCTGTTGTTTTTAGATCTGTATGTTATATCAATGTACCTTGCGTTCCTTCGTTGCTTTTTTTAAGTTTATAGGGAATTTAAAGATCGAGGCAAACCGCCCTCGGGTGCATAGTTCTCTCCTTGTGCTGGAATAATGAAGTCCCTGAAAATAGTTTGGGATTATTCCCTCCAATTATTGCATGTCTGGTTCCTGCGAGTCTGCACATGGACAAGTTCAGGCTTGACTTTTTCCAATTTTCCCGTTTCTTCTGATTCTGTCCTCTTTGTTCAGTTGTTACACACTGCCACTATTTGTGTGTGTGTTACAGCTTCCAGACTTCAAGAAGAGAGGTACACTCTCAAAAGCATGTCTTTTTTAAATGTAACGTTGGTCCAATAAAAATGGTATCCCTGATATACTGTGTGTGTATGTGTATTCCTTATGCCAAACTCCTATCCATATTCTTTAAATGGGGTGGGGGGGGTGTTATTCTACAACATGGTGCTAAATATTATATTGGTCACCACATATAAAAACAACAAAACAGAAGTGTAGTATAAGGCTAGTGTCAGACTAACGCAGTCTGAGCTCACTCTGCGTGCGTACATAACGGACAGACGTACTGATGGTAGATACTGTAGACACCACACAGTCTGGTTTTTTTTTGTTTTACCGATGTAGAAAAAAAAGGGAAATATGGGAATCAAAATTAATTAAAAATAAAGGACCGGTACAATCAGCCAGACCAAAAAAAAACCTGAGCATCAACATGATGGACGTTGCAAATGCGCTGTGTCTGACTTGCGTCATCACGTACACAGGCCACTACGCGGACGCGGCACACTCTGGGTGTCCGTCGTAGCGATTTTACGTCGCGGCCTAAATGGCATCCGTTGCCACCTGAATGGTGAGTGTGCACTTCGGTGCGCATGTACTTCATGTGTTGGTCTCTATTGATCACAAATCAATGCTACGACGGACGTTAAACTGTGCGACGACACGGACGTGATGACTGCGGTCGTCTGACGCTAGCCTAAAACTGTGACAGAGCTGTCAAACTATGCCCACCTACCCAGATGTTTCTGAACTACACCTCCCATGACACCGTGGCCATTTATTGCATTGAAGGAATTCTATTTGATGCATCAACATCTGGGGGGCTGTGAGTTTGACAGCCCCGCTGTATAATATATGTACCTATAACACCCCAGCTTAAATAATGTTCACAGGATGATAAAATCCGTTGCACCCAGCAAGATAATACTCGACTACTCCACCATCTCCTCGCGCCAATGATTGTGCACTGCAACCAGCTCTCAGCATGAATAGGAGGCATCAGGAACCATATAGCACAAGTGGGCATTCAAAGGGTAAATTATATTTAGAAAAAGCCAACATACAAATAAGAACCACTTATTCAGCATAAAATATACAAATTCTACATAATAATCTGGTGATTCGTCCAGTTATGACTTTCTCGGTTACAATTGCAAGTTTTTATAAAGCGCTAACAAGTTCCGTAGCGCTGTACAATGGGAGGCAGAATAACAAATATACATACAGGTTCAACACACAGAACAGTAGCAGAGAGGACCCTGCTCAAGAGCTTACAATCTAAGCGGATAGGGGTGACACTAGGTGAGGGTTAATGGAGAACCTGAAGTAGCGGGGTGCATGTGGGAAGATGCAGTCGGAAATTAACAGTGGGGGATAGGGAGTGAGATGATATGCTTCTCTAAAGTAATGTGTTTTCAGAGACTTCTCGAAGGACTGGAGAGACGGGGAGAGTCTTTTGTGGGGGAGGGCGTGCCATAGAAAGGGGGCAGCTCCAGAGAAGTCCTGAAGGCGGGAGTTGGGGGTGTGGGTACGTGAAGCTGTCGGCATTAGATCATAGGCAGAGTGACCTGGTCAGGACGGGATGTATCTGCTAATAAGGGATAGGTTTGTGCCTTAGTCACTAAGAACCATTGTATGACTTAAATTCACCGGAGTGGCAAAAGACAGTAGAAATAACCGTTGTTGCAACTATGGTAAATATTGGTTATTCAGAAAACAAAAATCAAGCAGCAGAAGAAGTTGATGAAACCAAAGATACATTGTCATTCTTCTGTAATATGAGCAAATGGTGTCTATCCGTCCTTTAATGTTGCTCCTTCATTGCTTGCACACCAACGATTAGACTTTGTGGGTTTTTAAAGTGAAAATATTTGTAACAACACCAGACAATAACTGAAACACCGGAGGAAATTATGATCAAATCGACACTGTTACTACAGTGCAAAGAATGATGAAAGTACAGCAAGATGCATCAAAATCCCCACTTCCAAAATCTAAAACCTTTCCGGTCCCAAGTATTTCCAGTTAAGGGATACTCGGCCTGTAATGGATACAGAATCGCAGGGCGATATTATAATTTATATGGTTACTTCCTCTCTGATTACAAACAGAATGTTGTTGATAGAAACATAGACACAATTTTAATGTGTTGATTGTTTTGTTCTTTAGCCTAGGAAGTGATCTCATTTATTTTTAATTAATACAAGCTTTTTGGTGTACTCCCCTCTCGCCCCCTCTTTTCTCGTCCGGACCGTCCCAAAGGGTAACTCGCTTGCCAAAAACCCAGCCGCTCATATTCTAAAGCGCATTTGCCCGGCATAGTACGTCCCTGTGTTTAGAATTCCCTTCGGTTTGGGCTGTGTGCCTTTTTGACTGAGCTGCGGCATAAAGGGATGTCGCTATTTCCACCAGCAGCTGCGGGTTGCTTTCATTATTGGCGACTGCAGCTGGATAAACACAAGAATAGGTGAGATAAATCAAGATTGGGATTGATGTCGCCGCCTCGTGTTTTAGATACACGGATGTTGGCACACGTGTCTCCTGATGGCCATCTCTGGTCCTGATTGCAGATCTGACACATGAGATTTTTCTTCACCTATTACTGTCCAAAAGGAAGGGCGACCCATCATGTGCAACACTTCAGGGACCTGTATAAGATCATTTTTGATTGCAAGGCCCTGAAAATCTAGGGCTCTATTAAATTCTGTACGCAAAAACGCTTGCGCAGCGCGTTAATTTGTGCCTGAAGCGTTAAACGGTAACGCTCGTAATTTAACGCTGGTATTACAATCCGAGCGCATTTTGTCATCCGTCAAAAAATAACGTGCGTAAAAAAGATGTGCAAAAACGCACGCGCATTAACGCTGCGCGCAGAAATTAGTGTGTGGACTGTTTTTTCACGTGATTCAGCCCATCAGAATTAAGAACCACAATTGTCTCCCGTTCAGTTTTTGCGCCTGCCAAAATCAATCTGAGTATATATGCTGCAGCAATAATAAAAACACGCACAACTTCTCAGTTTTATTGTTTGGGTATGTGTAGAATGTGTAACTATACTTTGTGGTATTTTTTTTCGGGCTGGTGTATTTGGGTTCGGCCAGGACGTTCAGATTTGCCGTTACCACCAGCTTTTAAAAGACGTTAAAATTATGCGCGCAAACGCTGTGCATTAAATGCTGCGCATAGATTGTAATACCATCCGTGTACCAGCGCACAAACGCATTTGCGCTCACAATGTTAGGTATAGGATGCGCAAAGTACATTGCGCTCACAAAGGGTTCGCTCACGTTCACCCGCGGTCAGGGTGGATAAAAATCAATGATTTTTTAAAAAAATCAAAAAAATCTGATTTTTTTTTTTTGATTTAAATCTGATTTTTTTGATTTAAATCGGATTTTTTTAAATAAATGCTTTTTGAGGAAAATATATTACCATCCAAAGGTTATTCCATCATGAAATAAAGATTTGTTTTTTAATTATGTAGAATAAGGCTGTATGTTTAATTTTTTTGGTAAATAAATTCCATTAATCCATTCACAATGTCATGCTCTTCCAGAGGTTTTTGTAAGAGTATTGGGCAGTTTCTCTGCCTACAAGATATTATCACAGATGCTTGGTTTACTTTTGCAGTTCTCAAAACTGAATTTGACTCAGCAGAGATCACATGCCTCTTCTTCACAGCAAAAATGTGATAACCTGAACAAAGTTGAGAAAAACACCTAATCCTAACTTCTACAAACCTATGAATACAGAATCAACTCCTTCAGTGCTAAGTTTCAAGAAGTTCAGTGAATAGAATAGAAACAATATTTTTCTGATTGTTTGGAGTGGAATAGATCTGCACAAGAAGAAAGTGAAACTAAGTGTGAGGAAGAAGTGGCAAGCAGACAAGCAGTACTACAAAATGAAAGTGAAACTTTCTGAGCACAATACTGCACAGCCACAGACAGACAAGTCTTTGGATCTTTTTGTGTGTATGACCTGAGGTTTATCACATTCTTTCCTTGAAGGAAAAAAAACTATAATGGCAGCAGGCCGTAAAAGAGATCCAATTTGGCAATTTTTTAATGAAGTTCCTCTACCTACGGTAGCCGCTGCGGGATAGAGATGGCAGCTGCTCTTTAAAAATTATGATTTAAATCGAGTTGATTTAAATCAAGCCTTTTTATTAGTGATTTAAATCATGATTTAAATCGACTTGATTTAAATCAAATCCACCCTGCCCGCGGTAGACGTTAACGTGTATTTTTTGCACAGACATTGTAATACAACGTTCAGCGCAAAGGGTTTTGATCCTCGCGTTAATGCGTTTTTGCGGCCGCGTTAACGTTTGCGCAAGGAATGTAATAGAGCCCCTAGTTTTTAGTCCGCATAACACACTGGCAATTGTTGCGATCAATCCACTGTCAAAACAGTGTGTTGTGTAATCTGCTTGTTAACCCTGCTGTAATAATGTAATGCATTGTATTACTTTTTTCTTGTTGCAAAGTCACAAACTTGCGCTAGCAATGACTATATTAAGGCAAAATAATTTGGATACTTACAGGGACACTTCCACCAAAAAATGAAATGTTATTTATTTGATGTTGCGGATTTCTTACATGTGTTTTGTTTTTCTCTTGTATGTTTTAGTTAAGAAAATATTTTCCTCTGTATGTGTCACTGGGTGCATCCGTTGTGTGATATTTTGTTCTGCAAACTGACCTCCTCCCCGTGTCTTTACATCACTTGCTCCTCACTGTTTGACATTGGACATAGAATGGAGTCTGTAGATTTTGGGAAATGTTGCATCATGGGAAAAATCCACAAAATGGAAACAGATAAAAACCTGACTATTTTTCCTTTTTACATGCAATTACTTTATAGAAAAACAGCAGCTTTTGTTTGTAACGCACACGTCGTGTCCCTTTAGGCTAATGTCAGATGAACGCAGTCTGAGCGCACTCTTTGTGCGTGCAAAACGGACGGACGTACTGACAGAAGATGCTGTAGACACCACACAGTCCGTTTTTTTGACGGATGTAGAAAAAAAGGGAACTATGGGAAATAAAATTAATATGAATTTTTTTTTTTTTTTATTTTTTTTTAAGGATATGAAAAGCCATTTTGTGCGTCAAGGTGCTGGATGTCGCAAATGCGCTGCATCTGACATATCACTCACAGAGAAAGCTACGCAGACGTGGCAAACTCTGCGCGTCTAACGGTTTTACGTTCTTGCGTCCGTTTGCTACGTGCGTTGTGCGTGCGCAGTTCGGTGCGCACAAACTTCGTGTGTGGGTCTCTATTGCTTATGATTCTATGCTACGATGGACGTTAAACTGTGCGGCAACACGGACGTGATCACTGCGTTCGTCTGACACGGCCTTAAAGGTGCCTGTTACTATTTTTGTGTACTAGAGGCAGTTACAGGAGTAAAATGGGCAAATGATTTGAAACCGATCAGAAAACTCACTCATGGATAATCTGCAGAGATTTTAATTTCACGCATGGTGCGTCTTTTTACAAAGGGTATCCGAGGATAATGAAGGGCAAGTCCTGTAGTTGTATTGTGCTTCCTGACTTCATTCCACATACACTTGCAGCCAACACGTGTGTCATCCTCTTGGGTGCTCTTTAACATGTGGCTGGGTGGAGTAGAGGTAACATCACTGCTCTGCGTGGAGACACGGGTTCGATCCCGGCAAGAGCACCTCTCCAGTAAGTGTCCTTGGCAAGACACCTAACGGTACATACTCGCCACCCAGGACATACTTGAAAACTAGAGAAATCTCAATGTATCCTTCCTGGAAAAGTACTTTACCAAAAAAAAGGATCTTGGTTCGGTCGCTTGCCCTGATTTTCGGTATTTCAGTTTCACAGGTTTAAACAGAAAAATCCCATAGGGTTTCAATGTAAAAAATATATATTTTTGTTTTCTTCAGAAATTTATTACTTTCATTTTCAGCAAAAAGCCTTTTTTTATATTTTTCTAGACCATTTTTGTTGTCAAATTTTTTTTTGTTTTCTTTTTTTTTCTCCTTTTAACTGACCTTTTTATTGGTTTAAACACCTATATTAGAAGAATAGAGTTGTGTGTGTGTTTTTTTGTTGCGTAATGCAGTGGGGTTTGACAAGGCCTCTTCGGCAACGTTCTCAAACTTTTTCACGATTGGCCATCCGGTGAATGGTGAATTCACCGTACTGTTGGCAAAATGGAATGGCTGAAGTGAAAAGCTCTGCTTGGTGAATAGACCCCTTAAAGTCCTTATCTCCCATTTAAAGCCAATCTTTAAGGGAAGTTCCTGTTCTTGTAAGAGATGACACATGAACATGTTATGTTTGTGTTTAATTGATTTTGGAAGTGTGGTATTTTTCTTGTGTAAATCGGAGTCATCGGTGTTGTGAAATTCTTGGTTACACTGTTCGTCCAAAAACTGAGGAAATGGTTAATCTTCAGACTGTGTCCAGACCCGTCACACAATCACTATAAGCTACAATTCCTGAAGTGGAAGTTGTATAAAAGTAATCCCCCGCCCCTCAAACTTCAAAGATTAGAAAATGCTACGTAACCTGTTTCCTTAATTTCCTTACACCTACAAAACCTGTTCTTGTGTCTCCGATCCATAATCAAAGCGTTTTAAAGTCCCCGAGGAAACTTGTTTTTTCCTTTCTCCCCTTTTTTCCTCTTTTCTCTCAATTTCTCTTCTCGCTTTCCCTTTCAGCGCTCTGGCTTACTATGACTGCCATAATGTTTATGCGGGTAAAGCACCTTGGGAACTGTAGTCCTACAACATCCTTCTCTCCAGTCCTTCAAGTCCTTTTTTTTTTTTCTTTTCATTTTTGTTCAATCTTTAAGATCAATCAAAAAATAGTCGGGGGGGGGGGGGAGTAGCTAAAATTATTACACTGACCAATTCTATAAATTATTATTGATGGGTGGAGTAGAGGTGACATCACTGCTCTATAACCGTGGAGACACAGGTTCAAATCCCGGCCAGAGCACCTCTCCAGTAAGTGTCCTTGGGCAAGACACCTAATGGTACATACTTGCCTACCACCTCAACATCTCTGCCGTTCGACCGTGGAGAAGCAAGTCAAAATCCCATTCAGCACATCCCTCCAATACTTGAAAAAAATAGTGGAGGTAGCCTAAGAATAAAATAAAACTTCGCTTTTAATGAGAAATGCAGTAAAAGAATGCTTTCAAAGCTGTATTGCAATAGGCAAACAGTCACCGTGCTTACCTAGAATAAACATAACCTATACATGTCTCAGCGGAGGCGAGGACATAAGTAAAAGCAGGCCACTACAAAAAAAAGGCCTTAAAAAAAGGCCATAAAGCAAGCTTGGGAGTGTGCTAGATTGGAGATACTAGCACAATGCAGGACCCTCCCTGGAAACTGATGTAGGGAATAAAAGGCAGTGTGGAAACATTGCAAGTATCAAATATAATGAATGGAAACAGACCTTCGAGGGTCTGTGGGTATAGGAAAGCATAAGAAAACACACAGCCTTTATGAAGAGCCCTATCGGGAACAAACAATACAGGCTTGGAAGGAAAAAAAAAACAAAAAACAAGCCTGGCCTCAGTGCATTGAAACGGAGCTAGTTGCCTAAATTGGGAGCGCTCCCAGTAGGTAAGAAATATTCCTATCAAGCCAGAAAAAACACAGTTTCCAGAGCAAGGATTAAAGGGTCCCTAAAATAAAATGAACATCTCTATTGGCTCAACTCGTTTCCCTGGTATAAACCAGCGTCATCAGGAGCAGAGAGTGCAGCCTTCTTGTTGCATAGGCTTGGTTCACTGCTTACACTCAAGCCTGTGCAACAAGAAGGCTGCACTCTCTGCTCCTGATGACGCTGGTTTATACCAGGGAAACGCGTTGAGCCAATAGAGATGTTCATTTTGTTTTAGGGACCCTTTAATCCTTGCTCTGGAAACTGTGTTTTTTTCTGTCTTGATAGGAATATTTCTTACCTACTGGGAGCGCTCCCAATTTAGGCAACTAGCTCCGTTTCAATGCACTGAGGCCAGGCTTGTTTTTTGTTTTTTTTTTTTCCTTCCAAGCCTGTATTGTTTGTTCCTGATAGGGCTCTTCATAAAGGCTGTGTATTTTCTTAGACCTTCGAGGGTCTGTGGGTATAGGAAAGCATGTTTCCATTCATTCTATTTGATACTTGCAATGTTTCCACACTGCCTTTTATTCCCTATATCCGTTTCCAGGGAGGTTTCAGCATTGTGCTAGTATTTCCAATCTAGCACACTCCCAAGCTTGCTTTATGGCCTCTCTTTTTTTTGTAGTGGCCTGCTTTTACTTAACATATGTTCTCGCCTCCGCTGAGACCTGTATATGTTTGTCCTAGGTAAGCACTGTGACTGTGTTTGTCTGCCTATCGCAATACAGCTTTGAAAGCATTCTTCATCTCTGATAAAAAGCAAAGTTTTATTTTATTCTTTGGCTATCACCACTATTTTTTTTCAATTGTTAAATTGGGGTTACCCCCCCCCCCCCGTCACCAACAGTGGCAAGAGACTTTTTTCTATGTTCAATAGATTGCTTCCCACAACTATCTTGGTACACCCTGCGATTGTTTTTGTCATCCTCCAATACAACTGTGTAGAAGTCTCGACTTTACGAGAAGCGGGTTCAACCTAACCACCAGATCGCTGCTCTACAATCATGGAAAGACGACTCGATCCCACTAAGAAGACGCCACCAGTGAGTGTCCTTGGGCAAGACGCCTAACGATATGGATGCTCCTACCTCACAAAATACTTGCACATCTCATAGATTGTAAATTCCCTTGGGAACAGGGTCCCCCTGAATCAGGCCGTGTCATCCATGTGTGATATTCCAATGTATCAACTCCTTGTACACTGATCTTGTAAAGCGCTGCGGGATATGTGGCGCTATATAAATGAAGGATAAAAAATAATTGAAAATCATCCATTTTTACATTGCATGAAAAGTTAGTGTCTTGTACCTCGCCGCTCTCCATCCTCTCAAATCCGTGCATACGGCGAACGTGTAATTAATGATTCTCTTTAGTAGCAGGTGTTTGCTTTGGATCAAGATCTAAATGCATTCTCACCGTTCATTCACCTTTTTCCACATTTCCTTCGTTTTTTTTTTTTTTTTTTTGTTTTTGAATGGTGCCCTGAATGCGTCTGATTGGCTTTCTGTAGGGAAAGATTGCTTTAGTGTGAAATGTTTCTAAAAAGTCATTTATTTGAACGTATCCGGGAGAGAACAAACCGCAGGCTGCGAGGATGGCGTCGTGCTTTCACCTGCCTTGGATATTGAGTGGTTTTGTCAGTCTCCAGCTGTCAGGTGTGTGTGATGCTTACACACGCGTCTCTCTACACCCATGTCTTGTGTCCTCATTCTTACAGAAACCAATGTTTCTTCCCGGTTTTGCATGCTTGTACTCGCATTCGTACTTGCTGTGAATTCCTTGCCTCTATTGAAGGTTACGCGTGAAAACTACGTAAACATTTGTGAATATGTAGCCGAAATAAGCTTCACAGGAAGGAGGGGTTTTCTAATATGTGGAATTCTGGCAATTTTTTTTATGTATTTACATGTTTTTAGCCAAAGTAACTTGGGTCTATGTTTAACGTTTGCTATTTAAAGCCTAAGATATTAAATCTATTGTTTTATTTTTACAAACTTTTGGGTCTTTCCCATTGGGTTTTAACGTTTTTGCATTTGGGGGGGGTGGACAATTTTTTTTTTTTCTTCTACCTTCTACTGGTAACGGCTTTTATCTTTAATGCTTGCTTGAATTTTGCCCCTTCATTTAGAATATTCTGTATACCTACAGTTACAAGTACTTACACAGCGCCAACAGATTCCGTAGCGCTTTACAGTGGGGAAGAACGAACAGGAGACATAATGAAACATAAGGAACAGATGGCCCTGCCCGTAGCATAATTGTCCTATTGCAGAACTTTATACAAGTGCTCAGCCAGACATCCTGTGAGTTTACAATCTAATGGACTAAGGCAAGTGAAACAAAAGGGAGCAGGGGGAGTAGTACTTGCACTTCACACAACCTTGTAAAGGCTGACACTTTGTATGGAAGGATATTATGTAGTTTATGTGCTCAGCAATTTTACGAAGACCCAAATACTCTATTTCGAGCAATGGGCACAAACGCAGAGGAACTCCTTCCTGTCCACAGCACAACGGAAAGCTGGGAGATTTCTGTAAAAGCTAGTGCTTGATTGGCTGCTCATATCACATGTTCCCAAGATGGCTGCCTCCACACAGGCAGATTTAGTACGGATCTTTAGAACATAGTATATGATTATTAGGTTATTTACTAGGAACTGATGTTCACCTTTGTGGAACTGTATGGTGGGCATCGCCTCTCAGTATTGAGTTTTCTTTCTGTTGATGTGCAAAGTTCCTGTAAAGGGCAAAATGTGGCTTTTTCTCAACACCAGTGAATGCTTCAGCAATTTTCAATTATTTCCATTAAACCCCCACCCATACAAACTAGGGTGAAAACGGAAGACCACTTCGACTGGAACACAAGTGGAAACCACACTGAAATCTGTGCTAAGTAACTATGGTGGAAACCCCTTTTACTCCTCCACTGAGAATTAACACTGAGGAATTTTGGAAGAAGGCTATGGTGGAAACCAACTGTGGAGGCAGTTCCTAAAGTAGTGAACCTACAGTAGTTTTGACCATACTTACTCCACCGTGGTCTACTGAAGTTATCTACCTTTCTTTCAATGAACAAATGGTGGTTAGTGAATAACCCTGTATTTTTGTCAGAAGGTTAAGGGGGGGGGGGAGGTTGTGTCAAACCATTTACGGAAGACCCATCTTTTAAAGGGACCCTGCCATTTACATAAGCTGTAACTAGATTACTTGTGCATTACAAACAAAACCACATTATAAAACACATGCTGTTGTCTTTATTTTCGTTTGCAGTAATTGCATGTAAAAAGGAATAGGAACGTGTTTTTTTGTTTCCATTTTGTAGATTTTTCTCATGATGCAAGATATATCATCACCTGTGCAAACGTTTTACTTTACTGCTGTGGTTTATCTTCTACAATATTTAAGAAACCATGAGGTGGAGGAGGGACTGTTTAGATAAGGCTGCAGGAGGTGTTTTGTTCCTCCAGCTACCCGTGATCAGGGCTGGCTGCTGAATGAGATGTGACAGGAAGCTTAAAAGACTTCTAATCTACCCCCTGATGCTGTCCTTTACATACATCTCACACAATACAATGCGGTGTCTGTCTCCATGACTACAGACCATTCGTTCCATTCTATGGCCTTTGCCACACAGTGAGGAGCAAGTGATGTAAAGATACGGTGGGGGGGGGGACGGGACAATGTAAAACACAAAAGATCACACAATGGATGTACCCAGTGACACACACAGTAAAATATTTTTTTTTTTACTAAACAAGGACAGAGTCTGGTCTTTCCAATGATACCAAACATGGCCATGTAATGTGTAAAAAGCAGATTTTTTTTAAAGGTAAATGCAAAAAAAAAATATTCCGAGCCTACGTCAGAGGCAATATATGCTTTTACATATAAAACAATCAATGCCACTGCACTAACTCAACTAAGGCATCAAATTCTGCCCCTTCTTTTGAGTGCAGAGAGAAAAATGTTTTTTCAGGTTTTTAAAATGACTACATTTTTCTTTGTGGCAAAAAAAAAAAAAGTAATTTTGGCTTTTTTTTTTTTGGGGGGGGGGGGATAGAGGCGCTCCACATTTCTCTGTCTACAGGTTGCTGAGATGCAAATACAGCCCTGATCGCTGCAATGTATTTTTTTTTTTTTTCCCGGTCTATGGTTGCAAATTGGAGTTAAAGATTAAAGACTAAATACCGGAAAGGCCTCTGGGAAAAATCATGGGTTCTGTAGTAGGAAAGTATAACTCTACCCACGCAACGGGTTAAGGCATGAATAAAACAGCTTGATTAAGATATGAGGGAAAGTCAATTCATAGCTGATCTTCAAGAAGCTTCAGTATTTCCATGGGAGTTAACGAGAGCTTTTCATTAGGATAAGGGAGAGGGAGAAAAATACGCAGGCCGTTATCTCCTAGTAATTATCTGCAATTTCCATAGCGGTTCATCTGCAGCTTCTTGCTTCTGCGCCTTTTTTTTTTTTTTTTTCTTTAAATTTTGTAATTTTCTTGTAATATATTCAAGAGGCCTTTTCTGAGCTTTGACCTTGCAATATTCCGCAACCTTTTTTCTCCATCAAAAGAGCTATATCCGCGTCTTTACATTTATCGGCTGCTCGCGAGAGGTTAAGCCACCCCTTCAGGTTTAATTTGCGCAAATATCAATTCAATTCCCTCCCACCGCAACTGTCGAAACCAATGCGCCGCATGACGCGAGGTCACCGAGGCGCTCGCTTCCATCCTTGGAGGATACGTTTGCAGAGTTGCTGAAAAATGTCAAAAAAAATGCTGTTACAGTAACTCCTGTTAGACATTTGGGGACATTTTTTTTCGCCATGAGGAGCAGCTGGTATGAAACATCTTTTAAGTTGGATACAATCATTGGATTCATGGAATTATTAGACTTGCAGTTTACATCAGATGTGTTTTCTTTTTTTCTTTTCCAATCCTTGATCTGTGTCACCAATCGCAGAATGTTATAGGGTAGTCTTTAAAGTCGTTGCCTCTCTTACCCCTGTCATGTGATGGGCATTACTCTCATGCCTGGGAAGCACTCTTCATGGAGTGGCAACTCTTCCTTTTGGAGACTGCATCTTGCTAGTGGCTTTCCTGGGGAGGAAACTGGTGGACTAGATGGGACACTTATCTTGTCACAGATTACAGCTTCAAGCACTCACATTCTGTATTTGAAGTATACAAAACGGACATGAGATTGTCATGTTGCAGACTGCAGCTCCCACTGTCACGGAGTCGATCAGATACTCCTCATTATGAGACTGCAGATCCTTTAATAGAAGCTGGAGAACAGACAGGAGGCTCTAAATGAGACCTCAAATCCAAGCAAGCACTTATCCTATGAAAGACATGAAAGGACAGGAGCTTTGCCATGTAGCAAACTAGACCTTTTACAATTCATAACAAGAGAAAAAAGGTGTCATCTGCGCTCGTTTCTATGTATTTCCATGTACAACAAAACACTGAGGTTTTAGTTTGTTTCAATGGCCATTGCAACGTAAGCTCACTCGCCCCTTCAAGGCACCTCTTTGTAGAGTGAGTACCTAACCAATGTACCAAAAGCTGCTCTACTGAGCAGCTCCATGCCCCTCCTGCTGCTTTTCAGCTAAGGAGAGGCAGATGGCACCTTTTTTCTCATGTTTTATACATTAACTGGGCTGTTACTCCTGGCTGTTGCAGCCTCTCTGAGTATGGGCGCGACACCATTTTTTCTGTATGTATGTATATTATGCTTGTAACATCAGTTCATCATTTTGCAGCTGTTCCTTTTTCCATGTTTTTGTTTTTAATCCCAAATGGGAAGTGTTTGGTGCGTGTATAAATAAAACCCACCATCTTTCTGCCTCTCACAGGAGGGGCATGGAGCTGCTCAGTAGAGCGGCTTTTGGTACATTGGTTAGGTACTCCCTCTACAAAGAGGTGCCTTGAAGGGGCGAGTGAGCTTACGTTGCAATGGCCATTGAAACAAACTAAAACCTCGTAGTGTTTTGTTGTACATGGAACACATAGAAACGAGCGCAGATGACACCTTTTTACTCTTATGTTTTATACATTAACTGGGCTCCTACTCCTGGCTGTTGCAGCCGCTCCCATGTGTATGGGCGCGACGCCATTTTTTCTGTATGTATGCTTTTACAATTCATGACAAACATTGGATTATTTGGAAATACTCAGAGCCCTTGTGCTACATTCTCCATATGCAGCAAAGAACTCCGGGTAGGATATGCAAATGATGTCCACAGCTTGTCACATTTTTTGCATCTAGGCTCTGTATTTACACCTAAATGTGACGAGCTGTGGACATCATTTGCATATCCTACCCAGAGTTCTTTGCTGCATATGGGGAATGTAGCACAAGTGCTCGGTAGGCCGTTCTCTGAATTTCTGGGATGTGTGTCCTCTGCAGCTATAAACTTGATTCTATGCAGCGTGGAGGCTTTTAATCTCACTTTTTTGCCCTCCACTTCAATTAAAATACTTGCTATATATAATCTCGGTATAATATAAATATCCAATAAAAGATGGTTTTATGCATTTATTGTTCCTTCTGTTCCTTCCATTACACTGTGACCAATTCCATGTTATTTTTGACATCACATTCACTGTTGTAAGTCTGTGACCGTCTTATGCCCTAAACAGAAATACTCACACACTCCCAGAGCGCCTGAGCTACATTCCCCACATATATATTTCTCTCCGATTTGAGGCAAAGCCGGTAAATTCCTACATTTAGCTCAATAAATGGGAAACTCATCATAGGGTAACTCGTTGAGCACTTCATACACACACTAGTTCATTTTAGTTTATCTGATGTGGAATATTCACCTAACAGACCCCCTCCCCCCCCCGTACAAACTCCTACAACTCTTGCTTTTTGTTGCATCGTTTGTCGCCTGTGGCTGCACGTTTACGCTCACCTTTACAGGGGAAATTTTGAATACATTTTAAACAATTTGCCTTTTGACATTTTCACCCCAGAACTGATAGATTCCTAGTAAGTAATGTGTTTTTTTTTTCCCTTCTGCCAATCTGTGACGAATTCCGACATAAGCGTGGAATGCGGCATAATGAATTTATGACCCTCTTTTATGCCCTAGAGCTATAGATTCCATTTTCATCCATTTCAGAAAGAGTCCTTAGTCTGATTTTTCTCCGCTGGCGGCTGCTGAAGCTCACAAATGAGGACGACTGAATATGTTTGTTTTAGCAACTTAACGATAAACGGGGAGATGTGTTTAAATCGCTGCTCCGGTGATTTGTTTCTTGCTCCAAATTGCTGAACAATACATTACACAGCCGTGTCGGAGTCTAATCAAATCGTTTGAAACAGGATTACAGTTCCCATAGAGAATATTCCTGCTGCTGTCAGGATGGTATTCCCTTATTGCATACGGGTATTTATAAAGCTCTAACAAGTTGCATAGCGCTGTACATACCTCTCACACATCCTTGTATAAAGGGAAAATCTCTGTGGTTGTATAACAGAGCTGCAGAGCAATAAAACTACTCGCACAAAATATTATTTCCTGTAAGAGTATCAATATATAAATTTAATGTGTTTGACTTACTAAAAAACTTTATTTATAACTGCCAAAACAAATATTGAGACCCCTTACTGAGCCACTGGTTGGGGCGCAACTCTCAGTCTTTCTCCTCCGAATACCCTCCCCAGCTACCACCACACACATACCTCCCCAAGGGTGACAGAGGGTGAAAGCGTACCCATCCTCCCCTCACAACCACAAAACAGGGCCTACAAAGTGATTGGCCCCAGTAGTTGGCTCCAATCCCCCTCCATTCACTAATGGTCAGTCCCTTCCCCCCAAATTCTGAAATTGTCTGCCTAATTTCTCCTCCCCCGATGGTCAGCTGTGTCTCCCTCTTTTCTAGCAGTCGGGCCCCATCCCTCCCTCCGTCCCCCTCTCCATTCCCCAGTAGTTGTCCCCGTCTCCCATCCCCAGTAATCGGCCCAATCCCACCTCCTTTCTTCAGTAGTTGGCCCTGTCCCTCCCCTTTCACCAGTAGCTGTCTGCCTGCCTCCCCCTTTCACCAGTAGCTGTCTGCCTGCCTCCCCCCTTTCACCAGTAGCTGTCTGCCTGCCTCCCCCTTTCACCAGTAGCTGTCTGCCTGCCTCCCCCTTTCACCAGTAGCTGTCTGCCTGCCTCCCCCTTTCACCAGTAGCTGTCTGCCTGCCTCCCCCTTTCACCAGTAGCTGTCTGCCTGCCTCCCCCTTTCACCAGTAGCTGTCTGCCTGCCTCCCCCTTTCACCAGTAGCTGTCTGCCTGCCTCCCCCTTTCACCAGTAGCTGTCTGCCTGCCTCCCCCTTTCACCATAGCTGTCTGCCTGCCTCCCCCTTTCACCAGTAGCTGTCTGCCTGCCTCCCCCCTTTCACCAGTAGCTGTCTGCCTGCCTCCCCCTTTCACCAGTAGCTGTCTGCCTGCCTCCCCCTTTCACCAGTAGCTGTCTGCCTGCCTCCCCCTTTCACCAGTAGCTGTCTGCCTGCCTCCCCCTTTCACCAGTAGCTGTCTGCCTGCCTCCCCCTTTCACCAGTAGCTGTCTGCCTGCCTCCCCCTTTCACCATAGCTGTCTGCCTGCCTCCCCCTTTCACCAGTAGCTGTCTGCCTGCCTCCCCCCTTTCACCAGTAGCTGTCTGCCTGCCTCCCCCCTTCACCAGTAGCTGTCTGCCTGCCTCCCCCTTTCACCAGTAGCTGTCTGCCTGCCTCCCCCTTTCACCAGTAGCTGTCTGCCTGCCTCCCCCTTTCCCCAGTAGCTGTCTGCCTGCCTCCCCCCTTTCACCAGTAGCTGTCTGCCTGCCTCCCCCCTTTCACCAGTAGCTGTCTGCCTGCCTCCCCCCTTTCACCAGTAGCTGTCTGCCTGCCTCCCCCTTTCACCAGTAGCTGTCTGCCTGCCTCCCCCCTTTCACCAGTAGCTGTCTGCCTGCCTCCCCCCTTTCACCAGTAGCTGTCCGCCTGCCTCCCCCCTTTCACCAGTAGCTGTCCGCCTGCCTCCCCCCTTTCACCAGTAGCTGTCCGCCTGCCTCCCCCCTTTCACCAGTAGCTGTCCGCCTGCCTCCCCCCTTTCACCAGTAGCTGTCCGCCTGCCTCCCCCTTTCACCAGTAGCTGTCCGCCTGCCTCCCCCTTTCACCAGTAGCTGTCCGCCTGCCTCCCCCTTTCACCAGTAGCTGTCCGCCTGCCTCCCCCCTTTCACCAGTAGCTGTCCGCCTGCCTCCCCCCTTTCACCAGTAGCCTTCCCCTTTCCCCATCAGTCGGCCCCAGCAGAGGTGGTGGCATGCTAGGGGGCAGACTGAAGCAGGGCCTGGGAAGCCCCAGATTTTAGCACCTGCAGAAGGTTGACACACAGTTGTAAGTATTTATAAAGCGCTAACAAGTTCCGTAGCGCTGGTCAAAGGGCGAGACCGCATAACAAATATACATACGAATTAAACACACAGAACAGTAGGAGAGAAGATCCTGCTCGAGAGCTTACAATCTGAGAGGGGTGACGCACTAGGTGAGGGTAAATTGAAAATATGAAGTAGTGGGGTGCATGTGGGCTGGGTGGAGAGATGGTGCAAGAAATGTACAGGCGGGGAATCCATGGAGTGAGCCGATAGGCTTCTCTAAATTAATGTGTTTTCAGAGACTTCTTGAAGGACTGGAGAGACGGGGAGAGTCTTGTGTTGCAGGGGAGGGCGTTCCATAAAAAGGGGGCAACTCAGAAGTCCTGAAATCGAGAGTTGGGGGTGCGGGTACGAGGAACCGATAGCGCCAGATCATTGGCAGAGTGAAGTGGCTGGGACGGGATGTACCTATTAATGAGGGAGGAGATGTAGGCAGGGGCGCGGTTATGGAGAGCTTTGTATGTGAGCACCAATATTTTGAATTTGCTTCTAAAGGGAACAGGGATCCAGTTTAGAGATTGACAAAGGGGTGAGGTGTGATAGGTGCGGTGGATGAGCCTGGCACAGGCATTCATTAGACTGCAGAAGGGGGATCTGGGATCTTTTAAGGCCAGGGAAAAGGAGGTTACAATAGTCAAGGTGGGAGATAAGGGCTTGGATGAGCATTTTAGCAGAGTCC
This sequence comes from Leptobrachium leishanense, assembly GCA_009667805.1. Taxonomy (NCBI): domain Eukaryota; kingdom Metazoa; phylum Chordata; class Amphibia; order Anura; family Megophryidae; genus Leptobrachium; species Leptobrachium leishanense. The sequence continues at coordinate 37,471,293 of CM019069.1, forward strand.
GGATTAAGACCGGGACGGACACGTGCAATGTTTTTTAGGTGGAATTAGCAAGATTTCATTAGTGACGGAATGTGAGGAGTGAAGGAGAGATCCGTTGAAGAGGACCCCGAGGCAACGAGCCTGTGAGGTAGAAGTAATGGTGGCACCATTCACCTGAAGGGAAATGGGTGCAGGAATGGACACGGAGCAGCCAGTGCCCATGAATGCGCCGTTGGCTGTCATCCTCGGATATCGGCCCTGCTTACAGTATATAAAACTGTACGTCTGATTAAACGGAATTCTTTAAGTTTACTCCATAAAACCCGCCATCTGTGACAGACTGTGCTGATGCTGGGTAATCCTTATTTCTGTACATACAAATAATCCCTTTCATGTGCAGCGTCTATTGGGAACACAGTCACTGTATTCTTTAGTTTAAAAAAAAAAAGTATATATTGATCTGAGGTTCTGCTAGCTTAGCTTTAGCTACGTCCCCGCTGATAGCGATACAAGAGCCGATAATCAATATTTATTATGCGAGCAGTCATCACTGTGGCATCTCGCCACCCTTCGAAAAAAAAAATAATAGATAAGAAGCTCTTCACTCGCCTCCATTATTCATTGTTAGCTAAAGCAATCATAATCTATACTTTTAAAATCCGAAGAACATTTTTTTTCACGCCTTTTATTGAACAAAGCCATCAAATTGCTGCTGCTTGTTTGCAGAGGGAAATGGTTTTCCATTCTTTTCTACGTTATCTTTTGCATTTTTTTTTATCCGCCTTAAAGCCTTATTCTGACAAAGGGGTATTTGCAGATTGTTTTGAAAGCATCGGCTATCATGTTCAGCACTTTTATAAATAAATAATAATTTAAAATAAATGCAGAGACTGTTGGCATAGTAAAGACTTTGCGTTTTTTTTTTTTTTTTTTTGTGTGTGTGTGTCCCTACCCCTTTTTAAAAATTTGGTTTAGGTAATTTTGGCAACTTTAGTGAAACCACACTGACATGGAGCGAAAAGTTTTTTTGGAATATTTTTAAATTTAACCTCCCTGGCGGTCTAATTTTTTCAAAATTTCGTGTCTAAAAGCGTCTCAATTTTTTTTTTATTTTTAAAGGAAACGAGTTTTTGTACATAGTTAGCCTGTAATAATTAGGAATCACGCACTGAAATCCGTGCAATCAAGAGTCCTTACTGGTAAAATCCTTTATAAATAAATAGTAAATACACTGAGTTCGATAAAGTTTGAAACACGACATAATAGGGCTGTGCAATATTGACAAAATAATCATATTGCGATTTCTTGAATGAATATTGCGATTGCGATTTTATTTGCGATTTAGCCAATTGTTTTTGCTTTTTCAAACATGCTACATACATTCTAAATGTATTCAGCACATGGATATACTGCCCCAGCAGATGGATATACTGCCCCAGCACATGGAAATACTGCCCCAGCACATGGAAATACTGCCCCAGCACATGGATATACTCCCCTAGCACATGGATATACTGCCCCAGCACATGGAAATACTGCCCCAGCACATGGATATACTGCCCCAGCACATGGAAATACTGCCCCAGCACATGGATATACTGCCCCAGCACATGGATATACTGCCCCAGCACATGGAAATACTGCCCCAGCACATGGATATACTGCCCCAGCGCATGGATATACTGCCCCAGCGCATGGATATACTGCCCCAGCGCATGGATATACTGCCCCAGCGCATGGATATACTGCCCCAGCGCATGGATATACTGCCCCAGCGCATGGATATACTGCCCCAGCGCATGGATATGCTGCCCCAGCGCATGGATATGCTGCCCCAGCGCATGGATATGCTGCCCCAGCGCATGGATATGCTGCCCCAGCGCATGGATATGCTGCCCCAGCGCATGGATATGCTGCCCCAGCGCATGGATATGCTGCCCCAGCGCATGGAATGCTGCCCCAGCGCATGGAAATGCTGCCCCAGCGCATGGAAATGCTGCCCCAGCGCATGGAAATGCTGCCCCAGCGCATGGAAATGCTGCCCCAGCGCATGGAAATGCTGCCCCAGCGCATGGAAATGCTGCCCCAGCGCATGGATATACTGCCCCAGCTCACCTCTGTGCGCCACGTGTTCGGCTCCCTGTTAACTTCCGGCGGCATGGAGCTTGGGCGCTCGCCTGGGGGAACCATGTGACGAGCCGCGAGAATGCGGCTTGTCACGTGGTTCCCCCTGCGAGCGCCCAAAGCACCATGCCACAAAAAGTTAACAGGGAGCCGAAAATTGCAGCCTTATGCGATTTAGAAATTGCAGGGTCGGAAATCGCGATTCGATTGCGATTGCAATTAATTGCACAGCCCTACGACATAATTTATTATCCCAAAAATAATTATCCAAAATAATGCAAATAAATTATATTCAATAAAATACAACAAAAAACACTGAAATCTGTCTGCAAACAAGGGCGAGACGATGTATGGTCTATTTCTTATCCTGTACTGCCACCTAGTGGTAGTTCATAAACATTACACTGTATAATCCAAAGTGTAAACTGTAAAAAAGATTTATTTTATGCTGGTCCCGTCCCCCTGCATCGTGTGACTCGCAGGGAGCCTTCCAGGAAGGAGCTCGCCGCAATCACACTGCAGGGGACAGCGAGGGAGCCAGGAGGAGAGGAGTAAACATCCAGCCCGAGTGTTGCTCGGGGTTACCGTTCGCCGTAGCGAAATTTAACCCCGAGTCACACTCGGGAATACCACCAGGGAGGTTAATTGCAATGTACAATGTATCCTTCAGGTTATAAATAGGATTTGCTCCTGGAAATCTTATCTGTTTGGGAAATTGCTTGTTAAAAAGAAACTGAATCCTAGATTCAAGATGGCAGCCATCAATAAAAATAACTCTAGTTGAGTTCAAGCTGTCCCACTGTAACTAATGGCACGCCGGCTGTGAGGAGGGGCCCAGGCAGCCCATTTAAGACAGCGGTGCGTAACTGTATGGCTTGCGTCTTCAAAGCCCTCCCGCTGCAGGATGGCATAGAACGTCCTGCGATGGTAAGGGGTTAAGCAACAGGTGAATCGTCAGGTTGCTGACTCCTGGAGAGGAGTGTTTTATCAGACTGCCTGGAGCAGTAACACTTCTAGGACATGCTGTGCCTTTTCTTCTTGTTTATTAGATTACCTGGATAGTCAGGATCGCTGTAGGTTTAGTAAGTGCTCTAATTGAGCTAGGATTTGGTTTTCAATTCTTGTTTAATCACCTGCAATAGTGATGCAAAGCCAAGTGTGGCGTTTGTTTATGCTGGAATAAAAAGACTTTTCATTTGCACAACTTCAAGTCTGCAGCCGTTTATACCCTAGACCTAGAAGACGGTGTTGTTTGGCCGGAATCAAGTATCCAGAGTGATTGCTGTATCACAAAATATATATATATATTATTGTATTTTTCTGGTGACCTTAAGAAACCTATTGGAACCTAATAAGTTTTTCAGTGTGGTGGCCAAAAGGGAACTCTTACTTGGTAGAAAATCGTGGAGGACTTGGTTCCCAGACGTTCCTGCTTGTCTTGTCCTCTGCTTACGCCACTGCAAAGCATGTGAATCCTATTCCTGATATCTATTGGCGGCAACTGGAGGGATTGTTAGATTTTTGTCCTGGCTTTTAAGCTTTTGATTGTCTCGAGATATGGAGGTTAAATCTGTCTGCCAAGAAAGGGAGAGAAGAACTAAATAAAATCTGCATCAAGGTTTCTGTGTTCGTACAAGCTGCTTAATAAATATTCCGATTTTAATATCTCCTTGGTGAGACAATAAAGCGTAGGCGTCGTCGTAGATCAATAGAATGTGGAATAAGTCACTGAAAATAAAATCATGAAATGTGGTGAATGACTTGGCGGTCGTACGCCTGTGGAGTTGGTCGTGGGCCTTGTGCTCTAAACAATAGAGTACTTTTACAGAACCATTTAGACTCCATTCACGCATATTGGAAGAAAATCTCTTTGTAAGAATAGTAGTTTATTGCTTTTGTGTGGTGCTATTTGCGTATGCCAAATCCTTCTTTCCTTCCGTCTAATGGGTTATTCATTTATAAACCCTTTTGCTCTCCTATGCGTTTCACCATTCATAGTGATGCTGTCTGGTCTCCAGTTCACTCCCATGCAGTGGTGGCTAAAGCAATACATTCCCAGCTTTGCTTTCTGGATGCTGGAAGGTCATTACTGTGAGTACTCTCATCCCCTTATCTGCATTTTTATCAATGCCAAAAAGGAAAAGATACCCTTCCCTTCATATACTGTTCATTGCTCATAGATAATATATATAATCTATCATTCGTATGTAGCCTGCCAATGCCCACACAGATATAGGTGCAATAATCCAAAAGCATTATCCAGGTCCAGAAAAATAGGATGCACTCAAGGTCTTGCAAAAAAGCAATAAAATGTTCCTTTATTATACAAACATGATGACATCCTGTAAAATCTGCTTACAAGATTTTTATCATGTTTGTTTAATAAACGTTTTTTTATTACCTATTTTCCTGGACACATCTATATCCATATTTTTATTCTTATTTTATCTTCGTACATGGACATTCCAATGTAGGACATTCCAATGGAGTGGCTGCCTACAGATCTCATTTGCCTTCTTTGATAGGGTATGTCAGATCCATCTCCACTTACGCTCTAGGATCTCTGTTGGAATTGGTTTCGTTGACATCACCGGAGTAGATCCATATTGGAGATACATCATTCATGCCTGGCGCCTCAAAAATGTATCTCAGGCAGCGGTTTCCGAAAACCTGGAGTTATTGTGAGATTTCTGCTGAGACTTTTCATGCCTCCTTTGCATAAGGCTAGGGTCAGACGAGCATCATTGGAGAGCGGAAGGAACGTCCATGAGAGAGGACGTTCCTTCCACTCGACGTCCGTCTGGCCACCTCGCTGAGCGCACACAGTCCTATGTAGGATCGTGCTTTGCAGTCCCGTCAACGCGCGTCCTAGTGCATCGACAGGTTAAAGTGCTGTTCTGCTGTATGGAACAAATATGCTACAGGATCAATTCCCTCATATCACACCTACCATACTTGTACTCGATTTACCCTCACCTAGTGTGCCACCCCTCTCCTCTTAGATTGTAAGCTCTTGAGCAGGGTCCTCCCTCCTATTGTTTTGTGTGTATAAATTGTATGTTTGTTATTCTGTCACACCCATTGTACAGCGATATGGAATTTGTTACCGCTTATAAATACTTGTAACTGTAGATCATTAGTTTAGAAAGTAGGACTACAAGAATGTTGACTCTGGGCCCTGAATGGGTCATTTATATGCAGAAATGACATGTTATATTTATTGCGTATGAGTTTGGCCCAAACAACCTGTAAACGGAGTGTTTCAAACCCTGTAAAGGCTACATAATATCTTGGTACCTTGTAAAGGTTATCTGGGTGTTGTCCATAGAGGTTCTACGTTTTTTGTATCTAACGCTCCTTCAAGGTTAAAACACACTATTCCTCAGCCCATCCCGAATTAAATTATACACTTTATTGAAATTAATGGGATTTCTCTCTGTAGAATATTCAAATTTTGCATTTACATTTCTTTAAAATTAGTAAAAGGCGCCGGTCAGTTTCTCCTATCAGAATTCCCGTATTCTACAATTGGGTTTCCCAGGTAAACCCAGTTCAGGCAGTTGTCAGAAATTCTTTAAGGTCGCTGGTTTCCATGGCAGCTGCGTCAAGCGATATTGTATCAAATTCAAGTGGAGTCGGATAAGTTCCTGGAAATGATCCTCGACACATCCTTTCTTTTTCTTACAATATGTATTGGTGGTTTATATAAGTTTAGCGTTGTCCCCACCCTGCCTCTGATTCACGTTTTCTTCTGAAACATGTGAGCGCATAATGTTATGACCTCCTGTGCTCATAAAGTGGGTGGTAGAACATCATTCAGCAGACATATCTACAAGGTATTTCTTAAAATCAACATCTGACTCTTCGGATTCTTCCGAGTAGAGGAGACGCTGGATGGGGCAGCCGGTTTGCATTGATAGTTTTATGTCCTATAGGGTTACCTCCAAAGCAGAAAATACATATTTTTGGATTCAGATTACTGGACCGATTGCTAAATCCATTTGTGGCTATTACTTTACGGAATCTTTGTCTTTTTTTTTTTTTTAATTCTTTTTTTTTATTTTGGCAGGAAACTCTTGTCTGAATCCGGTTGTTGCATTGTTGACGACCTTGATCTGTGTCCAGGTGAACCCGGCAGATCCTGTATGGAAGACTTTTTCTTCCTGGAATTAAATGGGTTTAATGGATCTAAATGGAAAACTGACCTTTATTGATCCAGAAAGCTGTTGTATGGGAATAGTTTCACATTCTGCAAGTTCAGGCAATACAGAGGTTCTGCCTGACAGTATCTCTTGTTGTATCGATTTGTATCAAATGGTGAATGGCAGTTTGTTAACCTCTAATGTGATTTTTGTAGCGCAGAACGTCTGGGCTCATAGTAATGCATAATTTATCCATTTAGGGATCTTTCCTAGTCACGCGCTTAATGTTATAGTTTAACTTGCAATATGTTTACATTTTGGAGCATCCCCAGAGCTCTGCCGGTCACACTGCAAGATGCAAAGGTTTTTAGGAAGGTATTGATAAGGCCAGTGGCACTGTATTTGTGCGATATCGTCTGAAGTCGTCCGACCGATACTACAACACGCAGGTGAATCAGCCCTTTTCCACTGCATCTGACCACCGACTGACGATTTCAGACGATTTTTTTGCGATCACAACAGATTAGCGATCTTTCCAAATTTAGTTGGAATTAACGGACAATGCTGGGACGATCTGGTACAAGTTTGCATGAAAAAGATGCATTGTATAGTTAAACCACCGTGCCACGGCAGGGAGACGTGAAAAAAATATGCATTCTATAGTAAAAGTGCTGTGCGCGAAACCCATAGTATTCAATGTAAAAAAATGTTTTTATTCAACCGTTTATTTAAAGGCAAAAAAGCCTTTATTGAATTTTTACAAACTGTTTAGGTATTTTTCTGGATTTTTGGATTTTGTAGTTGAAATTTTGGATATATATATTTAAAAAAAAAAAAAAAAAAGACTAGGCTTTTTTTTTTTTTTTAAAAAAAAAAAAATGTTTCCTCTGCAAGCCGGCTGCATTCAGTGTTGCTGTCCCTGATGCTGAAAATCAGGGACAGGGTGTTTATCCCCCCCTGCAGCATGGAAAGTCTCAACCCTGCTTCGGCCGCGCCAGACGCGGGCTGTCTTTGGAGCTGAAACTCGAGTGGGGAATCCTGGGAAATGTTAAATGTTGTTAAAATCAATATGGGCAGAGTGGGCAACCTTAGACTTGCAGATATTTTGCAACTACATCTCCTATGATGCTCAGACACTTGTTGGTTACGCAGAGCCTCATGGGAGATGTAGTTCCAAAACATCAGGAGGGCCAAGTTTGCATATTTGTTCACTTGCAGAATATTGAGCCGAGGCAGCACAGTTCCGTTGCCTCGGATTGTATCCAGTGCAAAAACTTATGACTTAAACAGTTAATGGAAATAAAAAAAAATGTGATATTAAATAATATAAATTCAAACCCTGGTCTCCGGTCTGTGTACTGTGTACAATGAGCTGGGAATCTGAAGCCTGGGTGGGTCGGCACACATCATTTTGTAGTGGAGCTGCCACGCCAATTTCCCACTTTTTTAATGCGAGCTTGAAGTCTTCTTTTTAACATGTGTTTTTTTTTTTTTTTTATATACGGTTTTTCTGACCTGTCGTCCTTTCTGCGTAAACCGCAGCGGATGCATGCTCATTTTATTACCGCCGATGAGTAATTGCAGGGAAGAGTCTGTACTGGCCCCTGTGCTGAATGTTGCCTGACTCTTCAAAAAAAAAAAAAATATCTGCAAATGGGTAATAATTAACCCTTTCATTCCCATGGGGTGTAAACCACATTACGAAGCCGCGTTCCCTTGCCATCGGGAGTGAATTTCAGGAACTGGGTGAGTTTTCCTCCTCTTAACGTTTAGAGAGCAGAAGAATTCATTTATGGAGTGAAATATGCTTGAAACGCGCCGGGCATGTGTGCGGCTCCTCTGCACTTCAGCAGGTCTCTGAGTGCTTTAAGAGAGCAGGGGAGCAGATGTTCTACACCCGGGTGTGTGCCCAGAGCTTGGCCGAACGTGTCCTATTATAGTTAATGTAGCCAGGTTGGGAAGAGTCATGGCCCCCACAGCCCTGTGCTCTAAAATGGGGTAAATATTAAATATCCCCCCCCCCCAGTGCATTTTTTTTTTTTTTTTGGAAGCCGCTAAATGTCTGACCCAGGGGGATCAACATGTGTGCGACCTAGTTCCCAGCAAATTCAATGCTTCTCGTTAAAAGGAATAACATTCGGCAGGTTGAAAAAACTGTTAAACCGTCATCGCCTCCTAAATTGTGCAGTGGAATAGTTTTTAAGTTTCCCTAAACCAGAGCTCAGGAAGCTGTGCACAGGCTCCCATTGACATCCGGATGGAGGCCACAGATCCACTTTGAAATGCTGTCACATTAGCCAGAGATAGGCACGGAAGGATCGGAGGTGCCGGCTGCTGTCATCATGACCCCTTTAATTGGCTTAAGTGGTCATGGTGGATAGAGGCCGTGATGTTAAACTTTGGCCCCATAGATGGCGATGGCCTTCAGTTCCCGGAAATCTTTCAAAGCACTAGATTTTTTTGCATTATTGAAGTATTGTGGTTAAAATAAACTATTTTAACTGCTTCGTTTCTGGAGCCTAGGATTTTTGGTATCGGTCTCTGAAAACCTGACCATTCTTTGATTTATAAAAAAAAGCTGCTCATGACCTGAGGATTTCTGTTCAATATCCACATAATGACGCGGCTGTCGTCAATGTCTGCATTGTGAGGCAGGCAGGAGATTTGGTCCTCTCGCTGCGATATTTCAGTAATGAGACAGTATCACATATATAGTGGCGTAGCGTGGGTTGTCAGTGCCTGGGGCCAGCCAAGAATTGTGCGCCCCCCCCACCCAACCTGTGGACACGTTGGCATGCCCCGATTCCCTTCCACCATTAGGGCATTGAACCCTTTAACTGTGATACAATGTAATGTGCAGAGTGTATGAGCTTATCACAGAGCTCCACAGCAATAAAACCCACAGTAATGTGCAGCTCACACATGGATATATATTGCCCCCAGTAGCTCAAACATGAATATATTTGCTCCCAGTAGATCAAACATGAATATATTTGCCCCCAGTAGCTCAAACATGAATATATTTGCCCCAGTAGCTCAAACATGACTATTTGCCCCCAGTAGCTCAAACATGGATATATTTGCCCCCAGTAGCTCAAACATGGATATATTTGCCCCCAGTAGCTCAAACATGAATATATTTGCCCCAGTAGCTCAAACATGAATATATTTGCCCCAGTAGCTCAAACATGAATATATTTGCCCCAGCACCGCGAACATGAATATTTGCCCCCAGTTGCTCAAACATGAATATATTTGCCCCCAGTAGCTCAAACATGGATATATTTGCCCCAGTAGCTCAAACATGAATATATTTGCCCCAGTAGCTCAAACATGAATATATTTGCCCCAGTAGCTCAAACATGAATATATTTGCCCCAGTAGCTCAAACATGAATATATTTGCCCCAGCACCTCAAACATGAATATATTTGCCCCAGTAGCTCAAACATGAATATATTTGCCCCAGCACCGCGAACATGAATATATTTGCCCCAGCACTGCGAACATGAATATTTGCCCCCAGTTGCTCAAACATGAATATATTTGCCCCCAGTAGCTCAAACATGGATATATTTGCCCCAGTAGCTCAAACATGAATATGTTTGCCCCAGTAGCTCAAACATGAATGTTTGCCCCAGTAGCTCAAACATGAATATGTTTGCCCCAGTAGCTCAAACATGAATAGGTTTGCCCCAGTAGCTCAAACATGAATAGTTTGCCCCAGTAGCTCAAACATGAATATGTTTGCCCCAGTAGCTCAAACATGAATATGTTTGCCCCAGTAGCTCAAACATGAATATGTTTGCCCCAGTAGCTCAAACATGAATATGTTTGCCCCAGTAGCTCAAACATGAATATGTTTGCCCCAGTAGCTCAAACATGGATATATTTGCTCCCAGTATCTCACACATGAATATATATGCCCCAGTAGCTCACACATGAATATGTTTGCCCCAGTAGCTCAAACATGAATATGTTTGCCCCAGTAGCTCAAACATGAATATATTTGCCCCAGTAGCTCAAACATGGATATATTTGCTCCCAGTATCTCACACATGAATATATATGCCCCAGTAGCTCACACATGAATATATTTGCCCCAGTAGCTCAAACATGAATATATTTGCCCCAGTAGCTCAAACATGAATATATTTGCCCCAGTAGCTCAAACATGAATATATTTGCCCCAGTAGCTCAAACATGAATATATTTGCCCCAGTAGCTCAAACATGGATATATTTGCTCCCAGTATCTCACACATGAATATATATGCCCCAGTAGCTCACACATGAATATATTTGCCCCAGTAGCTCACACATGAATATATTTGCCCCAGTAGCTCAAACATGGATATATTTGCTCCCAGTATCTCACACATGAATATATATGCCCCAGTAGCTCACACATGAATATATATGCCCCAGTAGCTCAAACATGAATATATTTGCCCCAGTAGCTCAAACATGAATATATTTGCCCCAGTAGCTCAAACATGAATATATTTGCCCCAGTAGCTCAAACATGAATATATTTGCCCCAGTAGCTCAAACATGAATATATTTGCCCCAGTAGCTCAAACATGAATATATTTGCCCCAGTAGCTCAAACATGGATATATTTGCTCCCAGTATCTCACACATGAATATATATGCCCCAGTAGCTCACACATGAATATATATGCCCCAGTAGCTCACACATGAATATATTTGCCCCAGTAGCTCACACATGAATATATTTGCCCCAGTAGCTCACACATGAATATATTTGCCCCAGTAGCTCAAACATGAATATATTTGCCCCAGTAGCTCAAACATGAATATATTTGCCCCAGTAGCTCAAACATGAATATATTTGCCCCAGTAGCTCAAACATGAATATATTTGCCCCAGCACCTCAAACATGAATATATTTGCTCCAGTAGCTCAAACATGGGATATATTTGCTCCCAGTAGCTCACACATGAATATATTTTCCCCCAGTAGGTCAAACATATAAATTTGCCCCCAGGCAGCACCTCAAACATGGATATATATTGCCCCCCTCCACCCCTTACTCACCGGCTCTGAGGGCACGCGGGTCGGTAGGGGGAGGGGTTGTTTGGGGCATCACAGTGGGTTCCCGCTGGTTTCCCTGTGATGGTCATCAGTGCTCTTAACAGGCAGCCAGCGGCGCTCTCTGTAAATGCTGCGGTGGCGCCTGCAGCGTGCCTGCATCCCAGTCTAAAACTTTAGCAGGCACGTTGCACTGGCGCCGCCCCTCACATGACACATCACGTGAGGGGGCAGTGCAGGCGCCACCGCGGCGTTTCCAGAGTGCGCCGCTGGCTGCCTGTGTGCACTGATGACAATGACAGGGCAGGGAAACTGGCGGGGGCCCACTATGGCGCCCCTAAAAAAAAAAAAAAACTGCGCCTGGGGCCACTGCCCCCCCAGCCCCCCATGCTACGCCACTGCACATACATAAGCTGTACCTAGATTACTTGTGCATTACAAACAAAACACCTTTATAAACCACCTTTTATAAAACGCATGCTCCATTTTTTTTTCTTCTTCTTTTTGAAGTAATTGCATGTAAAAAGGAAAAAATAAAGAAGTATTTTATCTCCGGGTTTCTCTTTCTGGATATTTTCCAGGATGCAACATTTACCAAAAGCTTTTCTTTGTGGCTCTTGTTTAATCTACAGTGTCTAACAGTCAATTAGGTGGAGGAGGGAATGTTTAAATAAGGTTATTCTTTAGGCTACCTGAGATATGAGCTGGCAGCTGAATAAAATGAGACAGGGAGCTTAAAAGACTTCTAATCTACCGCCTGGTTATATCCTTTGAATACATCCCACACAATACAATTGTGAGTCTGCTGCCTGATCCATTCACTCCATCAGATCGGCCTTTGCATTTTGTTTACGAAGCCCAGACGTCCTACTTTACAGCAGAGCTGGGTGTGAGGTTTTCTGTTTCTATTCTGTAGACTGGTTATGGTTTTCAAACATTCCTTTGGATCAGAAACTTTGTTGTCGTCATAGATACAGTGTCTTCCGCTCTTGCAGGACTCTAAGATTTGGATTGGTCATCTGTATATTGGATAAGTGTTTTTACCATTCATGTAGAGTGGTTATTTTCTGTCTGTCCCTGATAATGTGTTGCTGGTTACTTTGCGATAGTTAAAGGGACAGTATCACTTACATAAGCTGTAACTAGGTTACTTGTGCGGTACAAAAAACACAATTTAGAAAACACATGCTGCAGGGTCTTTTCTTTGTAGTAATTTTGTGTACATTTCCCATGATGCAACATTTACCAAAAGCTTTGCTTTGTGGTGCTTGTTTATCGAATCTACATTATTTAACAGTTAGTGAAGTGGAGGTGGGAATGTTTAGATAAGGCTGCAGGAGGGTTTTGTTCTCTAGGCTACCCAAGATAAGAGATGACAGCTGAATGAGCTGAGACAGGGAGCTTAAACATCTTCTAATTTACACCCTGGCAGCATCCTTTGAATACATTCCACACAATACACTGATGTGAGTCAGTGATTGACCCATAGACTCCTTTCTATAGCCATTGCTACACAGTGAGGAGCAAGTGATGTAAAGATACTGTCAGGGGGGCACATTACAACACAAAAGCTCATACAATGAATGCACAGTGACACATATAGAGGAAAATATTTTCCTAACACACAAGAGAAAAACAAAGCACACATAAGATATCAGCAACATGAAATAAACACAATAAGGACATTTATTGCTTTTTTTTTTGGTGGCAGTGGCCCTTTAAAACATTTCAGATCTGTGGATGCATCTCCCCTGATTCGAATTAACGACCATACATTTATTGTATCTGTATACACTACAACCAAAATGTGTGCGTTTTTGAAGTTTATAGTTTTCTTGTAAAATGTATTTACAGTTTAGGCTGGATTTAATACATGTTCCTTGTCATCGTTTGTCCACATCCAGCATGCTGCGCTTCAGTTGCCCCTTACCTTTTGCATCGGGCATTTCTGGTCTGGCGTTAAAATCCGTCCGAAAAGGTAAGGGTTTCAAAATTCTGAAATCTGCAGCAAGAGAGGGGTTGTGGGGGGGGGGGTGCAGATACAGGAGATGCTTCATGCTAACATTGGAAAGATTCCAGTACAGAATCGCTGCCATTACCTACCTTTTATGGCGTGTTTCTTACGGTTGTCTCCTGCTGTGTTCCGTCCGTCACTTAATTACACCTATATTTTTGCACAGCTCTGCCTTTGTTGCGTTCCTTTTACAAATTCCAGCAGATGATTGAATGCCCTGTTTTATGTTTAGGTTATTGCCTCTTGGATTAAACAATAACAACGTTCTATATAATATCATAATCTAGTGATACAGAGAAAGGTCTAACATGGCAAAATGTTCTGTATGAACGTATGTCGTATAAACTAACAAACAAAAATAACAAACAGAAGCAATGTCTGGAATAATGTGGGCAGCTTGACTCGTGATCTGCAAGTTCTGTATTGGTTACTATTCATTAGAAGAGTAGGACAGCTTGTTTTTCTCCAATCTGGAACCTCTCCCATTAGTGACAGGAACAGGCATAATGACGATACGATCAGCACCGCGTCTTCCTTGGGATTTGTAGGTCATCTTCCTACATCTACTGGTACGGGGAGAGTCTTCTATACATTATTTTTTTTTTCTCACATGGTTGAACTTCAAATAATTGATTCACATTTCTCTGAACAACATGATTACAAGAGTGATGTAACAACGCCTGCGAAATTCTCAGAAAATTGCTCCTCTGCTCTTCTATCACTAAACATCCAATTATTTCCGTGATGGCGACATCCTGCTTTATGGCATCAAGGCCGCAGAGTGGCGTTTTTTTTTTCTTTGTTTTTTGGAGAAATGGGGGGGAGGGCAGGGGGGGTGTATCACAAACGGTAACACGCGGACAACGTTTTGTTTCAGGAATGTGAATTATCAAAGCTTCACCCGCTTTGACACAATCCCAAAAAACATCTGACAACACCTACAATCTGAACAAAAAAAAAAGAAGCTGCGATTAGTATCCTTAAGCAGAAGTACAAACGCCGGCCGCGCTGACCATCCCTTCTGTTTCATGGGAGGTTGTTTTTGGGATTCTTTTGGGATGTTTGTGTTTTGCAAAAGAGGCCGATGGTTTGGAAACCGTCCTTATTCTCTGTAAATGTTGTTTCTTTATAGAAGCCGGTGAGGAGTTACACAAACCTCAAGCCGCACTCTGCTGGATTCCTTCTGGGCGTCCTGATGAATTATTTTACTTTTTACGGCGGAAGTTTTAAGTTTCCCTACGTATGGCGGGTGAGTTTTCTCGTGTACTCATTCTTTTACTTACAGTTTATCTATTTTTGGCAGGCTGCATACCTGTCTGCTTAATTTGTATCTCTAGTTTCCTCCATTGTCATCACCACAGTGCTACATTGTGGCAGGAATGTTAAACTCCTTCTAGGTGATGTTAACCTCTTTCTCAAACTGCTTAATGTTAAGCTGAAACACCACTTTAAAATGTTCAACAAAATCTACAAGTGACAGCTGGAGTTTATGTCCAGTATTTAAATGTAAATATTTTAAAAAATTTTGGGGAAACCCTTGATAATCCCATTATAAAACTATTGGCTTTGTGGATTGTGACAATTTAACAATTCTCCTCTCGAGTCATTCAAGTCTACAGTGGCGTCACTAGGGTTGGTGTCACCCGGTGCGGTAATTTATGGTGTCACCCCCCCCCCCGAGTTTTACGGATTTTTTTTAACTACTCTTACTCCTAAATCAGTACTCCCATATAGCACTGAATGCTCATACACACAGCGCACATTACTGTGAGGTTTATTGCTGTGGAGCTCTTGCTGGCAGTTGGCAAAAATTTGTGTGAGCATATGCAAGTACGGTGCCTGTTCGAAGGCAGTGAAATCACACATGGATATATATATTGCCCCCAGCAGCTCACCCATGGATATATATTGCCCCCAGCAGCTCACCCATGGATATATATTGCCCCAGCTCACATATGGATATATTGCCCCAGTTCACAATTATATATTGCCCCAGCTCACATATGGATATATTGCCCCAGTTCACAATTATATATTGCCCCAGCTCACATATGGATATATTGCCCCAGCTCACATATGGATATATTGCCCCAGCTCACATATGGATATATTGCCCCAGTTCACAATTATATATTGCCCCAGCTCACATATGGATATATTGCCCCAGTTCACAATTATATATTGCCCCAGCTCACATATGGATATATTGCGCCTCAGCTCACATATGGATATATTGCGCCTCAGCTCACATATGGATATATTGCCCCAGACCAGCTCACACATGGATATATTGCCCCCAGACCAGCTCACACATGGATATATTGCCCCCAGACCAGCTCACACATGGATATTGCCCCAGCTCTCATTGATTTGCCCCCAGCACACATGGATACTGCACCCAGCACACATGGATACTGCCCCCAGCACACATGGATACTGCCCCCAGCACACATGGATACTGCCCCCAGCACACATGGATACTGCCCCCAGCACACATGGATACTGCCCCCAGCACACATGGATACTGCCCCCAGCACACATGGATACTGCCCCCAGCACACATGGATACTGCCCCCAGCAGCTCTCATGGATTTGCCCCCAGCAGCTCTCATGGATTTGCCCCCAGCAGCTCTCATGGATTTGCCCCCAGCAGCTCTCATGGATTTGCCCCCAGCAGCTCTCATGGATATTGCGCCCCCAGCAGCTCTCATGGATATTGCGCCCCCAGCAGCTCTCATGGATATTGCGCCCCCAGCAGCTCTCATGGATATTGCGCCCCCAGCAGCTCTCATGGATATTGCGCCCCCAGCAGCTCTCATGGATATTGCGCCCCCAGCAGCTCTCATGGATATTGCGCCCCCAGCAGCTCTCATGGATATTGCGCCCCCAGCAGCTCTCATGGATATTGCGCCCCCAGCAGCTCTCATGGATATTGCGCCCCCAGCAGCTCTCATGGATATTGCGCCCCCAGCAGCTCTCATGGATATTGCGCCCCCAGCAGCTCTCATGGATATTGCGCCCCCAGCAGCTCTCATGGATATTGCGCCCCCAGCAGCTCTCATGGATATTGCGCCCCCAGCAGCTCTCATGGATATTGCGCCCCCAGCAGCTCTCATGGATATTGCGCCCCCAGCAGCTCTCATGGATATTGCGCCCCCAGCAGCTCTCATGGATATTGCGCCCCCAGCAGCTCTCATGGATATTGCGCCCCCAGCAGCTCTCATGGATATTGCGCCCCCAGCAGCTCTCATGGATATTGCGCCCCCAGCAGCTCTCATGGATATTGCGCCCCCAGCAGCTCTCATGGATATTGCGCCCCCAGCAGCTCTCATGGATATTGCGCCCCCAGCAGCTCTCATGGATATTGCGCCCCCAGCAGCTCTCATGGATATTGCGCCCCCAGCAGCTCTCATGGATATTGCGCCCCCAGCAGCTCTCATGGATATTGCGCCCCCAGCAGCTCTCATGGATATTGCGCCCCCAGCAGCTCTCATGGATATTGCGCCCCCAGCAGCTCTCATGGATATTGCGCCCCCAGCAGCTCTCATGGATATTGCGCCCCCAGCAGCTCTCATGGATATTGCGCCCCCAGCAGCTCTCATGGATATTGCGCCCCCAGCAGCTCTCATGGATATTGCGCCCCCAGCAGCTCTCATGGATATTGCGCCCCCAGCAGCTCTCATGGATATTGCGCCCCCAGCAGCTCTCATGGATATTGCGCCCCCAGCAGCTCTCATGGATATTGCGCCCCCAGCAGCTCTCATGGATATTGCGCCCCCAGCAGCTCTCATGGATATTGCGCCCCCAGCAGCTCTCTCATGGATATTGCGCCCCCAGCAGCTCTCATGGATATTGCGCCCCCAGCAGCTCTCATGGATATTGCGCCCCCAGCTCCTCTCATGGATATTGCGCCCCCAGCTCCTCTCATGGATATTGCGCCCCCAGCTCCTCTCATGGATATTGCGCCCCAGCTCCTCTCATGGATATTGCGCCCCCAGCTCCTCTCATGGATATTGCGCCCCCAGCTCCTCTCATGGATATTGCGCCCCCAGCTCCTCTCATGGATATTGCGCCCCCAGCTCCTCTCATGGATATTGCGCCCCCAGCTCCTCTCATGGATATTGCGCCCCCAGCTCCTCTCATGGATATTGCGCCCCCAGCTCCTCTCATGGATATTGCGCCCCCAGCTCCTCTCATGGATATTGCGCCCCCAGCTCCTCTCATGGATATTGCGCCCCCAGCTCCTCTCATGGATATTGCGCCCCCAGCTCCTCTCATGGATATTGCGCCCCCAGCTCCTCTCATGGATATTGCGCCCCCAGCTCCTCTCATGGATATTGCGCCCCCAGCTCCTCTCATGGATATTGCGCCCCCAGCTCCTCTCATGGATATTGCGCCCCCAGCTCCTCTCATGGATATTGCGCCCCCAGCTCCTCTCATGGATATTGCGCCCCCAGCTCCTCTCATGGATATTGCGCCCCCAGCTCCTCTCATGGATATTGCGCCCCCAGCTCCTCTCATGGATATTGCGCCCCCAGCTCCTCTCATGGATATTGCGCCCCCAGCTCCTCTCATGGATATTGCGCCCCCAGCTCCTCTCATGGATATTGCGCCCCCAGCTCCTCTCATGGATATTGCGCCCCAGCTCCTCTCATGGATATTGCGCCCCCAGCTCCTCTCATGGATATTGCGCCCCCAGCTCCTCTCATGGATATTGCGCCCCCAGCTCCTCTCATGGATATTGCGCCCCCAGCTCCTCTCATGGATATTGCGCCCCCAGCTCCTCTCATGGATATTGCGCCCCCAGCTCCTCTCATGGATATTGCGCCCCCAGCTCCTCTCATGGATATTGCGCCCCCAGCTCCTCTCATGGATATTGCGCCCCCAGCTCCTCTCATGGATATTGCGCCCCCAGCTCCTCTCATGGATATTGCGCCCCCAGCTCCTCTCATGGATATTGCGCCCCCAGCTCCTCTCATGGATATTGCGCCCCCAGCTCCTCTCATGGATATTGCGCCCCCAGCTCCTCTCATGGATATTGCGCCCCCAGCTCCTCTCATGGATATTGCGCCCCAGCTCCTCTCATGGATATTGCGCCCCCAGCTCCTCTCATGGATATTGCGCCCCCAGCTCCTCTCATGGATATTGCGCCCCCAGCTCCTCTCATGGATATTGCGCCCCCAGCTCCTCTCATGGATATTGCGCCCCCAGCTCCTCTCATGGATATTGCGCCCCCAGCTCCTCTCATGGATATTGCGCCCCCAGCTCCTCTCATGGATATTGCGCCCCCAGCTCCTCTCATGGATATTGCGCCCCCAGCTCCTCTCATGGATATTGCGCCCCCAGCTCCTCTCATGGATATTGCGCCCCCAGCTCCTCTCATGGATATTGCGCCCCCAGCTCCTCTCATGGATATTGCGCCCCCAGCTCCTCTCATGGATATTGCGCCCCCAGCTCCTCTCATGGATATTGCGCCCCCAGCTCCTCTCATGGATATTGCGCCCCCAGCTCCTCTCATGGATATTGCGCCCCCAGCTCCTCTCATGGATATTGCGCCCCCAGCTCCTCTCATGGATATTGCGCCCCCAGCTCCTCTCATGGATATTGCGCCCCCAGCTCCTCTCATGGATATTGCGCCCCCAGCTCCTCTCATGGATATTGCGCCCCCAGCTCCTCTCATGGATATTGCGCCCCCAGCTCCTCTCATGGATATTGCGCCCCCAGCTCCTCTCATGGATATTGCGCCCCCAGCTCCTCTCATGGATATTGCGCCCCCAGCTCCTCTCATGGATATTGCGCCCCCAGCTCCTCTCATGGATATTGCGCCCCCAGCTCCTCTCATGGATATTGCGCCCCCAGCTCCTCTCATGGATATAGCGCCCCCAGCTCCTCTCATGGATATAGCGCCCCCAGCTCCTCTCATGGATATAATGCCCCCAGCTCCTCTCATGGATATAATGCCCCCAGCTCCTCTCATGGCTATAATGCCCCCAGCTCCTCTCATGGCTATAATGCCCCCAGCTCCTCTCATGGATATAATGCCCCCAGCTCCTCTCATGGATATAATGCCCCCAGCTCCTCTCATGGATATAATGCCCCCAGCTCCTCTCATGGATATAATGCCCCCAGCTCCTCTCATGGATATAATGCCCCCAGCTCCTCTCATGGATATAATGCCCCCAGCTCCTCTCATGGATATAATGCCCCCAGCTCCTCTCATGGATATAATGCCCCCAGCTCCTCTCATGGATATAATGCCCCCAGCTCCGCTCATGGATATAATGCCCCCAGCTCACCTCCTGCACCGCATGTTCTGCTCCCTCTGAGCGTCTGGAGGCATGGAGCTTGGGCGCTCGCCTGGGGGAGCCGCATGACCAGCCGCGATCTCGCGAGAACTCGGCTGGTGACGTGTTTCCCCCAGGCGAGCGCCGAAGCTGCATAGCTTCAGACGCTCGCAAGGAGCAAAAACGCGGCGCAGGGTGAAACACCCGCCCTTAGGGTGACGGTGTCACCCTAAAGGGCTAGTGTCACCTGGTGCGGGCCGCACCCCCTGCCCCCACGTTACGACGCCCCTGCAAGTCGATGACGGTCAATCATCTGCACTGTATCTGAGGACCGTAGCCTGTTGGCAGACGCCGTGGCGCACACATTCTCAGTGGCCAGATCAAAGATTAAGAGAAGACCCCCACCTTTAACCCCTTCACTACCTGCAAACCACATTATGCTGCTTATTCTTCTCATGGTATAGTCTACAGTGGAATAGGGCCCTTTATCTTTTAAAGCTGTCTATACTGTGTCCATTGTACAGCGCTGGCGCTTTATAAAGATTGATAATAATAATAAAGCTTATGCAGGAGCCCTAGATCATGTTATCTTGATTTGATTCTGCAGCAGTGCAAAGGAGTTTCTGTTTATTGCAATCAGGATATGCCTCCAAATTTTCGACAGCTGCTGTGTTGAAATGGTTCAGAAAGCTTTGAGTTTCGTTTTATTCTTTCACGAGACGTGCAGGGTTATTCAGAGAAAGGTGAAACTCTGGAGAACCTTTGGAGAAGTGAAAATTCTAGGTCAAAATAGCCAAACCAGAAAAATTCTCCCATTTATCTCCCTTTCCAAATCGGCTATTTTAACCTAGAACTGTCACTTCTCCAAAGGTTCTCCAGAGTTTTACCTTTCTCTGAATAACGCTGATGGACTCCAAGCTGTAATGTATGTGCAGTAGCGCTTTTTGGTCAACAGGGGGAGCCCTCCCCCATTCAAATATGGCTTGCCGACAGTGAATGTGTACCGAAGGCACATCTGTAGATTTTATTTTCCATAAAATCATTGGGTATTACTGGTGGCTTTATGGAAAATCAATTGGTAGTGAAGGGGTTTAAGCTTTGAAAGTGTTTTTTCTTCTTAGTGGTAGAACAACTTTGCATAGGGGTGGGAAGCTGTATTTGTTAACAGCGCCAGGAATTCAATGGGCTTATGCTCTTAGAGGGTAAAATCTCGATCAGCCCCCCCCTAGTGTTCTGTGTATTTAACTCCTTTATATTTGTTATGTGTCGCCCATTGTACAGCGCTACAGCAGATTTAGAGCCAGATAAATACCTGTAATTGTAACTTGTGGTGCTGCCCCTCAACCCATATGTTGCCAAACCATGTGCCCTTGCATAGAGCGAGCAATACGATTAAAGAGTTTCACATTGGGAATATTCCAGCGGATTCGGGTTTTTTGTTTTTCCATAGGTTATCCTTCATCCCATAATGTTAATTGCTGAAATCACAATCAAGACAGCAAAGGCCGTTAACCTAGAACTTCTCATTATCTTGCATTGGAGTTGCCTGGACCTTGAATATATCTTCCCGCTTTGTAAATTCCATTGTAATCTAATAAATGTTGAATAATGTTGCACTCTATGCTGCGCATCGAGCGACTTGCCCTTCCCCAACCCCATGACTAGTGAACAGTTAATGCCTTGTAGTGTCCTTGGTGTGGATATATATGATTAGCAAACGGCATAATATTGGCTTAATTATTTATGTATTTGCAGGAGCAGGGATCCGCGGTTGATTTGATACGCGTTTCCAGAACATTGGCTTCATTAGGGGGAAAAAAAATTAATGCCTAGTTAATCTGTTGTCTTAGAAACCTTCACAGTCCGTTTTTTCGTCCCCGTCCCCCTCCCAACACCACCTTCCTTTCTGTTCCGGTAGCGCCGGTCTCGCTGAGCCCGCAAGGTATTTATCTGTCCGAAACAGTAACTTGGAGCTGGTGGGCAGTAATCAATCACTGTCAGATTCACAGCGATCCTAATGGAAACTGTCAGCCATGCAAGGGGAGAGTTGATTTCCTCATTTCGGTCTCATGGCTAGAGATCTGTTCTGAGAAACGCAACCGTGCTGTGAAATCCCGACCAGCCTGCTAGAAGAAAGGACGCGGGATTCCGACTATAAAGGAACAGAAATTCCGCATTGTTACTGGATTATGTATCCGGTTCATTTTCAGTTATTTTCACGTTCATTTGTGGCTGTTAGAATGAATTTGTCACAACCCGTAGTATCTTAGGCCGGGGTTAGAAGAATGGTTTTCACCAGTGGAAGGAACTTCTGTGAGAGTGGACGTTCCTTCCACTCTGCACTCAGCGAGGTGGCCAGACGGGCGTCAGTTAGCCGCTCAGCGCTGCAAGGATCGTTCCTCCTATGGATGATTGTGCTTCGCAGCCCCGTTGAACTTGTGTCGTAGTGCTTCGGGGAAGCTTTCTAAACAGACGCAGCACGCCTGCTGTAGCGCGTGCAATTCATGAATCACAATGCTGTGACGGAAGCCGGGCGGCACGTCTGTACGGGCGCACATAGTGCGCTCGTCTGACCCCAGCCTTAGGCAGGATTTGCCATAAAGTAGCCCTCAATCTATTGTACAATTAAAGTTCACTTGATACATTGACAGTATGACGGAGATAAGAGGTTATTCACTAAACACTGCCCTTCTTTTGAAAGAACGATGATGTATGCTTGGACTACGGTTCGGTGAAGAACGTACAGAGAATTTACTATATAGGGAAACCGCCACTGTAGTTTTACTGTTCTTTTCACTAAATGGGTTTATTTACAAACCAGACATTGTGTGAAAATTCAGTGCTTCGTTTTTCGCTGCGTTCGTCCCACTTTGGCAATACCATTAAACTGAAAATGCAGTGAATTCACTATTTAGCAAGTGGACGCCGTACCGGAAATTGAAGCCGAAATCTGAGTCGCCAAAGCAGTTATCGAACGTCGTCGAAAACCACTGAATTGAAATCAATGAATTCCACCAGACTGTGTTAAAGAAAGTCTCCTAATAGGAGTTTCAGTCAATAAAAAATGAGTCTAAATAGAGAAAAAAAAAACCTTTTAAAATACTGAAAAGGTCTGTTACAAAATTAAAGTCTTTAAAAAAGTCATCTAAAACATACAAAAATGTAAAGTTTTTTTGCAAGAATATACAAATTGGCTTAAAACAATAAATTCTGTATTCTATTTTATACAATGAAACCTGTGGTATTCCCTGTTTAATTCTGAAACAAAAACCTTGTAAATTGGGGCATTTCACTGGAATTTTGGTGCTGGTATTCTGGGAATAGAAGACATGATATTCTTCTATGGGGCTATGTCGGTGTCGGCACATTGCACCATGTTTTGGTCAATTTGGCGAATTGGCAGCTTTGTGAATAGAATTGCCCCGATCGGTGAAATCAGGTGTTTGTGTGACTGGTGCACTTTAAGGCTAGGGTCAGACGAAAGCATTTTTCCCCGCGAACGTGAAAAAGTGCGTCCGAACGCATTGACGTATTTTTTCACGGAATGCGCAAAAATGTTCAGACGACGCGCATTTTCGGGCGTGATTTTGTACGGATCGTCAGTAAAACTCTTTTTGCGTCTGGACGTTATGTAAGCTGGACATTAGCAGCGTCTGACATCTCCTAATCACGTAAACACGCCGCTATGCCGCAGCTGCGCACTCAGTACGTCAGTACTAGCGGTTCAGCGTTCTCAGAAAAATGCGTTCAAATTCCACTTGCGTTGCACGGCCGGACTTTTGTGCGGCCGTACATCGTATATTGGCCGTCATTGCCCGTCATCTGCTGCTAGTGAGGCCGTATTTATGTGCGCCAGAACGCACGTTAAAAGTGCGCTGGTCTGACCCCAGCCTAAGCTATCGCGAGTTGAATGGTGACCTGAGTTGACGTTGTGTTCTTCCCCCTCGACACAGGGTTTTGTGTATTTTTGCGCTGTAATTCTACCTTGAGACGTATTAAGAGCAAAACGTTCTGTATGAAAGAATCACAAGTCTCAATTTTGCTCTGAAGACATCAGCGTCCCAAAGATTGAAAGAAAGTTGATTATTTATAGGGATTTCGTTTTGTCGGCAGATTTTTGGGAACATTCTGATTCAGCTGAACAAGTCACAAAAGGTCAAGCAATGTAACCTGGCTTGTTTGTAATTCATTTAATTGCGTTCTGCTTGTTCGTCGCTGCCGGGGTATTCTTGCATGAAAGGGCACGAGTCTGCATCAGGTGCAAAGCTTTCAGGATTTTATTTCTTTTTTAAGGTTATTATAACCAAAAGGAGCCGGTGTGCCCACAGGTGTACAATTTCCAGAAAGTTAGAACCCATGGGAAACCGTTTTTCAGGGACGGGACAAAAAAAGAGGATAGTTTTTGGAAGAACTGAAAAATGCAGATCAGGTACTTTTTTACAGGTGGAAAGTCACTACATTGTGATCATAAAATGCAGTGTATACAGACATAATGTGCATGAATTAACCCCTTAAGGACCAATGACATAACCGTTCTGTCATAAATTCATTGACTTTAAAGACCTGGTCCTTAAGGGGTTAAATGTACAGCTTATTCAATAAAGTTCTAAAAGAAAATGTAATTATTTTTTCTTACAAATGGATCTACAAGGATTGGGATAGGTCATGAGCTTCTAACCTAAGAGGAATCTCTTCTGCAAATACGTGAGTAATGGCTCCATGCCTTCCAACGCCTCCCAAGAAAACCACAAAGAGACCCCAAAACATTGACTAAATGAAGAAACCATCAACGTAACAAATCAAAGACCACTGTTTTGTCACCTCTACCCTTCTTCCTGATTCATGGCACCATCAGAGAAGGCACTCGTTGGCATTAAAGGGTCACTCTCCACACCCAGACCACTTTAGCCTTGTAAAGAGGTCTGGCTGCGTGGAGGTCCTCCCTCACTTCCTCCCCTCCCTCCAGTCCCATTTTGGAGATATTCTACTGTGAAGCGATGGAGATTCCGCCACCCACACAGACAAGGATTTGAATAAACAGCCTGCCGGTCCACATGTAAGGTCACTGATGTTGTCAGTATTCTCAGCCTGTTGACATCATCCTTTCTCCAAACGCTCGCAGCTGCAAGTGTTCTGGGGGACGGGAGCCAATGGTTTGGTTCTGCTCGCGTAGCTTCATTCCATCGATCTGCGGAACTTACGTACAAAAGTACTCAAGTTCTTAACAATGTGCAATTTGTGCAGAGTACGCACATTTACGTTGGATAGCTGCAGGGATCTCTGCATTTTGGAAGCCCTGAGCTGAAGGGTAGGAGCAGTGTGCGCTGAGCTAGAGAAGGGGAATATTTTCACCCAAAAAAAATATTGAATGGGGGGGGGGGTGAGAATTGAGCAGATGCTGTCTGCCATATCAGCCCAATTATTTAAGAGCAAAAAAATGGTAAAATTTCATTTGTGACCCTTTAAAGAAATGCTGCAGACCCCCAAAGTGCATCAGCCCCCTGTCACCTATTTTTTAATGTGCCTATTTCATGAGATGTACTGCTCGGCCCTAAATAGCTGTGCTCGCTTGATTATAGCCTTTATATCTATTGCTTCACTTTCAATGTATAGACCCCCCCCCCCCCCAACCTAAAGATCCCATCTCTTAACAGCCCAATGTGGTGTTTGCTTTCGGTGTTGGTTTTAACCTCTGCAAAATCTCCAGCTTTTGTTCACAATGTTCTTTGCTTATTGGCATGGCTACCTAATTATGTAAGTATGATTGGAAAATTATAAAGGAATCCAATAGAGCATGTGTATCATCATTATATATAGATATATAGATATATAGATCTGTATATCTCCTGACCTGTTCTGTCATCGACGCCAATTCTATTTTCTCTTGTAGCGATTTCAGCTTTATGACTCTATGTGGGCCCTGTGGTTTCCTCTTGTGGCTAGGAGGGAAATGGTACATAAATATAACCACCCGTGTCTATTTTTTAACCTTGAGCTCACAGACGGAGGCTAAATTCGATTTTCTGTAGTGACCGAAGCTATTCGTAGATGCAGAATGTAGTTGTTCTGTGGTTTAGCATAGCAGTGCACTAAGCCCTTAAGTGTTTTAATGGCCACTGATAAGCATTGCTGAATTCTATGGATTGGCAAATTCTATTCCATTGTACAGCGCTAAGGAATTTGTTGGCGCTTTAGAAATACTTGTAACTATCAAATTTAGGAGACAGTAGTCAACGAATAAGTGCACCAACTACACATGTTATGGAGCCAGACACAAGGTTTTGGCCATAAAATTGTGAGGAATAACCAACATTTAGGAGCCAATGTAAAATTAATACGCCAGTGATGGTGAACCATGGTACCTCTGTTTCCTAACTACATGTCCCTTTGATGCTCAGCCAGACTTGTGTGACAAAGCATTATGGAACATATGGTTCTGAAATTTCTTAAGTGCCAATGTTCGCCATCACTGCTCTACAGTGCCCAAGCCTACCTATCTCTCCTTGGACAGGGAGTCTCGGAGGGATATTTCAACCCTCTGAGTGCAAGGGATTAGTCCCATCCAGAAGCGGAGACTGATGAGCTTCCTGAGAGTTGAAACTCTTGGGACCAAACTTTTTGTTATAGATCCTAAACAAATAGAAAATTAATGAGTTTCAGGTAACGTACCTCCTTTTATGTTGTGCACATCCCATCAAAGCAAGTCCTGGAAATGGTGGCTATTTTTGGTTAGGCACACAACGACACATTGTATCATCAGTGTTTTGAATTTCATTCCTAATGTTATCCGCTGAGGTATCAGTCGTGCGGGGTGTATTCCGGTACTATTCGGTGTATTCCGGTACTCTTATCCTTTTTAGATCCCACCCACAAACAAGTCTGAGCTGGTAAGATCTGGAGCCGGGGTTTCGTGGAAATGGTGCGGGTCTAAAAAAATACCCTGACTTGTTGCCTCAGTCTCACAAGAAATGTGTAGCATGCATCCAGTAAGTTATCACAATAAACACCCGCCTTTCCAAAGAGTAAGCCGTTTTGTGGGATTACTATTCTCGCGGCTGTGCTTTTGTCGTATCTGTGCTGACACCTAGAGGTTCCTCCCAGCACGTCCCGTGATGGAATGTGCTCAACATAAGAGGTGGGTTCCCAAAACTCTTAATTTCCTTTCATTCACTTACGTTGTGTGATGAAGACCTTGGGTTGGGGTCTGTATGACTTACGCTGTATTTAATTGCCAATTACTCTACTTGTATATAAAAAGGCTTATAACCAGTTTTTTTACATGTAGACCGAATTTTCAGAGCCATTCGGTTTAGGGATCCTCCGGTCGGGTCCTGCCACTTGGGAACCCGGCTCCTGAAGGCTACAGCATAGCATGTTGCACACCCTGTGAGCCTCTTGACAGCCCTGGCATGTGAAATGTTGCCGGGAAATCACGGTGACTCGGAGCATCATATCTGGAGAAACCCAGTGGAGCAGCCTAGCGTGTCTGGCTGCAGCAGGAGGGTGGTCGCAGCTCTCCTGCCGTGATCTCCTTCCTCTCGGATCATCGGATTCTCCCGGATTCTAAAATCGAAGAACCCGGAATGCTCAGGGTCCCGAGTATTCTGGATAAAGGGTGTTCGACCTGTACTCTAGTCTTGTTTTATCCTTGCCCCTTTCCTCTGCGGTTGTTAAAATTGTGTTTTATTTTTGTGCAGTCAGGTTAATGAACAGGTCACCAAAGATCATCCTACAAAAATAGACGGTGGTTACTCCAAGGTAGACCAGTACCAGACGCCTAGATGTGCTCGCATCTTTGCTCTCACACGGCAAGGGTACATGGGAACTGTTGTTCCTATCAAAGCAACTTGAAACGTGTGGATTAAATGGATGAACTTTTGAGATGTTCATACCTTCCAAATTCATACCATGCACGTCGGCCTGGTGGCTCTCGCTGTATTTCTAAAAATGTTCGTAAATTAGATCCCTGTAGCAATGGCCGCTCCATTCTGCTGATCCAATTAAAGCTAATAAATATTTCCCCCCCTAAAGACAGAGCAGACGAGGCGCTGCAGCAGCAATACAAAAACAAAAGTAACGCTCTGTGCCTTAAAAAATAATAATTAAATAGGTTATTTGGATAAATTAGCCGAGCGACGCGTGTTTATTGCAATTAGTTTTAAATGTTACAGAAAGAAGGAAAAAAACCTGTTGTTTTCTCAGTATGCTGAACCTTGGCATTTGCAAGAACACTGTCAGGTTTTGTTCATTACAGCGTGTCAGGCTGGCCACGTATAGCTGGAGGGAGCGGGAGCCTATATAGTCATTAACTTGTTATAATGGAATCGCAAACTGTTTTCTGGACATCACACACAGGGTTTACAATGCGGCAGCGTTTGGCCAGACATCCAGCATCTCATTATATTGCACTATTACATTTACCAGCCTTTCACTGTGTGTCTGTGTGTGTCTGTGTGTGTCTGTGTGTGTGTGTCTGTGTGTGTCTGTGTGTGTCATAAGTTGGGAGAAATGTATGAAACAAAACAAGAAAAAAGTGTCATCTGCGCTTATCCCTATAGCACCGTGTGAAACAGAACACAATTAGAGGTTTTTGTTTACTTGAATGGCCATAGAAGTTTTAGCTCGCCTGCCACGCTACGGCAAATTTAGTAGAGTTGAGTCTTACCTAATGGAACCAAAGGCTGCTATCTAGCAAACCACACGTGCTCATGCTGCTGGGGTTCGGGCGCGACACAATTTTTTCCATATTATGCATGTTTGGATTTCCAGCCATGTCATCTTTGCAGCTATTCCGTTCCGTGGCGTTTTTTGATCCCATGGTGGAATGGTTTCTGGGAGGATATAAATGAAAGCCCACCAGTCTTCCTCATGATTGAGAAGCAGCATGATTACATGTGGTTTGCTATAAAGCAGCCTTTGGTTTCATTCGGTAGGACTCCCCTTTACTGGAGGTGTCTTGACGCAGCAGGCGAGCTTACACTTAAATGGCCATTCAAGTAAACACAAACCTCTGATTGTGTTTTGTTTCACACGGTGTTATAGGGATAAGCGCAGATGACACTTTTTTCCCTTATGTTTTATTCATGTGACTGGGCTGGATACATCTGGTAGGTGCAGCCGCCCCGGTGGGGATCATGCACGACACTGTTTTTCTGTATTATTTAAGAATGTATGGCATATGCACTCACATTGAGCTTCTGGCAGTTACATGGTTAAGCTGAACATACAGGCGCTATGACCACTTATAGGAAGTGTTTAACTCCGCAGTGGTCATAAAGCTGGAAATTGTTGTAAATGAGGAAGCTCTGCCCCAAAATAGCACTGCTTACATAAAGCAATTGTTCATAGAGTTGTTTTTTACATTTTATTATTATAGTTTTTAAATTAAGGAGTTAACCGAGTTATCAATATTAAGATTAACCTCAATAGCTTGTAAGGCACAGCTGTCTTAAAGGGACACTCTAGGCAACATGACCACCTAAGATTTTTTAGGTGGTCATGATGCCCTGAGTATGCCCTTGTCTGTCCCCCCTCCCTCCGCTCAGCCGTTCGGCTGAACCAGCTGAAAAGAGCTGAGAGACGCGGAGGACTTTACTCCGCCCTCCCAGCTGTCAGTCAGCAGAGCGGGATTTGTATTTCCCGCTTCTGCCGACTATTGCCAAGTAGGAGACGTCATCGTGCTTTCAGCGTGATGACGTCTCCAACTCGTCGCAGTAGCTGGCGGCAGCGGCTGAGGATTAGTGTTGCGCGCTTCCTCTTGCGCACAACACTAATCCAAGAAGATGGAGCCGGGAGGAAGCCTGCTGATTGGCTGGCTTACGTGAGAGGCGCGCTTCTCACGTAAACCAGAAGGCAAGTAGAAGCAAGAAGGACGGGAGCGGAAGAGGAGGGAGGGGAGTATAAAAAAAAAAAAAAAAAGACCTCGTTGGAAACAAGTGGATTTTAGGGTATTACAGTAAAAAAAAAAAAAATCCCTAACTATTTATTGAGGGAATAGGTATAGTTTAATGTAAAAAGGGGGGGGGGAGATTTTTGATTAGAGTGTTCCTTTAAAGCAGTGTTTCTCAACTCGTATCCTCAGGACCCACTAACAGGCCTGGTTTGTGGGATAACGGAAGCACAGCACAGGTGATCTAATTAGCTGCTCAGTGATTGCAGTATTCAGTCTGCATTTCCGCAGGGTGATCTGCAAAATCTGGCCTGGAGTGGGTCCCGAGGACTGGAGTTGAAAAACCCAGGCTTTAAAGTGAGCCTGCTTTATGCCCCCCCCCCCGTGTTGGGCTCATTTGACAGGGAATTACTCCCAATATACCCGCTAAAGACTGCTGCAGCAAACCTCCCAGACGCCATAAAATCTTCCCCCAGTCTTAAGTCACTTAAGTCTCTAGTAACATACCTCGATACAGAATGTACCTGTAAACATGTAACATAGTGACTATATGCAGAATGCACCTGTAAACATGTAACATAGTGAGTATATGCAGAATGCACCTGTAAACATGTAACATAGTGAGTATATACAGAATGCACCTGTAAACATGTAACATAGTGAGTATATACAGAATGCACCTGTAAACATGTAACATAGTGACTATATACAGAATGCACCTGTAAACATGTAACATAGTGAGTATATACAGAATGCACCTGTAAACATAGAACAGTGACTATATACAGAATGCACCTGTAAACCTGTAACATAGTGACTATATACAGAATGCACCTGTAAACATGTAACATAGTGACTATATACAGAATGCACCTGTAAACCTGTAACCTAGTGACTATATACAGAATGCACCTGTAAACATGTAACATAGTGAGTATATACAGAATGCACCTGTAAACATGTAACATAGTGAGTATATACAGAATGCACCTGTAAACATGTAACATAGTGACTATATACAGAATGCACCTGTAAACATGTAACATAGTGAGTATATACAGAATGCACCTGTAAACATAGAACAGTGACTATATACAGAATGCACCTGTAAACCTGTAACATAGTGACTATATACAGAATGCACCTGTAAACATGTAACATAGTGACTATATACAGAATGCACCTGTAAACCTGTAACCTAGTGACTATATACAGAATGCACCTGTAAACCTGTAACATAGTGACTATATACAGAATGCACCTGTAACATAGTGACTATATACAGAATGCACCTGTAACATAGTGACTATATACAGAATGCACCTGTAATTATTAACATAGTGACTATATTTCCTATATATTTATTTTCTGTGTTAATCTGTAGATTTGTGTTATTTTTAAGATCTTGCATTTATTACTTTGTATTTCTGTAACAATTCAATGCTCTTGAACCCAGGACATACTTGAAAACGAGAGAAATCTCAATGTATCCTTCCTGGTAAAATACTTTTATAAATAAATAAAATAACTGACCTGCTGCAATGTACAAGTTCAGCAGCTGTTGAGGAACTGAACAGGCCTCCAATAAGTACCAGCTGTGCTTTATCCTAATGGGATGTTCTATTTCTTTGCCCTTTAAGATCAAAGCGCAATCCAGCCCATAACTGGTTATTGCTCTTGGGTACAACCTCATGATGCAGTGTGACAGAGTGGACGCGTCGGAGTATATTTGGTGTGAAAGGGATATTCTTGCGGTAGTGCTGACAAATGGTGCAAACCCCCATCATTCCATTGATGTAAGTGCTGCTTGCACCGGACTCTGCGTTTTCACTTACATAGTTACTTGGTAAAATTAAGTTGGGGGGAAAAAAGACAAATGTCCATCAGGTTCAGCATTCCACATATCCCTATGGCTGCTGTTGATCCAGAAGGAAGGCAATGAAAACCCCCAAAACACTTGATGCCAAGGCTGTGTTTTGCTTGGAAATTCTCCTTTTTATCTCCTTTTTCCCCGGTTGCAGCATGCCAGCAGGAAGGTGCCGGAGAGATGTGGCCTTGATGACTAGGTTTTTGCAGTAATGACTCGATTCCTCAGTACTAAATCCTTATTAGTTTTCTTAAAAATGAACTACTGCCTCCTCTTTACCTGATGATCACGGCTGAGTGGAAAGTATTACACGGCAGGCTTCTTGCACTGCATCTTGCAGCTTCTTTATAAAATGAAATAGCGGGGTAATGTACTGCATAAATGGGAATCGAATCCGCCACACGTCCGCCCAATATTTTATTCTAATAACTGCTCGGCTCTCTCCGCGCAAACACTCCACACTAGGCTATTTTTTACGGTAACCACATGTGTGCCCGCGCTAATAAATCGAAAAGGAAATAGAGCAATATCCCTTGAGCAAAAACCAAGCAAAATCTGTCTCGTCGAACGCATGTAAGGTGAGCACAAATGAATCTCTTAACACCACTTTCTGTGTGTGTGTATTATTCACTTATTTTTTTTTGGGAAGGGGGTTTAAATTAAAATGTATTTGCTCAGCAAGGTGAAACAACCTGTCCTCTAACTTCAAGAAGATTTTTTTTTTTTTGAATTTTTTTATTTTCCTTTTTTTTACGATAATATATCTATTTTTTTTTTTTTTTTTAAAAAAAGTGTAGTTGAGTTGATTGTGTGTTTCTGTCGTCCCCTCGCAGGTGCTATGCCAGCCCCCGAACAGGCTTCCATGATGGAGGACGGGCTCCAGAAGATCTCCCAAGAAGCTCCTTCAAACACTGTCATGGAGCCCGAAACGACGGCCACAAATATTCTGGCATCTGT
The DNA here is from genome assembly GCA_009667805.1 of Leptobrachium leishanense. NCBI lineage: Eukaryota > Metazoa > Chordata > Amphibia > Anura > Megophryidae > Leptobrachium > Leptobrachium leishanense. The sequence goes on from CM019069.1 coordinate 37,503,602, forward strand.
AAAGGAACAGGTTAGCAACGGACATGTGTTCTTGCTCCGATATATTGAATAAGTGTCAGCAAGGCACATCTGTACCATAGCGCATTGGTGCGGCGTCTGCTTCTCAGCAGTAGAATAAAGAATGCCAACGTCTGCTACTCAAAAGGTTTTAGGTGGTCTCGCCCGGTTAAATAAGCTTGCCGTTTCAGACAGCAGACTGCGGTGTAAAAGGTTTCAGATTTTGGTTTATTGTGATTTAAGCAAACATTGTATCCAAGCATTATCAACCTACCTTCCCTACAAAGGGCGGACACCACGTCCCCGCTTACCTTCTGGGTTTGTTTATAAATATGGAATCGTGTCCTGCCACATATTGACACCTTTTTCATTCTATTTGTGTGCATAGAACAGTTTTTCCCGCCAGCCTTTTCGTTCAAAGTGCTGCGTGCATTTTTTTGGATCTTGACTAAGTTTGTAGTGTCTATTTTTTGCACGGTTAATGCCAGTGATGCTCGTCCACTTTACTCTATCAATGTCTGCCTAGGCCTAATGGGTCAATTCCTTTAAAGGGACACTACTCATCCTGACCACTTTAAAAAGATAAAGTGTTCAGGATTTGAGAAGTGCACCCCCTTTCTCTACCCTACCCCAATCTGGAGATTTTGCTGGGTGAAGTACAGGAGTTTCCTGCATCAACAGCAGCTGGGATTTAGAATTTCCCGGCTGCTGGCCACTAGTGATGTTCGCGTGCGGTCTCAGAAGCAGTGATGGATCAGATCTGCGCAGGCGCTACAGAACATGCATACGCAAAGTGCGCAAGTCCCGTAGTGGTGCGCGTTTTGTCCTTATTTTCAACAGAGGATCCCTTTAAAAGGAAAGTGAAGAGCATTGGGTTGAGAAACATGAGCCATTTCTCAGTCGTGATAACACCTGGAAGATTCGCCAGATAAGGTTAATTACCATGTATTCATTTTTAATCTAACTCGTTTACAGCTTTTAAAAAAATGACTTTCACAACACTGTAAACATGGGTTTTTGTGCCCGGAGTTTCCCTCTAGTGGAACTCATGACGTGAATCGAGGGAGATTCCGGATTTCCTTCCACGCAAAGCTGCTTTAGGATTTATTAAAGAAAGAGGAAAATAATATATATCTCTCAAAATGTGATGGGGTTGGGGAGGGTCTCAATGAGTAAACTATATTAAGTCCTCCAGGGACTTTTTTCATCTTGAGACAAGTCTGTGGAGGACTGAAACGTTGATATAGAGTATTAAACATAAAATCATCGTTCGAGACGGCTCCGTTGTGCGATACCTCTTCAGTATCCAGTCATTTGTATCTTGTATCACAGCAGGTAAAGCACGTGGGTATCTGAGCGCTCAGGTCTTGTTATGTTATATATACTTGGATATAAAATATATGTGTGTATTAGGGATAGACCGATATGGTTAAGTCCAGGCCGATACCGATTATCGGCCGTCTCTCTGGCTGATAACCGATATCAGGGGCCGATATTCTGTGCACTTAAATTTTTGAAAACGAACACAATTTCACACAAATCTGGTATAAACTGAACATGTTTATTCATATTTTAAACATTAAATTAGGGGGTCGACCGACCCTGCATGCAGATCTCAGAGAGAGCAGGGTAAGACCCGGTCACCGGCCTGAAAAAAAGGTTTACTGTATGTTCAACTGTATATCGCTAGCTGGCTGTCTGTTCCTTTAAGTAATTACAACCAGGGTGTGCTGCTGAGTGTTCTGCTCCCTTCACTAGCCCCACGCAGTCACGCATGCTGAGTGCTCTGCTCCCTTCACTAGCCCCACGCAGTCACGCACTAACCAACCCCACTAGCTGCAGCAGCTCCCCCTCCTTCCTCAGCTCCATCTTTAAAGCCCCGTTACTCCGTCCATTGACTCCATCCATAATGAGCAGTTACTACCCGGGACACAGCACTGCAACCCAGAGCTCAGCCTGACCTGAAGCCCCCTTAAACACAGCCCTGCCTGAAGTTCAACCTGCAGCAGGTGAAAAAAAAATGGCCCACAGCTGTGTGTGTGCACTGCAGACTGAAGTGCACACACACAGCTGTGGGCCATTTTTTTTTTTCACCTGCTGCAGGTTGAGCTTCAGGCAGGGCTGTGTTTAAGGGGGCTTCAGGTCAGGCTGAGCTCTGGGTTGCAGTGCTGTGTCCCGGGTAGTAACTGCTCATTATGGATTGAGTCAGTGGACGGAGCAACGGGGCTTTAAAGATGGAGCTGAGGAAGGAGGGGGAGCTGCTGCAGCTAGTGGGGTTGGTTAGTGCGTGACTGCGTGGGGCTAGTGAAGGGAGCAGAGCACTCAGCATGCGTGACTGCGTGGGGCTAGTGAAGGGAGCAGAACACTCAGCAGCACACCCTGGTTGTAATTACTTAAAGGAACAGACAGCCAGCTAGCGATATACAGTTAAACATACAGTAAACTTTTTTTTCAGGCCGGTGACCGGGTCTTACCCTGCTCTCTCCGAGATCTGCATGCAGGGGCAGGGTTTCCGGATATGCTGACGCGAGGACCATGTGGTGGGCGGCGTAGCTCCTCATTGGTCGGCTTCTCCTGCAACGGAACAAGAACATCGCATGCGCTTCGCAGTGACCAAGCGCGCTGGGGAGCGGCAAGTAGAAATCGGTAATATCGGGGACTTGAACACCGATACCGATAAATTCAAAAAACCCCAAAATCGCCCCAAAATATCGGTAGATCCGATAATCGGTCGACCCCTAGTGTGTATGTGTGTATGTATATATACTGTATATTTAATAATTATTATTGTCATTTATATAGCGCCAACAGTTTCTGCAGCGCTTTACAATAGCCAAAGGGAACGAAATACAATTAAACGGACGTAAGATGGAAACGAGGTGTAGAGGGGCCTACTCATGAGAAAGAACCCGTTTTTTTTTTTCCCTCCTCCCTATGTCATTTCTTACTCTTAACACTGTCATCAGAAGTGCTGATAGTATGTGTTTAATGAAAGGGCGGAACTTTATTTGCAAAACATGACTAATGAATGAACCACGGGCAGCCTGTCAAAGAGGTTTGGGGGTTATCCACTAAATGTGGAAATTTTAACTTGTAGATTGGAGTAACTGAATTTGGAGTTATTTTTCGAACTCTGTGATTTGTTAATCTCTGCCTTTTTTTGTGTTAACATTTTGTATTTTGCGTGGAGTTCTCTTAACCAACGCATTTAGACTCTCCCCATCCCGATCACATTTTGGTTTAAACAGACATTCCTCCATTGTTTTCTTGAGTGCGTGTCCACGTGGGGATGATTCCACATATCCAGTTATTCTCCAATCAATAACTAAAACCACTTCGGAATCTGATCGGTACAATTTATCGGTTTATTTCGCCCCGTCTGACAGGTTCTTGTTCTTGTTATAGTCCTTTTTTTTATTTGTTTTTGCTTTTTTTTTTTTTTTTTTTTTTTTTTTTTTCTTCGATTGCTTGGTCTGGAAGTTCCCTGGGGACCTTCTCATGAAAATGAAGTCTGTCTCAAATGAGAAGTTCCAAACGGGAAGGAATTTTTTTTCTTCTTCTTCTTTATAATTTGATTACTCACAGCACTAAGCAAACTGGTTATTGCTGCTCAGAGGACGGCTGTATGTGTTTTCTGTCTGTGCTTCTGCCAGTCCTTTAAATGGGACACAACCTGCCGACTGAAAGCCACGTAGGATTATTGGAGACACAGGTAGGACCTACAGTGTAACTACTTTATCAGTAATGATACTGGCGGGGACAACTGGTTGTACTCCCAGGCCTTTGTAATCCATGTGTTGGATTAGTAGGATACTTTAAAGTGGGTCAGCTCCCTTGGCCCTCCCGATGTTTTAGAACTACATCTCTCATGATGATCGGCCACTCAGGTTGACTGCACATCATGGGAAATGTAGTTGTGAATCAACTGGAAGGGTTTGATTGCTGACCACTAAAGTAGAGTGACATGCCAGTCACACAAAGTACCATATCCGCACCTTACAAATGTGGCTTGTCCTCATCTGGATGGAAGGCCACGGTTGTGGACCCCTACTTTAAGAGACCACAGAGGTGGGCAAAAGTCTTGCAGCGCTTGCCTCTACATGGACTTCCAACAAGATTGCATAAATATTAAACCTATACCAATAATAGAAAATAACTTTTAATTCTATACTGAATAAAAGGAACTTTCGTGCAGATTTCAAATCTGAAAACGAATGAACATCATTATGTTTAGTTTTTTATTCTAAAATGATTTTTATGGCACAAAATGAACACACGGCTTAGAAAAGTACCACTGGATTCAGTATATCCTTGTATCAACCAATCCGAGGCCAGAATATTGAAGCTAATCTCCGTTTAGGGTTTCTGAACTATCACTGGTTACTTTCTAACCCTCTGTGTCCTATAAAAAGGGGCATTTGAAGGATGAAACCAAATATCAGGATTGGGCCACAGGTAGTGTGAAGATGACACCAGTGTCAAAGTGCCGCAGTTCAAGTGGGTATTGTGTTACACAAAACATGGCGGACAAACTTGCATTACTTCACTGTATTGGGGTCTCTCTCTGTCTGTACATACACACTGTAATCGGGTACCTAAATGCAGAGGTATGGGAAGGTAAACTCAAAAGATCTGGGTGAGGATCCCAAAATTATACAGAGATAGAATTAAGGAAGCACAAACCAAACCGTGAAGGTGCTTAAATGACTAAATGTGCATAAAATACACAAAAGAGGCCGGCACGCACAAAGTATAGATTGTGTTAAACCCACCGCTGCGTCAAAGTGCTACCGTGTTATTGGGTTCTACTTTACTCTCAATGTGGGCGATATGGGGTGACATCAGTTACAGGAGGGGAGCAGGTCATGCAGTCAAAAAGCATACAGTTAGAGATGAGTTCCCCTGCCGTTACCATGTACAAATACGCAGATTGTGTCCTGACACTAGATACAGTTAAAGCAAACTGAAATGTGGGCACGTCTGAGCTCAGACTCCCTCTTAACGTGATAGTCATACAGGATCCCCTAATACTCAAACTATTAGCTGCTCCCCATTTTATATAACGTTGCAGCAATACACTGTCTCTCTCTCGACGCGCCAGCGGTTCTGAATACTCGCCGCTTTGTGTCACAGGCTCGCCATTGTTTATTGTTGGGAACACAATGCAGCGCACTCTTTCCCCAGTTTGTTTGTAAACCCAACAGAATTGAGCAAACAAAGTGAGCTGACCAACAAGACCCGGGTCTCATCCTAAGAAAACCGAGGCTCGCTGCTATTCACAGCTTTCTCCCACACACAATGATTTTACTATCATTTCTATGAAAAGCCGAAACATTTCCTGCCAAGATGATGTATTCTAAACGAGGAACTGGCAGCGATCTGGACGTACCCGGGGAGTGTAAAGAAATGCTGCTGTGTTGGATTATGGAGTTTTTCCTGTTTACAATGTAAGCTTGGAAATTATTTGCACCTTTGCCCGAATAAAAGGAATTTACTATTTTAATAGAATTTACTGACCTGGTACCTTTTTTTTTTTTTTTTATTAATTTATTCCCCCCCCCCCTCCTTTTTCTTGAATTTAGATCTGGTAAAGGCTGGTAACACATAAGCCTCCCAGCCTGTCTTTAATCTTCACAAACATGTTGTTCAAAATATTTCTGGACCTCGTCTTCTAATCGTTGCTCCCATTTAAGTCTATAATTTTTTTTCTTATCACATTCTTGATAAAGGGAACCGAAACATTGCGTAACTGATAGTTTTTGGCACAGCCCACCTTGGCTGTAGTTACATTTTGCAGCTTATCCATAAATGTGTTACTTTCGTCAGGTGTTACCAAGTATCTGTGCTCCGTTCCTGAGTTTAAAATCCTGAATCCAGTTTGGAAATCTCATTTGTCTGTATGGATGTATGTATTGGCTTTTGTATTTTTATTGTTATATATTGAGGGGGTGGGGAGGGTACCATTGCACATATAAGCACTGTATGGGCAAGACTGGGCATTTGTCCTGTTAGGATTTCCGGTGTTGGATGCCAACAGACTCTATAGCAGAGATGGTAACATTGTCTCTTTCAGTGGTTTCAGAAATGACTCTCCATGACGCTCTGCCAGCCCCAAAGGCTGTTATGGACTTGTGAAAGGTGATGGTTTTGCCTGTTTTCATTCCATTTTCCTTGTTCACTCATAACCACGTTGTGACAGAAGTGCAGAAAAACGCGCTGCAGGTATTAAGTTCAACATTGTAGAAAATTTTACAGTGTATTAAAAAAAGAAACCTACAATGAAATGACTGATATTCATTCTTCATAGACACTCTGGGCTCTATCACCTCATTAACGCTAGCGTTCACATAAATGAGCGTTAGTGCTAGCTTATATTAGGAGATGGCGCTCTGCCTAAATCCCCCCCGATCACTAACAGGTTAAGAAACCCCTTAGTGAATCGGTGTTGGCGTTTTTTTAGAGCAAACGTACTGTACTTTGCGCTCCCCATGTTAAGCATAGGGAGCACAAAGTGTAAGCGGAGAGTAATTAACGTTAGGATCACAAGGTCCTAACGCTAATTATGGACGGCTTTCGCTAACCGATTCCGCTGCTGCAGAATCAGCAGCAGCTGACACCCCCCCCAAAAAAACCAAAACGCAAACAAAAAAAAATCACTTCTCATCCCACAGCGAGAATGGTGGCCCGATCTGCCTCTTCAGGCTTCCAGGAGCAGATTGAGACTGGGGAAAAAAGTCTCCCAGTCTCCCTCTGCGATCCCTCCGCCAACTTGCAGGATCTCTCGAGAGGCAAGATGCTGACGGTCATGTGACCCGGCAGCAGAAGCCTCCAAGGAGGGGATGCTTGCGATGGCGCATTAGCGGTGCCCCGAGCATACAGGACCCTTGGAGCCGCTACAGGACAGGCTGCTGGACTCAGCGCCTGCACCGTAATCTACAGGTAAAACGGGGGTGTTGAGGGGAGATTAGCGAACCCAAATTTTTCCCCTTAGCGTCCCCATTTTAGCTGTAGGCAGTTGATAGGGCCCTATAACTATACATGGATTAAAATTGCTTATTTCCTGTTAGTTTTGTCATTGAAGGGATATATTGGTGGCAGTTTGGCCAATGGGGTTTATTTCAAACACCATACAGAAAGAACTTAACCCATGCTTGGTTCAGCACAAGTCTGCCGTATGTTCTTGTGTCATGGCTTTGATTATCGTATGTCATATTGTACGTCATTTTCAGCAGCCACATGAAACTTGCGGTGTAGAGTAACTCAGAAATGTAGAAAACCGTGTTAAAATATTAGTAGCCACTGGCTGCTTGGCTTCAGGCTTGGTCAAGCCTTGCTTTAAAGGGACACTCTCTATACAATGTAACCACTCAATCTTATCGGGATGGTCACACTGCTCTGAGCTCTTTCTCTCCAAGGGGGCTCAGAGTGTCGATTCATCCCTTGGAGTGCAGATGTTTAGTTTCTCCGGGAACCTGAGGCCAGTGAGCGCTGAGCTTGGGTTTTCCAAGATTTGGGACCTTAGGGCTTTGGGAGCTACTGGATTGGCCGACACGGCCAGCCCTTTATGGTCACGTGACATGTAGCTGCCAGCAGTGTGTCACAATCTACAGGGCTCAGAGTCTAGCACTGGATATAAGTTTTTCAAGAAATCTAAAGGGTTAAAATGGGAGTGGGTCAGGAGGCGTTAATGTTTAACCCCTCTGTTTCCTGCCCCCTCCTGTTTCAGCAGAAGAATATTCCATTCCCCCCTCCTGTTTCTAATCGCCTCACCATCTAGATTGTAAATTCCCACGGTAATAGGGTCCTCATATCCTTATATACTGTATCTGCTAGCAGCAATACTGACCTGCCTCCTGTATCTATTGTAGAATTGTCCTGTCTTTACCCATTACATCTTGTACAGCGCTACGGAATGTGTTGGCGCTTAATAAATAATAATAATTCCATTACGTTCAGAAACATTGGCCACCAGTTTCTGTGGACGGGAACAGAAAGTCTAAAGTTGATGCCACATTGATTTTAGATTTGTGGCACAATAAACTGATATTAATTTAGTATGTTTCCGCTCTTTGCTGTTCACTGTATCTTCCGATCTATCTCAGCGAAGAGCTAATTAAACTGCATGGCAGCGTGTATAAATATGCTTGTAGGAAAAAATGTATTTTCTCAAACACAATTTGTCATGAGTAACTATTGTTACGATTTTTTTAGACAAATTAACCCAATTCCCCAACAGGAGTACGATTCGTACATTCTATGAATAGTCATCAAAGGAGAAATCGCGTTAATCCCGCTCGGTTCGTATTTGCATTTTTTGCCTTTGATTTCTCCGTCAGCCGACGCGGTCCTGATTAAAATCATTTTGCTCCTGCATATTGTCACAGGCCTGAGTAATTTCATCACATCTCCCGCTCCACTATATCTCCCAGCTACTTGTTGAAGTGTAAATTGTATCTCTGTCTCTGGATCACTGATGAAGCACAAAGACTTACGGGAGGACGGCATGATTTATTTTATAGAAAAAAGATTTATAGAAAAGGGTCGATTTTCTAAATTCAGCCCAGAGTTTGGCAGAGAATTGTTAGCGTTGAAGTCAAGAAGGAAGGGAGCTGTGATTGGCCGAGCTCTTGTGTAATAATAGACTGGTAACATTTGTATCTTTTTTCCTTTTCATCCAAAGAGCAGCTTTATGGAAATAATTGTCAGAAATGTAAATGGAGCCATGTGATAAATTGCATCAGACGATCTATGATTGACTCCTCCAGAATTACTTTATTAGATGTTTATAGCGGTAACCTGGAGGAGCCATATGTTGGCGTACTGTTCTGTCATATCACATTCTGCGGAATGGCACTATATTTGTCAAAAATAATAAAATGCCTATCATTTTCCATCCTTGCTTGTCTGAATAGTTGTAATTATGAAGAGTAAAGACAGAGACGGCTGTGGGTTTTTTCCTTTTTGTTCTTTGTGTTGGCAGCCTGTTCAGACCTTCTTCTTTTTTTTTTTTTTCTTTTTTCTGTGTGTGTTTAAAAAAAAATAATATATATATCTATCTCACATCCCAGAAATTCAGAGAACTTCTTCACAGAGCCTATGTGCTACATTCCCAGTGTGCAGCACGGTACTCTGGGTAAGACATGCAAATGACGTTTGCAATTATTTTTTTTCTTTGTATCCTGGGTCTGTTTTCACACAGAAACCTCTAATCAATGCCATATTAGATGACTTTATTTTTTATCAAGGATCAGGCCAACCTGGTCTTTGCTAAAAAAAAAACAAGAAAAAAAAAGCAGTCTAGTGCGGCATTGATTAGAGGTTTCTGTGTGAAAACAGACCCAGGATGTAAAATGCAAAAAAAAATGAGAAATTGTAAACCTCATTTGCATGTCTTACCCAGAGTTCCATGCTACATATTGGGAATGTAACACATGAATTGCTGGGATTTGTAAATGAGTTCTGCAATAATAAACTTTAAAAGCTTCCACACAGCAAATGATGATCTAATTTTTTTTTTGCCCTCCACCATAATGTGTGTGTGTGTGTGTACACATAGGTGCATCTCAAGAATTTAGAATGTTGCGAAAAAGTTAATTTTATTTAATTCAACTCAAATTGTGAAACTTGTGTATTAAACTAATTCCGTCTGTGTGCATTGAATTTATTTAATACACAAGTTTCACAAATTGAGTATGGGCTGGGTGGAGTAGAGGTAACATCACTGCTCTGCGTGGAAAGAGCCTGTGGAGACATGGGTTCGATCCCAGCAAGAGCACCTCTCCAGTAAGTGTCCTTGGGCAAGACACCTAACGGTACGTACTCGCCACCACCCAGGACATACTTGAAAACCAGAGAAATCTCAATGTATCCTTCCTGGTTAAATACTTTCTCCAAAACAAAAAAATAATGAAATAAATTAACTTTTCCACGACATTCTAATTTTATTGATGCACCTGTGTTATATGAAAATGTGTGTTTAATGAGGTCTGGTTATTAAAACATACTTCCCAAGTGTCTGTTTTTGGAGGTGCTAACCCTATATTCTGGATGCAAGTCATACTGTCCCTTTTGCTTCTTTTTAGGGGGCTACATGTGATCGGGGTGTGCAAACTTATAACAGAGCTGTGGAGCAAAAGAAACAAACAGCGTAAATAAACCAGGAGTCTCTAAACTAATATTGTTAGAAATAGCAATGTGTAAATCAAATCCTTTGTCCTTGTTGTAAGTTACGTAAAGATACCCTATAGGTCTTGAAATCCATTAAAATGTTTCTGGTGGGCCTTTCTCTGGCCACGTCTCCTGTAACGGTCCCTTTGGTTGTTTGGAAATACTGTGAGGTGTGTAAGAGGCTTAAACGATAGGTCTACTTGTTCATTTTTGTACTTGGAACCTGCTCGGTCTCCAACTTGGAGGTGGCAGTGATCATTGGCGGTGTGTGGTGTGGGTTTTAGGCTATGATGGAACGTGGTGTCTCTCCATGTTTATGCAGGAACGCGAGGAGATCTTTCAGCTGCTTAAACTGCTTACGCGTTGTGAAACAAATGAAACCGCCATGTGAGCCACTTGAGCTAATTATGCATTTGAGAAAGGAGCAACATAGCGCGTTTCAGAGCGTTTCGCTGTGTGATTTGGATGTCGCTCGCGGCTCCTCAAGCCCTTTTGGAGGCTCTTGCCATCCCAGAAATTGATTTAAGGAAAAAACAATCACACTCTGTTCCGAAAATCTGCCACGTAAAAAATTATTCCATCATTCTTCTCTTGAGACATTGGTGAAAGGTGGCTGAAGTGGCCCCTCTGCTCCCTCACTCCTGCGGTGACGAGTATGCTGCAGTTTTCATGCATTATGCTGATACGGTTTATGTGACATTATGTGCAACATAATATCTGTAGGTTGTAAGATCAATATATTGTTAGCTTCCTCAGGCATTCGGTGTTCAGTTCATTGGGTCAGACAAGGATAAGGCATAGTTATATTGAACTTTGTACCTGTTCGACCATGACAAATGTGTTCAACATTCAATCTTGGTCAGCTGTCTGCAAACCAATAGTCTTACCTTGGGATCCCATCTGTGGAGAACCATGATGATAAATTCTAGTCGTCTAGCTGTGAATGCACCACTCTGGACCATCTAAGGCCAGGGGAATGGATAATGGCTTGTAGAAAAATGGGATCTACCCATGAATGTGATGCTCATACTTGCAACATTGATGATCATCCGCTTGCTATGCTTCACCAGTGACACTTGGAGCTTCCCAGCAGCCTGATTGATGGTGAAAGTCAAAGCCTGCATTTGGCCCAATTTGTATAGGCTTTAAATTGCCCTCCCGTCACCACTCCTCCTGATCCATGTATCTTTTTAAGGTGGTCAGGTTGTGCGGACCCCCCGATCCCTGAAGCCCCAATCTGGAGATATTGCTGGGTGAAGTGGAGACGTGAACTCCACCCCATCCCGCATCAACAGACAGGATTTAGAATTTCCTGGCTGCCGGTCACCAGGTCGTTCACTAGTGACATCAGCACACAGAGAGCACACCGACCTCCTCTCTGAGACAACCTGCATTACTGAGCTTCTCAAACAGGCAGCGATGGATTGGATCTGTATTGGGATGTGCACCTCTGATCCATCGTTCTTTGCAGGTGCTGTGGAACTTGTGTATGTGAAGTGCGCGAGTCTGTAGCGATGCACAATTTGTGGCATCTACGCAAGTTGGGTAGGAGCGAGAATTGCATCGGATAGCTTCAGGGTCTTCTGGGTTCAGAAGTTTCCGAACTGAAAAGGAGGATCAGTGTGCAACAAGGGACAAAAGGTGAGAATAATCAACGAAAAACACAAAATATTGAGTAATTGGGCAAAGGCTGAAAGGGGCGTCTGTCCAATAATTTAAGGGTTAAAAAGGGAACTCTGAGTTGCATCTTCTACTCGATTAGAAGTGACTGGTTGTTCCCCCTCTCACCGTTTAGGCCTCTAGTTCTTTTGTGTATTCGGCCATAGTGATGCCATACATTGACGCCATGAGACTGCCAACTCCCAGGCTTAGCATGACCAGGTCTTCAACTGAATGATGGCCAAGCAATGTCCTCAGTATTAATAGAATAGCAGGCCTATTCACTAAAAGGGTGAAACTCAGGAAAAGTGACAGGTGAAGAGAACAATTCTAGACCAAATAGCCGATTTGGAAAGTGCAATAAATGGGAGAATTTTTCTGGTTCGGCCATTTTGACCTAGAATTTTCACTTCTCCAGTCATTCTCATGAGTTTCACCCTTTAGTGCCATGTTTCCCAAACCGCTGACAGGCCAGGTTTGCAGATATCTGAAGCGCAGCACAGGTGATATGATTTGCTGCTTTGTGATTGCAGGATTCAGTCTGCCTTTCCCCAAGGTGATCCTTAAAACCTGGTCTGTTAGGGGGACCTGAGGACAGGATTGGGATACGCTGCTTTATGTCCCATTCGCACTAAGCGATTTTTCGCACGGTTTTTGCCACAATGTCATGCAATGTAGCTTTTTCAATGGATCTGATCTCACAGCTCAATGTCGCTGTAGCTTGTCGCTTGTACATGACCCTTTTTGCCACCAACATATCAAGTGTTGCGCAATATCGCGCATAACGGCCATATTACGCGATATTATCGCTCAAAGCGCGTGTATGAAAAGTGCGCAGAAAAACGTGCGATTTTTCATGTCGCTGAGTGCAAATGGGCCCTTAGTGAATAGACCTGTAGGACTTTTTTGTATTTTCCTCGTTAACCCCTTCACTGCTGAGCCATTTCACGTCTTAAAAAACACATTTCCTTTTTTTTCTCTTTTTTCTTTACTTTAAACATGGTCATGTTTGGTATCATTGGAAAGGTCATGCTCTGGCCTTTCTAATGATACCAAACATTGACCCTGCTAGCTGCCAACAGTCGGGAGATATCGGGGTTCAAAGGAACCCCCCTATCTCCACCCCATCTTTCCTTAGGAGTCAATGAGGACGTTCCCCACACGTCCTCAGCAGTGAAAGGGTTAATCTGCGTGTTGCTATGTGATGAGAAATCCGGCAGTTCAGTAATTCCCCTTTTCCGATGTTGCAGAAACCCCTTAGCGAGTATCGCGTATTTTAACATGGGTACGTCGCAGTAGGTTATATTCGGAGACTGAGAGTGACACGATATTTGGCCTAGAAGATGCTTCTCTAACAAGTCCCCAGTGATTGTGCCACAGCAACTTGTTTATCATGATTACTTAGATCTAAATATGCACACGCATTAAATCTTCATGCCAGAGCTTGATTGCTGAACGTACAAACACGAGCCTTTAGAATATGATCTTTATTTTTCCCCCCTTCATGGCTGGTGCGAATTTCTATGGTTGGGGGGGGGGGAGGGGAAATAAAAAAAAAGAGCATGAAAAGGTATAAAATCACGGTTGCCCTTTCCAAAACCAATTTACCGAGTGCTTGAAATCTGCTCGGGAAACGAATTGTCACAGCTGGTTTCTCAGCACAATGAGCATTACTCCATACTAATGTATTAATATTTCCTGCACCCCCTTTTCGTTCGCTTTTTAACGCCAGTGTTTCTCATTTGGTGACAAACCAGTGGATCGCTGCCAACACGATGGGTGGGAAGAATGTTTAACCTGAGCAAACACAGTCCTATGAGGGAGTGGGAGTTTGCAGTGTTTGATATTAATGTTTTGAACCTTTGGTTCCTCGGAGATTTCTCTTACAGGCTCCAGGTAATAAAGAAGAATGTTCGGTTCTTCAGCTAAAAGGATTTTGTATCCATTCTGTGCGAGGCTCCTATAAATTACTTTTTGCGATGGAGGGCTTAGCGGCTCTAAAGCGGCTAAATGAAATTCTAAAGGTCATGGGAGCCTCGCATTCATAACTGGGTGACATTTTAGACACCCATGCACCCCCTCTGCGTTGCTCATTTCATAGTATACATGTGTGTAAGTGTATGTATATGTGTGTGTGTGTATGTATATATATATGTGTGTGTATATATATATATATATATATACTGCATGTATGGGTCTACTGGCTGAACAAATTGGATTTTTTTTCTATGAATTTGGTGGCAGAATCTTATAATTTATTGGCTTAAGCAATATTAATTGCACACTGGGGTCACCTCAGGTTAAAAAATGACACTGGGGGCGGAGCTAGACTCGGACACGAGAAGACGCGTTTACACAGAGCGCCGCTACAGAGACTGTTATTTCAAGACTATTTGGCACATATTTCTCGCTTTTTGTTACCTGCTGGGAGTATACGGACCTGCTGACCCAGAGGAGGCACGGAGGGACCCCGGGCAGAGTCGAGAGGCGGTCCGGCGACCGCAAGAGGCCCCCAGAACGAAGACGGCAGCCTAGTGCGGGCAGCCATTTTAGGAGCCTGTGGAGATACTGCGATCTGTTGCTGCCTCGCCAACTGTGGAGAATCACACCCTGGTCCCGCCTAGCGCCCGGATGGGTAAGAGGTCAGCGAAGCGGGCTGTCTCGGTGCTGGACCCGGGCCAGCGTGACATCCACGACTCTTTGGGTGGCGGACGGCTGTTCGCCGCAGGTCTCCCCTCCCCCAGCCTGCGTCCGGGATACGGTTCCTCAGATGAGGATGGATTCACCTGGTCGAGGGGGAGTGGGGAGGGGGCTGACCTGCTTTCCTCTGAGCCTCCACTACAGGACCAAAAGGCCAGGAAGGCCTCGGCGAAAAGAGCTGCTAAGGTGGCCCGGCGAAGGGCTGCGCGCTCTGTCTCTTCTGACGTCGCTGCAGTTCAGAATGCCTCGTCTGCTTTTCTGGAGGCTACCCTGGGGGAAGATGTTCAGCTGGCCACTAAAGGTGACATTAAGAGAATGGTAAATGATATGCGAACAATGTGGAGTGCTGACGTGGCGGGGTAAAAGCTGAGGTAACCCTGGTACGGGAACATATGGTAGATATTCAAGCCCGAACGTCGACTGTGGAGACCGCGCAAACCAGCCTTGCCTGTAGGGTGGAATCTCTACAGCTACAAGTGGAGACTTTGTCGCGTACAGTGGAATCATTGGACGCCCGACACCGCCGGCGTAATATCCGTATCTGGGGGGTCCCGGAATCAGTGCAGACAGAGGTGACTGTGGCATGTGCCAACCGCTTGGCGAGCCATCTGCTGAAGCTCCCTCCCAACGCTCCAGAGACTTTCAGCTTGACGATTCGCGTCCGGAAATCGGCGACAGCCCCGGAGGCGGCGCCGCCGCAAGATGATATTGCAGTGGCAAAGGAAATACCCATGAAACAAAGGCTGATGTCGCTACCCTTGGCAAGGGGTTACATAGTTACATAGTTATATAGGCTGAAAAAAGACATGCGTCCATCGGGTTCAGCCTCTCCCACATAACCTACTGCTGTTGATCCAAAAGAAGGCAAAAAACCCAGTCTGAAATATGCAACATACCGGGAAAAAAATTCCTTCTTGCCCCCAGAATGGCGTCAGATTTCTCCTTGGATCAAGAAGCTTTTACCCACATATTAAATATTATAACCCTTAATATTCTGTGTCTGCAGGAAGTCATCCAGTCGTTTTTTAAAAGTCTGTACAGACTCTGACCCAACCGGCAGAGAATTCCACAGCTTTATTGTTCTCACCGTAAAGTAACCCTTCCTATGCTTTAAGCTAAATTTTCTTTCTTCCAGTCTAAATGGATGACCCCTTGTCCTATGTATAGTCCTGTTAATGAATAGGTTATCAGACAATGGTTGATAATGGCCCCGTATATATTTATATAAGGTTATCAGATCCCCTCTAAGGCGCCTTTTCTCTAAACTAAACAGGTTTAAGCTTGTCAGTCTTTCCTCATAACTTAACCCTTCCATTCCCCTTATTAATTTAGTTGCCCGTCTCTGCACTTTTTCTAGCGCTATAATTTCTTTTTTTAAGACCGGTGCCCAAAATTGCACGGCATTGCCTTTTGAATCTTCCGCAGTGTATTTGTATAACGGTCTGCCTTTCTTGACGCTGGCGGCGCGCCGGAGGTTCCGGGAGGTGGCGACTTGTCTTCGAGCTAAGGGGGTTCGGTTCAGATGGGGGGCGGCCGGCACCCTGCTCTTTACACTCGACAACGTGCCGTATGTCTTTGGCACCCCGGATGAAGTATGGCCGGTCCTTGCCTCACTAGGGATTCCCAGAGGTCTGGAGACCGTAGTGGGTAGTGCCGCGGCTTCACCCGCTCTGGACCCAGGCTTAGTGCCCGCTGCCTACCTCCCTCGCCTCTGGAGTATTAGAGACTGGCGGCCCATAATTGATTAGATGATTCCCCCACCCATCAGTTGGTTAGGGCTCCCACGTTGGGTGTTTAAGACCTTTATCCTACGGTTTTGGAGGACTTTTCTTTTGTTGTCCGTCTTTTTCTTCATCTACTTTTTACATTTATTCCCCCCCCCCCCCCATCCTTAATTCAGAGGCGCTTCGGACACGTTTCTCTTGCTGACATTCCCCGGCTGGGGATAGATTCGAGACTTTGGTTTTATTTTTTACGGGGTATTTCTGACGAATCTGTTATAGCCCCCCCTTTCTATTTTTCTTTCCGACGTTTTGATGCTTCTTCATGCGACCCCCCCCCCCTTTATGTTCTATATGTTTCTTATGAGAGTACAATATCTGGCCCCGCGAGGGCGAATATGATGGTCAGTCTGTGACCTTTCTTTCTTTATAAAATGACAAAATTGCCAACCGTTGAAATGCGGGGGAACAAACACACACACTTTGTGGGGGGGGGACACACACACACTGTGCATGGGGGCAGCACACGGTCGTTCGGTGCCCATTAACCCCTCCACTGGTCGGGCCCAGGATAGGTCTGTGCCTCTTTCCTTCCTCTGCTCTCTGTGTGTCTTTCTTTTTTTTGTGCCTCCTTTTTTCTTTTGTCTTTCTTTTTCTTCTTTGCTACCACCTTTTTTACCTTTCGGTCCCACCTTTTTTCTTTGGTGCCTCCTTTTTTTTTTTTTCTTCGCCTCTCTTTTTCTTTGCCGCCTTTTTTTCTTTGGTACCACCTTTTTTTATTTAGTGCCTTTTTTTTTCTTTTGTGCCACCCGATTTTTTCTTTGTCGTTTCTTTCCTTTGTGCCTTTTCTTTTGTCTTTCACTTTTCTTTCTTTTGCCTCTTTTTATAAAAGGCATGCCGGTCACACTGCTGGACTTGATGTGGCTGGTTTAATAGGAGTAAGATGTATTTCGGCTCAATACAGGAGCCTTTATCAAGTATCCCACTGAAAAGTCACAGGTATGGGATGTGACTTGAAAGAACCGTTACGTTTCGTTTCACACGGTCGTTCACCCTTCCTGTTGAGCTCACCAGGCGAGACCAAGATTAAATGTTGCACGGAGGGAAAGCAGAGATCAGTATCATGGCACACATCGACACTGTTAACGGCTTAACAGACCTTCAAGCACTGAATGATGAAACGACTTTCCATGGGAACAAAAGGTGATGAGCACCTTGCTCAAACAAGCCCATCTTTTACACGCTCTCTCTATGTAGAGGGTTTGCAGGTTGGGGGGAAAGAAGCCACAAAAACACCAAATCATGCATTTAACAGTGATCTAAAGCGAATCCATACATACAGCACAATGTAGCAAACAAATCTAAAATCGTGTCTGAGCAGTTGTTGCTAGAAGGTAAAGAAGCCCATAAATGAGGTACCGGTTACCCAGACATCGCAGATTTATTTTGTTCTAGACTAGATTGTAAGCTCTCGAGCAGGGTCCGCTCTCATACGGTTCTGTGTGTTTTACATGTATATTTGTTGTTCTGTCTCGCCCATTGTATAGCTCTACAGAATTAAATGGCGCTTTATAAATGCTTGTAACTGTAACTAGTGGTTCCCAACCCAGTCCTCAGGTCTTCCTAACAGGCCAGGTTTGCCGGATATCTGATGCACAACACAGGGGATATGATTTGCTGCTCAGTGATTGCAACACCTGTTGTACGTTTCACCAAGTTCATAAATGCAATATGTTCCGTTGACTTCTCACCAATAAAAAATTAGGCTGGAAAAAGTTGTCACTCCAGGGTCCCAGATATCCTTAAAATAATAAAAGGATCCTGCGTACAGTTACAGAGTAAAGATGCAGCTTTATTCAATCAGCAGCAGTTGACAACGTTTCGTCCCTCAAGGGTCTTTCAAGTCAATGACTTGAAAAAGACCCGTGAGGGTCGAAACGTTGCTGCTGCTGGAATAAACCCACACCTGTATTCTGTTGTCGTGTGCTGGATCCTTTTTATAATTTTTTTTCAGAATTTCCCCAAGGTAATCCTTAAAACCTGGCCTGTTTCCGGAACTTGAGGACCAGGGTTGGGAACCACTATTCTAGACCTTTATAATCGTGGCTCATCATCCTGGAGTTGTAATTCTAAGGAGCGGATCCCCAAACATTGACTAGGGTGCAGAGCTTACTATTTACAGTTTATACAGTGTAATATCAGGATTATCCATTCTGGATTTAGGTGTCTGTGTATAAAGTCTGTTTGTTTTTGGGGGTTTTAAGGGGTTGAGTCTGCCCCCAGCTTAAAACTTCCACAGCCGACACTGATGTATAACAAGAATTACTCCTGGATTGTAATTGCAACGCTTGACATTTTAATTATAAGCTGTGTGCCAATTACGTGTTTCTAGGAGCCCATGCGTTACCATTGCCTTAATACATGGCTGTGCCACACGGCATGCACTGACTGGACAGTAACAGCTGATTCTACACTATGCTATGTAATATACACTGTAATTACTGTAGCTACTTCTTCTTTGGTTGAGCAGATACATGTGTTGGATAAGATAAATAGATTTTAATAACAAGTATTTATATAGCGTCAACAAGCTTCGCAATGGTGTAGAATGGATACAACAAACTTAACACCTTGAGAACAGAAAGCAGGACCCTGCTCAAGAACTTACAATCTAAGAGGAGAGGGGTGACAGAGGCGAGGGTAACTTGCCTTTTTATAGGGGGCGACCACAAATGTAAAGCTCAACTCTGTCATAGTTGCTATTCAGGGGTTAAACATACCAGTTATTGAGTAGTAACAATATGGAAATCACAAGTGGTTCTATATCAACATTTGGTAGTTTTTTTTAATGTCCCAGACAAACACTGTCACGTTGGTAACTCGAGAGGCTTCTCGGTCCTCCCTGGGGACATCACAGAAAGGGGAGGGAGGGATTACAATACAAATGTAAAGAAAAACAAAAACCTCCCTTTTCTAATGTCACTACAGGAAGGAACGCGCTGCGATATTCAGAAATAAGTGCACTTGCTCCTGGTAGACTTAATGAGCAGGAGGAAATGAAGAGCGAGTCCCCCCCCCCCCCGCCCGCCTTAAGGATCAGCATGTAAGGCTGTGTCTGTCGAGCCACGGAGATGGACACACAGATTATCCTGAGGTCTGCACGAACGTTCAGACACGCTGGTTTAAGAAATACGTATGTTCTCGTGCTGCCAGTAAGTTTTCCATTAAAGAAGCTGATAGCGCTACACACGCAAATATTTCCTAGTAATTATTTGTAATATGTATTTATTGTGCTTCTGTGACGCTCTAGTATGGACGCATTCATTAACGCGAATAGCTTGTGTTTGGAAAGGGTTTATGCGTTTATTTATTTCCTTTTATAACATCATTTTCCTTGGTTGCGTAAATGTGTGTATGTGACTGTGTATATGTGTGTATATGTGTATACTGCGCCATCGTGCTTCTTTAGAACAAATACATTAAACGTGCCTTGGTGCTAGCAATGTCCTTAAAAATAAATGTCGGGATGCATAGGGTGAGCGCTAAAACTTTGCAGAAAGGGAAAATGTTTCACTGACCCAAAAACCAAACTACAGCTTTTAATAGACTTCTAGTAAGTTCCCGCAGCTGTTTTAGAGTCGCCAGGTTTCACAGCATGCACAGGGATAACTTCATCCTTAACCCTTTCACTGCTGAGGACGTGTGGGGAACGTCCTCATTGACTCCTAAGGAAAGATAGGGGTGGAGATAGGGGGTTCGTTTGAACCCCGATATCTCCCAACTCTTGGTAGCTAGAAGGGTCATATTTGGTATCATTAGAAAGGCCAGAGCATGGCCTTTCCAATGATACCAAACATGACCATGTTTAAAGTAAACAAAAAATAAATAAAAAGAATAATAAAAAAAAGAAAAATGTTTTTTTTTTTTTTTTTAAGACATGAAATGGCTTAGGAGTGAAGGGGTTAAAGGGACACTTCAGGTTTAAAACAGGGTGGTTAAACATCGACCCTTGCTGACTACGTTCACGTAATCCTTTTTTAACCCTTTAGGTTGATTGTAAGCTTTTCTTAAACCCATTTCTGGACTCTTTTGCCACTAGTCCTAACGTGACACTCTGTCATCTTCCTGGCAGCCGCAGCAGCCACGAGGAGGCTCCAGCCAATCCAATGGCTTTTTGTGCCACTGCATTTGAGCGACAGGGAACTTGGATCAACGCTCTGGTTCTGGGCAGGACTAATCCCGGTACTTGGAGGGCTGAATCAGCAAAGGGGAGTGTGAGACCACTCAAGCTACAGTGAGTGAGTGATCACCGCACCTAGAGTGTCCCTTTAAGGAAGTCTACAACAAGGATGTGGATCAATCCGCAAAATATTCTGTTCCCTGGATAATGAACACTTTTCCCAGAAGGTCTCTGAGATCGACTCCACGCAGCACCTTGATTCATAAGGTCAGGCATGAAATGCCAAGCACACACACCTGTTGCAGGTACTCTGAATGCCCTTTCTGTGAAATATCCTGTGTCCTTTGTCCTCCCGTTACCTTAACCGGCGATGGGGTTCCTTCTAATTTAAAGTGAATTCTAGCTAACGTGACAGAAAATGGCCAGAGGCATTAAGTGACTCGTTTAGTTGCTTCCATCTCGTCCTTTCCCATTTAAGAAACGACTGATCACAGGTGAGCGCACAGTCACTCCTCCTCCTCGCATATAGACAAATAAGACGTTGCCTGGTCATAAGCTGTGGAACTCGCTTTGCAGCTCCCTGGCCTAATCCCAACAATAAAGACACTAGTGATCATGTATGTTGGTATGTGTAGGTATCTCCCCGAAATTCCATAATAAATTTTTTTTTACGGTGTAATAAATAAAATATATATATATATAATATATATATATATATATAATATATATATATATACATACATACATACATACATACATACATACATACATACATACATACATACATACATACATACATACATCCTGAGGACACATTCCAGGACTTGTGGAGTTGAAAAATAAACATTTGTTACACAAGACGTTTCGACCTGGATCTTTATCAAGGTATAAATGATTCTGAATCATGTGTGTCAGTGTCCTGTACTTTTGCCAAATAAATCACCGATGCTGGGTGTTAGCTCGGCAATACACAAGATCCAAACCATAAAGCCGCACTCCAGACTTATTTGCAAAAAGCTTCTTTTGTTCAGATATTGACTTTTCAGTCCACTGACTGTGTGGATCCTGCTGAAAGTCCACAGTGCGGCTTTACTTCTTGGAAAATATACTGTATATTAGTACACCAAGGGGAGCGCACGCCATTACAAAAAAACACCATCACGGTTTTCACCTGATTTTGCATTAACATTTTTCCACACGCTATCTAGGTAATAAACGATGGGAGTTTAGTTCACTAAATATGGCCATAAATTGCTTAAGCCTGTCACCACGTCGGTCTATCCAATCTCGACGGGTCCTACTGTAAAGCACCTAATGATCACATTTATGGGATTAACTCGCTGAGGACAGAATCCTTTCTGGTGCTCCAAGCGATCCAAGGTTAAATAGAAGGTTTAACATAGAACCTGTCGCGATGGGATACATTGATGCTGTGTCAGGATTAAGCAAGATATGATCGTATTTTGTGAACTAAGAGTAGGGCCGTCTACGCCTCTTGTTTCCATCATATGTCCGTTTATCTCGTTCTCATTTGGTTATTGTAAAGTGCTCCAGAAACTGTTGGCGCTATATAAATGATGACAATAATGACTGAACTCCATTTCTTTCTTTTTTTTTTTTTACACCTAGTTAGGTTGTGGAAAAATTTGTGAAAAAAATGTAAAATCAGATGAAAACCGTGAAGGTCTCTAAACAGTGAAACAGTGATGGTGTAGTATTTGTAATGAAGTTCTCTTGGTGTACTGTATCTGCCACGACGAGGAACACCCGCCTGTTGTGCTTGGTAAAGATTGAGTGCTGCCCACTGGGGGTGGGGGGGTAAAATTGTGTGATTTTGTGTGTGATTTTGTGTGTGTGTGTGTGTGTGTGTGTGTGTGTGTGTTGGACTTCTGAGAAAGGTTTGTTTCTGTAGGTTTTTCTTGCAGAACCATACAATGTATTTCTCTGCATTTTGGTGCTGAAAGGCTGAGATTCTTTCCTTTTTTGTTCTCCATATTGTGTTCTTGCAGTCAGTATTTATCTGGTGTTTATATAGGGTTTTCTCCCCTCCTCACCTCTGTAGTATGATTTACACATTGATATCTGACATCATTTTGTCAGCTTGTCTTCTAACTCCGGTAACGTTGAGTTAGTAAAGTTTTGTAAAGCGCGGATTACCTGTATGGTGCGTGGATCGTACGGTAAGGTGCCAATTTTTAAAGTGCATGTTCTTACACAGGTTTTTCTTGTTCTCTGGAATATAAAATGATTTTATGCCTACAGTAACAGTGAAGGAATCACCAGTATTAGTCATTAAATTGCTGGTTACAATCATTTGAGTAAGAAAAAAAAATGCATTCCAGAACCTTGTTGGCTTTAATATGACCTCATTGCAGCTGATGTTTTTGGGTATTTGCCACACGGGTTCTTTACAGTTTGTTCGTTCGTTCAGCTGTTTGAAGCGGCCATCTGTGGAATATCCGATTAACCCGTTGGAGTGTATATTGGACAATATTCCGAGTTCAGATTCTGGGATTTTCACTGTGGTGGGATTTTTGGAGTTTAATATTGGCGGATGCCAAGGAGCTCCTCACATTGAAAGCGCTGGAACTTTGTATCACAAAGATTAATGTTCCTCTTGTAAGGTCTCCTCAGAATCGTCTGGCTCCTTCCATTCATTGTTGTTTTCTTTGCGTCCCATTGAATTTAAGGTTTCAGAATTCATCGGAATTCGGCCATGAAAGAGACGGCCCGTGTGGAATTTCTTTTACTTGTGCAGCCTCGGACTTTTGGTTTTGTTTGCAGTAAAATCTAAAATCTTGTCAAAGGGACTCTCAAAGTACCCATTACGGGAGGGATCTCAAACTCTGCCCCCCCCCTCCCCAGATGTTTATTGCCTGCAATTCCTTGAATGCAATAGATGGCCAGAGAATCATGGGAGCTGTAGTTCAAAAAAAGATGGAGTGCTTGAGACCCCTGCTTTTTACAGCTATGATTTATTGTGTTTATAGGGGCCTGCAATCGGTTGTAAAATAATTAAATGGCATTTTCAAAGGGTTTGCAGACTTTTCCTGGTACCCATGTCCTTGTCCTTGTCCTCTAGTAGGTTCATTCAGTGGTACTATTATTATTATCCTTTATTTATATAGCGCCACATATTCTGCAGTGCTTTACAGAATCGGTGTACAAGGGGTTAATACATTAGAATACCAGACACAGATGATACGGCCTGATTCAAAGAGACCCTGTTCCCAAGGGAATTTACAATCTATGAGAAGTACAGGTATTTTGTGAGGTAGGCGCATCCATATCGTTAGGCGTCTTGCCCAAGGACACTCGCTGGTGGCGTCTTCTAAGTGGGATCGAGTCGTCTTTCCATAAATGTAGCGATGATCAGCGACCTGCTGGTTAGGTTGAACCTGCTTCTCGTAAAGTCGAGACTTCTCCACAATTGTACCGGTGGGATGTGCCGAACAGAACCTTGAGTTGCTTCTTCACGGTTGAAGGGTAGAGACATTACCACTGGACTCCACAGCCGATACACAGTGGTACACCATAAATGCAGCTTGTGTATCCATATACATGTATTGGCATTGGGTGCTTCTATTAGACAGTCCCATAAACAGACTATAATTAACATATTCCACTCAGCAATGCAGGGTTCAGCAACCTTGGCCTGCTAGATTTTTGGCACTATATCCCCCATGATGCTCAACCACTCATTTGGTAGGCTGACTCTCATGGGAAATGATGTAGTCTCAAAACATCTGGCGGGCAGAGGTTTTTGACTCCTTGCACTAATAAAGGGGTAATAATCTTTACCCGCTACTGCAGTCTTGATCTAAGCAGAGAGAAAGAAAAAGCCACTAAAGGGAAATATTGGGGCATATGCCACGATACTCAAACTGCACCCACTCAGCGTAACATCCATATATTCAGGAGTCAGCCAATCGTTGTGTTTTTTAAATTATGTATTTTAAATTTATCCCACCAGGCACATAATCTGGCAGGCACAAAATAGTAAAAAATAAAAAAAATATTTATATATAACCTCCCCGACTCCATCAAATCTTCCCTCCGTATAAAGTCACTTAAGAGATCTCTATTAATATACCTCGATACAGAATGCACCTGTAAACCTGTAGCACAGTGACTATATACAGAATGCACCTGTAAACATGTAGCACAGTGACTATATACAGAATGCACCTGTAAACATGTAACACAGTGACTATATACAGAATGCACCTGTAAACATGTAACACAGTGACTATATACAGAATGCACCTGTAAACATGTAACACAGTGACTATATACAGAATGCACCTGTAAACATGTAACAGTGACTATATACAGAATGCACCTGTAAACATGTAACACAGTGACTATATACAGAATGCACCTGTAAACATGTAACATAGTGACTATATACAGAATGCACCTGTAAACATGTAACATAGTGACTATATACAGAATGCACCTGTAACATAGTGACTATATACAGAATGCACCTGTAAACATGTAACATAGTGACTATATACAGAATGCACCTGTAAACATGTAACATAGTGACTATATACAGAATGCACCTGTAAACATGTAACATAGTGACTATATACAGAATGCACCTGTAAACATGTAACATAGTGACTATATACAGAATGCACCTGTAAACATGTAACATAGTGACTATATACAGAATGTACCTGTAACATAGTGACTATATACAGAATGCACCTGTAACATAGTGACTATATACAGAATGCACCTGTAAACATGTAACATAGTGACTATATACAGAATGCACCTGTAAACATGTAACATAGTGACTATATACAGAATGCACCTGTAAACATGTAACATAGTGACTATATACAGAATGCACCTGTAAACATGTAACATAGTGACTATATACAGAATGCACCTGTAAACATGTAACAGTGACTATATACAGAATGCACCTGTAAACATGTAACATAGTGACTATATACAGAATGCACCTGTAAACATGTAACAGTGACTATATACAGAATGCACCTGTAAACATGTAACATAGTGACTATATACAGAATGCACCTGTAAACATGTAACACAGTGATTATATTTCCTACATATTTATTTTCTGTGTTAATCTGTATATTTGTGTTTTTAATATCTTGCATTTTATTATTTTGTATTGTTACAGAAGGTACAGAAATGCAATATTCTTGAACCCAGGACATACTTAAAAACGAGAGAAATCTCGATGTATCCTTCCTGCTAAAATACTTTATGCGTCAAAGAATATTATATTTATTTATAAACGCAAATAGTTTAACGGGACAGGATGCAGTCCTCTGTTATGTAAGACATTTAATCTTTGTACTTGTGATTTCACCAGCACTGTGCCCGGGTTACATTGTAACGCTCTCCCTCCCCTGGGCTCCACTTTGCTAGAGATGTTGTATCTCCCGCCTGGCACATGGAAGTGACATTGTTTCTTTTATAGGCAAATGTCTATATAAATTTTAAAGTGTTTTTACTCCCTCTCGCTTCTTTTAGAAGTAGTTTTTTAAAGCTGATTCATATTTAAGAAGTTCTTTAGAAAGCTTTGTAGATTGAAGTGTTACAGGTGTCCCCACACAACCCCCCCCCCCCCATACTATATTATTCTCCAGCTGCACTGCTGGTTGCAGGACATGAGATGTGCTGTCCAGAACGGATTAAATAACAGCGTTGCCATCCCTCCCAGAGAGTGTATATATGTGTTTAGTGTTTTTTTTTTGTGTCTGATTTTACTCATTTCTCTCAGGACCTTCAGTCCTGCCAAAAATCCAGGAGATTACGATGAAATATACATCCAAAGTTTTACTTTGGAAAAGCTTCAAATTCCACAAGTGGCCGTGTGTGCCTCGCAGCATCGATCACGCAGAGCCGGGATGTACATGGAATTCTATTTTAAATTTAAATGCGTGTTTACCATCGCTTCAGGGGGTGTAATAACAGGGGGGGGGTGTTGCAATATATTTTTCCATACTTTGAATGCCTTCCACGCTCTCTCCGGTGCTTTTCAGTGTTTTTACAGGCGTGCACGAAGGTTAAACGGAGAGAGTGTGCGCCCCTGGATCGTGTCAATGTAACAGGGATGTTCTCTTTGACGCACCTTGCAGGGGCACGGAGCGCTCTGCTCTTTAGGACATGAAAGAGTGGTGTGCGTGCGGTGAGCCTGGTTGCGTCCGGTATGCCAAACGCTCCATAGGAGTGTTGTGAAAATAACCAGTCCAGGATTGTGAAACGTGCTGCAGTTGTCATAGACACAAATGCAACAACACGAACAACAAAACAGATTCTAATGGTTTCTGTGGAGACTGCTGCTCGTTTCTCTGACTGGAGTTATTCACTAACCATGTGAACTGGAGTTTTGCACATCGAGGACCCTATTACATTCTTAACGCGTTAAACGTTAACGCATGAAAATCACCGCTGGAATTACATTCCTCGCACATTTTTTCATCCATCGGGAAATTGCGCTCGTAAAACCGACGCACAAAAATGCACGCAAAGTACTTTGCGTGAAGAAATCAGTGAGTGCAATGTAATTTTTAACGCGAGTCTGTCATTTTTATGCGGACTGAGCACAACATTCGTACGTTTTGACGGAAGACAAGGTAGTGGCCGTCATTTTTGATGGATCTAGTAAAAAAAAAAAAGTGCGCATCGCCGTTCTCCGTTGTGAATCTGCAGTTTGGTACGGTCAGGTTGTTACAATTTGCTGTTACCAACAGCTTTTTAAAGACATTAAAATTATGCGCGCAAACGCTGTGCGTTAAATTTTGCGCTAAGATTCCAATACCATGTGCGCACTAGCACACAAACGCATTTGCGCTCAATGTTAAGTATAGGACACGCGCAGTACATTACGCTCGCGCAGGGTTCGCGCAGGTTCACCCGCGGTAGACGTTAGCACGCATGTTTTGCACGGACATTGTAATACGACGTTCTTCGCAAAGGATTTTGCTCCTCGCGTTAACCTCCCGGGCGGTCAAATTGTTTTCAAATTTTGTGTCTAAAAGCGTTTCAATTTTTTTGGAAAGGAAATGTGTTGTTTTATATAGTAAGCCTGTATTCTGTAGGAATAACTCACTGAAATCCGTGCAAGCAAGAGTCTAGTAAACACACGCAGTCAGAGAAGGTTTGAAACACGAAATAATAATTTATTATCCGAAAAATAATTATCGAAAATAATGGAAATAAATTATATTCAAAAATATAATCAAACCAAAAACATGCCCCTTTCATCTGGGTGCTGGGATTCCTGTCCAGATGATGTACACTCCTTTGCCAATGAAATATACAGGACACGGGGGTACCAAAAAAGAGTATTCTCAAAGCGGCTTTACTGAAATAAAAGTCAAAAATCATTTCTAAAATGTAATAAGGCTTTGCAATACAAGTTTCGCTGGTGGAACCTGGGCAAGCACCAGCAAAACTTGTATTGCAAAGCCTTATTACATTTTACAAATGATTTTTATTTGCCTTTTATTTCAGTAAAGCTGCTTTGAGAATAGTTTTTTTTTTTTTTTTTTTGGTACCCCCGTGTACTGTGTATTTCATTGGCAAAGGAGTGTACATCTGAACAAGAATCCCAGCACCCACTGCACTGCACAAAGTTTATTTTACAGTATTATTTTACAGTAATTTTTTTTAAGTTTTGAATTTGCCGCCTGGTCCCGCCCCCTTGCGTGGCTCGCAGGGAGCGGAACCAGGAAGCAAAGTCGTCGGGTGCTGCGATGTGACTGCGGAGACGGCGAGGGAGCGAAGGATGCGGTGAGTATGCATCCAGCCCGAGTGTGGCTTGGGGTTACAAATCGCGGTAGCGAAATTTAACCCTAACTCACACTCGGGAATACCGCCAGGGAGGTTAATGCGTTTTTGCGCACTCGTTAACGTTTGCGCAAAGAATGTAATGGGGCCCTGAGTGTTCTAGGAGAAAAATAGCTGAATTTCAACAGGTTTCAAACCCCTGCATTCCTTCAGTTTGTTTATTTTGCTCCGTTGAATCCATTAGTGCAGTGTTTCCCAACCCAGGTCCTCGGGACCCACTAACAGGCCAGGTTTTCCAGATATCTGAAGCACAGCACAGGGGATATGATTTGATGCTCAGTGATTGCAGGATTCAGTTGCATTTCTCCAAGGTGATACTTAAAACCTGGCCTGTTAGGGGGACCCGAGGACTGGATTCAGAAACCCTGCATTAGTGCATCTTACCTGGACAAACCACAGTCTGGAATCCTTTTAGCTTTTTGAAGATCTTCTGTAAAGTGATTGAGAGGATCCCCTAATGGCTTATTATATAGATCTCATTCAACATCTAGACCAGGGATCAACAACCACCTTTGGCTCTCCAAATATTTTGGAACCACATTTTCCATGATACTCATGCCTCATGGGGCATGTAGTTCCAAAATATCTAGAGAGCCAAAGTTATGGACTCCTGATCTAGACATTCAGGGTTATCCAAAGAGATTCGAAAGTCACCGCACGTTCGGTGACTTTTCGTTCTCTTCAATTCGGTTCCTTTTGCCGATTGCATTTCGGTGACCCTGCGGTGTATTCAGCAAAGAGCACAGGGTCCCCGAATTGCAGGGAATTGCAGGGAAAAGCTGCCGCAAACCTGACGAAAACTAACCGAATGCACGCTGAAAACCAGCAAAAACATCTGGATTAACCTTCGAAAAAGCCGAACAGTAGCCGAATCACACAGAGCCGAAGCAGCTGTGACGTAGAGGAGGCAGTGAATAAATTAGCAAAACCATTTGTATGAATCTGGGAAAGTGAAACGCTGTTTGCAAAGAAACTACTGAGCGAAAATGTCTGAAATTTTCACAGAAGGTCCAGGGAATGATCATAAAGAGGGCTGTTACAAAAAAAAATAAGTAAACTGAAGAAAAAAAAAAAAAAATCTGAAAAATGCTTAAAGTATCCTAAAAAATCTATAAAGAGACTTTTTGCTGCAGAATTTTATAATGAACGGTTTATTAGATATTGAATTAAAATGGGAATATTTTTAACATTGAAGCCTATGGGATTCTCCTGAATTAATTTGCCGAATTAAACCGAATGACAGGGCATTAGGGGAACCTTTCACTGCTGGTTTGTGTTCTCTGAATAGCCGAAGCAGTGCTTTTTCATGGGGTTTTCACTGCCCTCGAACAGGGACCGAACAGGCACCGTATGTGCAGGCAATTCGCCAGGATTTGGCGAATTGCCTGCTCTCTGGATAGCCGAATGGTCAGGAAAGGTAACCGAACACTGATTTTCAGCGTTCGGTTACCTTTCTCAAGCAATTCGGATCTCTTTGGATAACCCTGTAGGTGTGTGTGTGTTAATTATTGCAGAGCCCATTTACACATCAGAGCAATTCAAAGAACTGCATCACAGAGTTCATGTGCTACATTCCAAGCATCCACTGCTACTAGTCATGCCTAGCTCCTGCTGAAGAGGGTCCAATAAACCCAAGACGGCGCTGTCCAGGTGCGGCTTTCACCAGTTGCATAAACCTGATCTCTCCAAAAAAAAAAGCCATCTAGTATGGCATGGCATTGATTGGAGGGTTCTGTGTAAAAGCAGACCCAGGATGCAAAAAATGGGAAGTTGCAGATATCATTAGCATGTCTTACCCAGAGCTCCTTGCTGCATATGGGGAATGTAACACATGAGCTCTGTGATGCAGTTCATTGAATTGTTGGGATGTGTAAATGGCCTCTGCAATAATAAACTTCATAATTTGCTGTGTGGAGGCTTTTAATCTCATTTCTTGCACTCCACCACAACCTAAATAAGTGTGTGTGTGTGTGTCACTCTGTTACATTGTTACAATCCTTAAAGGAACCAGATGTTTAAGTCATACTTATTGCTCTTAGTGGATGTCCTCCTGTTTATTCTGTTCCTTTTAGGTGTTATAATGTAAGCCCCCCCTTTCTTTTTTTATTCTTTACACATAGAACCTTTCTTTCTCCAGCTTAATCAGGGTTAAAACTGTTCCTGTTTTCCTTCCTTCTCTTTGAGCAGTTGCGTTTCCACCAGTTGTTGGTGATGGGGTCATTGATCTTGATCTGCTGGTTTGCTTTCCCCTCGTTACCCCACCGTTACACTAAGTTGATGTGTTAAGTGCTTTTATAATTGCCCGTTGTCACTGCTGTTCAGTCATTTAAAAAGAAAGGGTGGAAATAAGCTGTTTAACGAACACATGCGAGGGCTCATCATTTTAAATACAAGTCATGAACGAAAAGTGCTGGAAGTGGAACCATTACTAGGAGTGTGCATTTGTTTCAATATTATCTATTTCACTTTATAGTTCAGTGGAATTTGTAACAAATGATACATTTGAATAACACAATAATAATAAACATGATACAGTGGAATTGGAGAAGCCTGATCCAGAGGACACTTCGAATTTATACGGGAAATGGGCAAAAGAGGGGGATGACCAATGCTACATGTTCAGAACCTTTCCCATGTGTCTATCCTTGTGTCCAGCTCGCGATCCACCTCTTTTTGTGTTCAGCTATCCCTCTATCCAGAGGTGAGGTAGAGCGAGCGTGGCAACGCAGTTCCTCCACTTCTTTTTTTGTTCCTAATGGTCCCACACCCTATAAAGTTTGGATTAAGGTTTTCAATCACGTTTCCCTTCAAAGTCAAAATAAATCTGATTTATCGTATATTTTCACTGCAACGCATACACACACTCGGACGCACGCACTCTCATTTGAATATGTGTACATGCAAGCTGATAATTGAGGGACAGAAATCTTGGTTAGTTCCCACACTGTTTTTAGGACTTGACCCCTGCCTCTATCCGGTTCTCTTGCATAACGTCAGCTTGGCCTTCGCTCGGAGTCCGCTAGTCTGGAGATTGCATGTTGGCGAAACTTGTTCCTCCATGGGACTGTTTGCTCAGCCCATCCCCAGTGACCTCGTCCATCACCATATAATGTCTCTCGCTGCGGGCCAAGGGTTCGTTCCTCTCTGAGAATTGAATCATGAACTCATAGCTCAGGTCTTTTCTGACTTTAGTTCTGTAATTTCGCATTCGTAAGTTCTAGCAGCGATGAGGACATGATCCTCGTGTCTCCTCCGCCACACAGGATTGGACTGCTGTTGAACTTCTCTACTATATATGTGTGTATGTATGTATGTATGTATAATTGCCTATCCTCTGGTCTATATTTTGGATGTGTATGCGGAGTTGACCTGAATTTAAAGTAAGCTTTTAAATGATGTGGCGTTATGCTCAAATGAATTTACACCCCTCTATACTCGGGGCCTTTTCCCTGCCTATCGCTGAAATGGGGACACCAGCTGGGAAAACCTGCACCTGCTGGTTTCCCATTAGGGTCTCCATTTTAGCGTTGGATTCGGGAGCATGTGCTACTTCAGCACCTTGCCCCCGAATTAAGCGCTACCATCGATGATACTCGCGGCAGCGTTACTAGGAGTATCACCTCCTGTAGTCCATGGAGGGTTGCGCTTCCGACTCTCAAGCCCAGCACTGTGGAGGGAGACTGGGGACTATTTGTTCCCAGTCTCACTCTGCTCACGGCCATGAGAAGTGGGCGATCGGACCATCGTTCTCCTTGCGGGATACAAAGTGAGTATAAGATATATTGGGGCAGTTTTAGGGGGTGCTAGAAGATTCTGCAAATGCATAATCCGCTAGCTACACCTAGAAGCTGGTGCTAAATATTTGGTTTGCGCACCACTGCGGCAATTAGCGCTAGCACGTTATAATACAAACTATCCTGAGGCTAATTACTGATTGCGCTCCACATGTTAAGTATAGGATGCACGAAGTGCAGTAAGCTCGCGCAATCACTGATGCGCTAATGGGTTTTTCAGGGGTTTAGCGTTAAGGATGTAATATAGGGGGGGTGCATTAAACACACTTATCCTGGCGTTAACACTTGCTCATCTGAACGCTAACATTAGCATTCACTGGGGAATAGGGCCGCTTTTTCCAGGGGAAGGGATCCGGTTAGGAAGGCAAACAAACCTTCATTGTTGGCACCTGACTGGGATTGCAGAAGTATTGTTACAGGTTTGCTTGCGCAGCACATTTTTTCCTGGCCTTGTATTACATCCAGTAGGTACTTAACACTGAAGGCTGTGTGTGCTCGCAGTCCCTAAATGACCCTCTAGTTTTAAACACCAGGAATGCTTCTCGATGGCGGAAGATAATTTGTATAAAATACTGCGCTCAATTCTTCTCCCCCCCCTTTTTTTTAAATTACGACTGCAGCCAAACCGGTCTGATTTCTGCTGCTATCTCTTCCAACCACCGGGTTGCACATGAATGAATCCGTGACAGCACAGGGTGGAGGTTTTGTGTGTGTGAATGAGCTATGCAGATGCTCATTTGATGCCAGAAAGAACAATTTATAGAAACGGTGAAGAATGACGGGCAAGTTCATTTACCCGGACAGTCTATCCTCCATATCTTGGATCTCTCTCCATAAATGACAAATTGTAGCAAATCATCCTACGTGTGTGTAATATATATGTATACCTTTTAAGAGTACCAGTACTATCGTTCAGGTACATATATACACACCAGACCTCTGTGTGTGTATCTGTAGAACACACAAGCTCCCTATATATCTCAGTATTCTGCCAGCTGCCTCAGTGTCTGATCTAACCGCATTCTGCCAGGCCCTTCCGGCTGACAGTGTTCCATCAAGCGGCCACTGGCATGTGACGGTTGTAACGCGGCTCCGCTGTGGCCTGCAGCTGTGCTCTTGCGAGATCTTGCAGATGTCGCAAGATATCGCAAAATCTTGCGTGAATACGGGTGGAGGCCCAGAGTTATGACTTACAGATGCCGGCGGCTGCTCTGCCAGCCGCCCCAGCCCCTTGGATACCGCCCAGCAATCCTGCCCAGTGCTGACTTCCGGTATCTGTTGAAGTATGCTGGGCTTTTGCACGAGTACAAGTACTTTGTGCAAATGCCCGGTATAAACACTGATATTGGTATCTGTGCATCCCTAATATAATGTGAGTATATGTGTATAGATAGTTATTATTGTCATTTATATAGCGCCAACCGTTTCCGCAGCGCTTTACAATAACCAAAGGGAAAGCGTTAAACGGACATATGAAGGAAACAAGAGGTGTAGAGGGCCCTGCTCACAGGAGCTTACAATCTAATGGATACATATAAATTAAACCAGGAGGAGGGCACACAAACTAGTACAATTAAAGATTTTAACCCTTTAGAAATTCTAACACCTCTTAACCCTTTAAAGAATTATTTTATTTTTTTTGCAATATTTTTTTAACCATAAGCTCTGGTTAAAAAAAAAAAAAAAAGATGGATGTTTAGTTCACAAGAGCCATAAATTGCTTAAGCCTGTCACAGCGCCAATGTGTCCCATCTCGACAGGTCCTACTGTAAAAACGCCTAATGACTGCATTTATGGGTTTAACTCCCTCATGGAGGACAGAATCATTTAAAGGTTAAATAGAGTGTGTGTATATATATATCTATATCTATATCTATATCCACTGCATACAGCACTCTCCATATTACCGTTCATTGCCTGGTGCAATCCAGTTGAAGTATATAGACGGTCTTCCAAACAAATATAAAGAATTTATTTTACAAAACTCACATGGACATCAACGTTTCGGCTCGCAGAGCCTTTTTCAAGATAAACAAACAACACCAAATAACACATTTTTATACTAACAAACCAATGAATGAATTAACTCACAAATCTGTCAGAAATCTCACTAAATCTCACTCATCTTTAGAGATGGGTCTACTGATAAGCCTGTGGCAAAACATTTTTTGGCTTTACAGCATAGGTTACCTACACTCAAATTTAAGGCTATAGACCATATACCACCTTTAAAACGTGGAGGTAATCGGTCTCAATTATTGTTGCAAAGAGAAGCGTTCTGGACAATGAAACTAGATACAGTTTCACCTAGAGGTTTGAACGAATATATTTCCTTTACATCTTTTTTATCTCCCCGTTAAATCACTGACTTTACATTTAGTGGTTCATATTTTTTGGGTCAGTTGGTGTAAAAAGATTTTTGTTTCATTGCAATATTAGTTACAATATTCAGTCATTCATCTTTTGCTTTTAACTTTTTTGTATTTTTGTATCTCTGTATTGTTATATATTTTTTTCTTAGTATTCAGTCCCATTATCAATGTGTTGTTGGCCCCCGCCCGTAATCTTGTTGATTCAGGATGGGGTGGGGCAACTCATTAGTGAGATTTCTGACAGATTTGTGAGTTAATTCATTCATTGGTTTGTTAGTATAAAAATGTGTTATTTGGTGTTTGTTTATCTTGAAAAAGGCTCTGCGAGCCGAAACGTTGATGTCCATGTGAGTTTTGTAAAATAAATTCTTTATATTTGTTTGGAAGACCGTGAGTGCATCCTCTATTGCCTAATTCTATATATATATATATATATTATATCCATTTGTATATCTCAAATATAGACCTAAAGCATTACATTTATTTATTTATTTATATATATATATATTTAAATCCAAGAGTGCACCATAACCTCTAATTTTTACACACATGGCATTTAAAAAAATAATTTTGCCATTGGCTTTTTTTAATTTTTCTGTATTTTTAACACCGAGATCAGGCTCAGGAGGCTCGGTTTGTAACATGCTATAAATCAGACTCCTGCAAGATACTTGGCGATGTTCTGTTCAGCACATTTTTCCTTTTTTCCTTTCCTCTGAAGATTTCTTACTGCCCTCCCCACATCCTATAAATTTTCTGCTTAGGATCTCTACGTTCTCTGCGTCTTGAAAAGGAAGCCTACCTCCGTGTTATCGGTTTGTCTGCGAAGGCAGGAGCTTTTATGTGTCATGAATTGCAAATGGAGATTATTAATAAACCCAGGCCCGTTTCCCTATTTAAGTGATCAGCCGGGAGATTTGCATTTCCTATAAAAATGATAATAAATGTGGAACTGCTG
Organism: Leptobrachium leishanense; assembly: GCA_009667805.1. Lineage (NCBI taxonomy): Eukaryota > Metazoa > Chordata > Amphibia > Anura > Megophryidae > Leptobrachium > Leptobrachium leishanense. The sequence continues at coordinate 37,538,992 of CM019069.1, forward strand.
TTTCAAGCTGAGGAGTGGGGGGGGGGGTTGGCGCGATGCCCCCCACTATCTGTGTTTGAGAGATTAGTTTTCACCTGTTTGTCCTTGCATAAATCACCTTGTTTTCTAAATATCGTCACTCGTTTTTTCCTTTTCAACCTTTTTATTATTTTTTTTTTTTTGGTTAGGAGCTTCAGTTTGAGCGACTCACCAGAGAACTTGAGGCAGAAAGGCAAATTGTCGCCAATCAGCTGGAACGATGCAGGATCGGAGCGGAGTCGCCGAGTATCGCCAGCGTAAGGTACGGAATTTTAACGAACGTTTTTACAAGACCTCCATGTCCAGAAACCTTCCATTGTACCAAACGCAGTGACACGTATTCCTAGAATTGCATTGCTTTATCTAGAACAATGTATACAAATTGTTGTCTGGCTCCAAAAAATGTTCAGTTGGCTCCTGAATTTTCTTCATGTCCACTTCATGTCCACCATGTTCATGTGTAATGATGACCTGAATTTGTCCAGCTCTAGTTGGACGGCTTTGCGCTCATGGCCACCAACTCTTTGGCTTTGCTTAAATACGTTGTGTATAGTTGTCCAAAAAAGTCAGATTAATCCCCCAAGAGAGGAACGTTGTCCACTGTGTCCTCTGAGCTCTGTTTATACGTGGGTTACATTTAAAAATACACTTTACCTACTCTTTATCAATGAGGGCTCACCAACAAAGTGAATAAGTCATGTCTGATGCAAGTGCCTCCAGTGGACGACACTCAGTCATACATAGTTGTACGATCTGGGTCGTTTGCAGTCTGACAACCAGTTGGTCGTACGACTACGCATCCAGTGGACGACCAGCCTTACAGTGGCTCGGAGGGGTCAGCATCCTGTAATAGTTGGGAATAAAATGAACATCTTTCCAGTGATGGTTAAACCCTAGTTGTATTTGAACAATGTCACTGTCGTGGAGAATGTCAATCGATATGGCCAACCAAAATTCTAAATGCCCACCATATGTAATATCCATTCTTTGTTCACTAATGCCATGCAGTCTCCATTTGGCGAATCTAAACGTCTGGTTTAAAGACGATTAGAATGAGCATTAATCCCTTCACTAACAAAATTGTTTTCCATAAAACCACTGGCACAAACCAATGGTTTTCCATAAAACTACTTTAAATGAACCCTTAACTGTGTAACCATCAAACACAAACTTAGTTGAAATGCATTGTAATGTCATTGCCGGGCATTTAGAGACTGTAGGCTCTGTATTTATTGGCAGAGCTTCTCGTAAGCCAAAGCAATTCAGTTGCTTACTGAACTTGGTGTGATGTCCCGTGGACTGTAGCTTTAGGGACATATTCTGGAGCCCATTTGCAAATAAAATTTGTAATACACCTGATTCGTTCTCATTTCTTCTGAATAAGTCCAGATCTCTGGCACATGATGGTGCCTTTGAAGATCGATTCCACTCTATTGTGGTGACGATGGTTAAAATATCGCTGCTTCTTCTACCTCCGTTATTTGATAACTGGATTTCCAGTCAGCATTTCTCAACCTAAGACCTTGCGTTACCGTTGTGAGCCAATGAATCTTCCGGTGTTGTAGAAAAGTCAACAATGAAATGGTGTTTCATAGCATAGCATACCTGGAGATCTTTCAGTCCGATAGGTGTGCGCAGCCCATGTATTAGGATGTGCACATATGTTACACTTATTACTTACAAGTTGAAAATCCTAAAAAAATTATAATTTTCATGTTCTTTCTAATGAAATAAATAGAAATAAATGTTCATGGGAACCCAAAAGGTTTATGGCAGGAGCAATCCACTGAGTGGGCTCAACCTTCTGCGCATGCCTATGTTCAGTCCGTTTTAATGTCACGAAGAAGCAGCCATTTATATTTGGACCCAGGCTCAAAGCCACCTTCACGTAAACCTATCCTCGTTCCCCTTGAATAACCTATGACGGGGTAAATGTTATGTCAACCTTTAAAGCCAGCAGTCGTTCGTGTTGGTAGTGTTACTTGGCCTTTATTCATACTTCGGGTGGACAGCAGGCTGCATTCTCCGATCGATCAATGTCTCTGAAAGTCACCTAAGCAATTGAGCGATCGGCTTTGCTTATCCTACCTCTCGAACAAATAAGCTTCTGTCTGCATTAGCCAGGCTACAGATTATTGAACAAAACTAGCCTTTGTGAAAAGATATAAGGGTTTAGGACGGACGCGGGGAATTTTCTGATACTTTATGAGTATCTTACAGCTGATCCTACCCATATCTAGGGAATAAACGTGTTCCTGGGAAAACCTGGCAGTGTTTAACCTATGTTTACAGGTTGTGGCTGCTCTTTGACCCCCAGACGTTGTACAGGATCGCAATAGTACCCCGTCAGTGAATTTTTAATTTGGTAAGGGCCACGGCAACGTTGAAGCGAGTCTTTATGGGCTGTGTTTCACTTTGCTTTGTTCTGCAGCGCAAAACTATAAAATCAGCCTGTGTATATATAGATGCTTCCAGGAGGAAACGGTTTAAAGGAGCGTTAATGCATCTTAAAAGACCTGCTTTTTGCTTGGTTACTTTGAGCACATGTGGGACACAGGACGTCTTTTATAATAACATGTTGCTGTTTGATCCCTGAGATCTTCTGCGCAGGAAATGCAGACTCCTGCAGACGCCTTCCTGACGTATATTAATGTTGTTGTATTTTTGGTTCCTTTTAGACCGTTTTCCTTTACCTAGTAAAGCAGGACAGTAGTTAACTTGAAAGCAAAGTTTTAAATATTGTATTTTTAACCTGCGTAGAATTTCTCGGCACTCGCGCTTTGTGCAGATCAAAGCCCTTTGCCGATTTCCACTTTGCAGCCCGCAACGCGACTTCCCGGTTAATAACCTTCACTGAATAACCTCCTTCACCGTGGGGGGCCACTTTTTAAAGCCGTCTAATCAGTTTTCAAGTGTGGTTCCTCAAGAGGAAAAGGAAAGCATATCCATCTCCCGGTTGAATTTTAAGTGAGCGTCTACGAGATTCAGGCACAAACAAAGCACTCAGACGCTTGTAGCTTGAACTGACCATTGGCCTCCTGTATGTGTGGGCCTGGCGGACTACATAGGAGCTGTAGCCCCGTTGCCCCTTGTTTTTATACGGTTTGTAAGCAATTTCCTGGCTAAGTGGTTCTCAACTATCACCGTCCAATTTAATACAAGAACTGAGCCCATCCTTGGGTCCCAAGATCAATATTAGTCTAACTGTATCCCTGAGATCCACAGCAGTAAAACTCACAGTAATGTGTAGTGTGTGTATTACTGCCCTCCAGAGCAATAAAACTCGCAGAAATGCACAGTGGGTATGTCCTAAAGCTTTATAACAATAAAACACTCTCTCCAACACACTGCACATTACTGTATCAAAGATCCACAGCAATAAAACTTGCTCTCCTACAAACTGCACATTATTGTATCAGAGACCCTCAGCAATAAAACCCGCAGTAAACTGCAGTGTATGAGCGTATCCGAGGCACAGCAATAAAACTCTCATACACGTGACATATTAGTGTATCAGAGCTCCACAGCAATAAAACCTGCAGTAATGTGCAGTGTGTATGGGCGTATCACATAATTGCACAGCAGTAGAACTCTCATACACACCTCACATTAGTGTATCGGAGTTCCGCAGCAATAAAATTTGCACTGTGTATTACAGATCCCCATAGCATTAAAACTGACAGACCTCTGTAGCAATAAATAGTGGAGAACAATCATCAGGTCTCACATTTGCATTCAGAGTACATACTGTAATTGCACATGGTCTTCAACTTGATGTGCTGAAACGAGGTATTTATATATATTTAATTGGAATTATTCCACATAGAATCCATAAAAATCATGTTATCAATTATATATCATTTTTTTTGAGTTAACGGTGCCATGTAGGTTAATAAGACTTTGAGATCGGTGTGAAATTCTCACTTATCTCTTCATATTCTAATTACTATTATTCACTCCTTAACTGACAGCTTTTCTAAATGCAACTTCTTTGGCATCTGATGCTCTTTCTGCATAAACCAGAGCCACTGAATCTTAATCCTTCAACCCAGTTAGAAATATTATGATGGATTTTATATAGTGCCTCCGTTTTCTGCAGCGCATTGCGAAATGTCGTCGGTAGTGGAGAACTAGAAGAATAGGGGCTGCTCAGGCACACACCAAAAAACATCGTACATTTTCAGCGTTCCATTATGTGTATTTTTATATACAGTGTGTGTATATGTATATATATATTTATTTTGTGTTTTAGTTATACATAACATAGGTGAGTGGTGGTGTATACATTTTTATACATAGGTGGGTGTGAAAATATTTATTTATTTATAAAGTATTTTACCACGAAGGATACATTGAGATTTCTCTCGTTTTCAAGTATGTCCTGGGTTCAAGAACATTGAAATTTTACAGTCGTTACAGAAATACAAAGTAATAAATGCAAGATATTAAGAACTAAACACAAATATACAGATTAACACAGAAAATAAATATGTAAGTATAGAGTCGTATGTATATATTACAGATATTTGCTTGAAATAAAACGTAATTTTAAATATGGTTGGGTTTGTTTACCTATTAATGACTAGACGCAATGTGAAGCAACCATAGCAAGTGAGCATGTTCAGATTTATCGGTGGTTTCTGAATCCACCCTGTGTGAGGGCACTTTGCACATGCTCAGTCTGCCCCTTCAAGAGATTCCTGAAGTCACCCATCCGCTCTCCTCAGGGACGATAAGGCAAGGTGTCCTTGAAAAGAATCCAAAGGCCTCTTTGCCTTTTACTGGATCAAATGATGTGTTTGAAATGGCTAGTGGGGGGGGGGGGGGGGGTTGTCTTACCCCACCGTGTTGGTATCACTAGTAATACGTAGCAGCACGTTGACCTGACTGAGAAATGAGTTTCCATCAGTGGGCAGAGTTGAACGGTTTGCTGGTAAGAGCTGAATGGTACACCAGGGTCTTCAGAATCCACCAGCCGCCACTGAAAATGAGGGACTGACCCTGCCAAAATGCCGAATTTATAAATACAGAAATAAGACTTATAAAAGGCACTTCCCAAATTAGCTGACGCACGTTTTATTTTTTAAAGTTTTTTTTTTTTTTTTTTTGCTTGGGAGGCTATTTGAAGGCACGAATATCGTACCATAAGTTACATTAAATATTGAATGGATAAGTTTATTTCCCCTGTATATGTAAAGGTTTCTTAATGTTTGAGCGTATGCTTTGTCATGTGGTTTTGAGGTTACGGATGGGTCAGGATGTGGCTGTCAGCTGACGGTCATGGTTCTCGAGTATTTATTGCGTGTTTCTTTGCAGCGCTGGAAATTATTCTACAATAGCTCTTTTTGCATTAAGTTCTGCAACTGGAGCAGTCACCGTGGAAACCAGCTGAATGTTTGTACTGATTGCCTCACATTAGATTCACCCTCTTAGATATATATCACGTATTAGTCCAGATGCCAAAATCACGAGTATAGCTGTGCATAGTGATACCTTTTTTATTGGACGAATGTTACATTTAAAAGCTTTCGAAAAGTGTAACACTTTCCCTCAGGTCTGGACGCTATACTGAGCAATATTCTAGAATTGAACAAAATTAAAATTTTTGGTCTGAAGATTATCCTTTCTGAAGCACAAATATAATGTGTCTGTCTGTAGTAGGATAAACAAACCTCATCACGGAGCAATGTGAAGGTATACAGCTCCCCTTGGCATATAGTGGCGTGGCCTGTGGTCCATTGCAGCTAATAGGTAGATGAGATGAAAGCGGGGAGCACAAAATGTTATGATTGTGCTTGACCTGCCAGAGGGTAGAGAGGGCGGTGTGGGATCTCGCTGCCCCGGGAAGGTGTGTATATGGATTTTCATTTAGGCTAAACAGACCCTTTTTGTCTACAGAGTCAATAGAAATTGATCATTTAAACCCAGCTTGCAGTGTACCTTTGTACTTGACGCTCTGCAAGCGGCTTCAAGTCAATTAGAATCTGGCTTTACCTTTCTGTAGGATACACAGAGACTGTACGCAACCTGACGTGAATGCTAAAAGCACTAGAAGAAAGAGAATACAGCAGCAAATGGAAAAGACGGATTCTCTCAGGGCTCCGGGGCTATATAAACATACGCTTTATTATTCAAGATAACGGAAATCTTGTCCAGCAGATGTAATACAAATCCCCACTTCAAATCCGTTCATATTGTGATGTAATACTGATACGAGGCTATATAGGATTTCTGTACATTGTATGGTTTAGGTGTTGGGATGCAGCGTGCATAGACGTAAGGCTTCTTTCTGTCTCTCTGCTTATTTCCCTTTTTTTCTGTTTCCGTCAATCCTCTTTTTCTGAATCTTTCTGCGTGTCCCCCTGGCCCCCCCTCTGCGTCTTGCCCCCCCCTGCGTCGGCCCCTCTCTGCATCTTACCCCCCCTCGTGTCCCCCCTCTCTGCATCGTCCCCCCTCTGTCCGCTCCCCTTTTTTTCTTAACTCTTGTCTTTTTATTTTCTTTCTTCCCTGGTTTTCATTTCTGATTTCTTAAAGTTTGCAGATAGATGATACATATAGATATATAATTGGTCTTCTGCCATCATGGCCATTTACATAAAGTGTATTAGTGATGGTGGCTTGCGTGTGTGTTGCACTCTTTAGAATAAGAGACGGAGCTTGTTCTGGTACAACACATTTATTTTATGAGTTCACCTGAAACAGATAAAAGATTCTGTTTTTACTCTGGATGCACTGTGCACACTCTCTCTTAACTGCATCCAGTGGTAACTTCAGGATTACTGAATCTATATAACATATAATCCTAATCTATTATACAGTCTATCTTAAATAACAATTGGTACAAACATATCTAGAATTAAACAAATCTACCTAGCAACAAAATATAATCTGGTTTCACTTTCAATCTCTGTTGGAGATTGCACAGAACAAATATCATACACAAGTAATAACATTCTGCACATTTTCTCAGAAATAAAACCTACTTAAAACTGATTCTGGGAACTGGAGTTACTCGTACATAAGGCTTCTGTTACTATACTAGCATGCTTTCCTAATTCAGCCATGTTGATTACAACACGTGGCTGCAGTGAATCCATTTAGCAACCTGTGTAACCAGACCGATTTAACAGCATAAAACACTGATGCTTCCTTCATTCTGTTAAATGACATTCTCCATGTTAAAGGAGAGAACAACTATACAGACATTAATACAGCTACTGCAGTTTAAAATGCATATTACACCAGGCCTGTCACAGCAATCAGTCTGCAGGGGTCTGTCTGACCAAACTCCTATTTACATAAAATCTCTAATAACCTTTCTCATTAACTGTTAGACTTTAGATACTTTTCTGCCTACCTGAAACAGATAAAAGATTCTGTTTTTACTCTGGATGCACTGTGCACACTCTCTCTTAACTGCATCCAGTGGTAACTTCAGGATTACTGAATCACTGAGACAACCACATGGTATTAAGCACAGTTTCTGTGGCTGAGGACACAGCAGTGACACCCGCTGGTAGGAGGTCAGAACAGCAGCAACAGAACTATGTTCTGGTAAATTTCAATAATAACAAAACAAAATGCTTTCTACTTAGTCCTGTTTAGGCTAGGGTCAGACGAACGCATTTTCACGTTGTCTGTGAAAAAGTACGTTCGAACGAGTGGACGCATTTTTTCACGGAGTACGCGATAGCGGTCATACGATGCGCATTTTTCGTCCGTGATTTTGTACGGATTATCAATAAAACACTTTGTGCATCTGGACGTTATGTAGGCCGGACATAAGTAGCGTCTGACGTCTCCTAATCACGCACACACACCGCTAGCGGACGCAGCGCACTCTGTACAACCGTACTAGCGGTTTTACGTTCTCGAAAAAATGCGTTCATTTTCCACTTGCGTTGCGCAGCCGGACTTTCGTGCGACCGTACTTCGTATATTGGCTGTCATTGCCTGGCATTTGCTGCTAGTGCGGCCGTGATTATGTGCGCCGGCACGCGCGTTCGCACTGCCTCAGTCTGACCCTAGCCTTACAGTACTCTTTTGGGGTGCAATGAGTTTAATACCGATTTAATACACAGAGTGCCACATGTGCAGTTAATTTTATCTGTGCAATCTATAGTAAGTCTGAGGCCTGACGCTGTGGGAGGGATTTATCGGCCTTATCACCGCTCCCCGCATTATCAAGACTTCCAATTTGATGGTGCCCGCTCCCTTTTATATATGTTTGGGGTTTTTTTCAGCATCTTCAATCATTGCTAGGACATCTTTTCTCGAAATTGTGTGTCTGTGTGTGTCTGTGTGTGTCTGTGTGTGTCTGTGTGTGTCTGTGTGTGTCTGTGTGTGTGTCACATTGTTTTCTGTTAAATGTGTAATGGATAGGGTCAGGGAATTTCCCTTTTATGTAGTTATTTGGTCTAAGCAAATAACCGTCTGTATCACATACATTTTGTGCCCGGCTCTTTAATTGCTATGTATTAAATAACCTGCGCGCGGGTAAATATTAAGAGTTTATAACTGCATTTAAGGGGCAAAATCCGGGCTATGTTTTCTGCATCGACTCCTTTTAAACACTACGAACATGAGGTGACTCCAGCGTTACTACATCACGGGCATTAAAAAGGACGCACTTTATGACGGAAGAGATTGGTAGACGCCAGACGATGCGTTAATTTTGATGCACGTCGTAAAACTGAACGCGGCCGTTCAAGTGCGCAGGCGCGCTCATTTGACGTTCATCAGCACGCGGCCAACGTCGTCTATACGGCGTCAATCCTAGCACAAAAGCCTTGGTGTTTTCATGACAGACGTCTTCAGCGCGCGTTATACGTTGCGCGCGTACTTCGTGTGTTCTTCTCTATCTGCGTAATTATATGCTACAACGGACGTCCTAAAGAGCCCCATAACGCGCGCTAGTGCGCAGAAGAAAATGCTAGTGTACTCCCGGCCTTAATGTTCTTTGTCATACATGTTCCCAGGCCAGGGTGGTGTGTGTGTAAACTGGTAGCAGACGTTTTTTGCTACGGTCTTCTCGGCTGATATTATTTTACAAACACACAGCACAATGTAATAAATGATTGCCAGTAGCAAACTGTGCCGCACACCCAGCACTCGCAGAGCCATTATTACTGGCAACAAATTGCCAGCTAATCTATAAATTTGTTCACAATTGATGACAATTTGCCACCTCAAAGTCCATAGCTTCACACAATGTAAAAGGACAATTCTTTAACACCAGAAAAGTAACAACGCGCCTGTCGGTCATGTAGACACCGCACAAACCCATAGATAAAGACACTCCAGGCTGGTGGTTTTCATTTATTGAGAGGTAGAACAGACATCATGGGAAATGCAGTCCAGAAACCACTGTAATGGCAAGTGGAACATCAGACGATGCCTTAAACCTTACCTTTTCATTTATTTAAATTCTCCCTGGCAAAATCCAAGCTGCTCTTCTGATATTTTGTATTTACTTTTATTATTACCAAGATCCACTCATTCGAAACATTGTGTGTGTCTGGAAGCCATCTTTAATGACTTCCCCTTATTGCCATGCCGATCACAAAACATTCCTGCCACAAGTCAATTTTGGATCCAGGATGTGAAGGAGGGGGAAGAAAAAAAAAAAAAGAACCGAACCGTAATGGTCCCCATGCCCCAGAATTAAAAATGCATATCCTAATCTCCTGCAGGACAGCTCTTTGCTCAAGGTGTTTGCTCAACTCGCCTTTTCTTTTTATTAAACCGGGATTTCAGCAAAGTGAAGCACGCTTATCAGCGAGGAGAGGAATGCTTTGGATTTTTGTAAGCCTTAACCATTTCAGTGTTGTAGGTAGAAAATAAAATCTGTTGGCGCACAGATTTTCCTGCAAACCCGTTTTGGGCAAAATTACTTTAGGAAGTTAATGTACTGTGATACAGCAACCATTCGGGATGCTTGGTTCCAGCCAAACAACATGGTCTGCTAGGGCAGTTGTCCCCAACCCTGGTCCTCAGGGCCCACTAACAGGGCAGGTTTTAAGGATCACCTTGGGGAAATGTAGGCTGAATCCGGCAATCACTGAGCAGCAAATCATATCACCTCTGCTGTGTATCAGATATCTGGCAAACCTGGCCTGTTAGTGGGCCCTGAAGATAAGGGTTTGGGACCCCTGCTCTAGGGTGTAAACAGCCACAGACTTGAAGTTGTGCAAATGAGAGCTCTTTTTATTCCATCATAAACAAACACCACACTTGGCTTTGAATCACTATTGCAGGTAATGAAACAAAGCTACAAATGAAATCCTAGCTCAATTAGAGCACTTACTAAACATACAGCGATCCTGACTATCCAGAAACCATAATCTAATAAACAAAAGAAAATCACTACTTTTTCTAGAAGATGGGATGCACCGAAATTTCGGCCACCAAAATTATCGGTCAAAAATGGTGCTTTCGGTTTCGGCCCAAATGGAAAACTCAGCTGAAAAAATCGTCTGAAAATTCTCCTTTCAAAATGGGGTCTGGGGGCTCGCCTGAGCTTGGATCAGGCAAGTCCCCGGCCCGGCCTCCAGGCCCAGGTTCTCATGTCTGATTTTCGGTATCGGTTTTCAGCTGAACCGATCCTGAATTTTTGGTTTTTGTATCTGCTGGAAATTTTCATTTCGGTGCACCACTACCTAAAGTTTTACTGCTCCCTGCCCTGCTCTCAGCAGTCTGATTAAACACTTCTCCCCAGGAGTCGGCAGCCTTAGAATTTACCTAATGCTTAATTAATTGGCAACAAGTGTGCGAGAGGATAGAGGCCATGCAGGATTCTGGGTCCTAAATACCTTCCCTCAGTTACTGTCCCAGACATTCTGTTACCCAACCCATGTACTCTGGCACTATATGTAGACTTAAGTGTAAATTAATGCTTTAGAATGGGGCTCAGCAATCTTGGACCTCTTGATTTGGAACTGCTTCTCCCACGATGCTCGGCCACTCTTTAGGTTCATGGGAAATGCAGTTCCTAAACCTCTTGAGGGACAAAGTTGGTCTTTGCTTTGGAACAGTGGTTCCCAACCGCGGTCCCCAAGTACCCCCCAACAGGTCAGGTTTGCCAGATTTCTGAAGCACCGCACAGGTGATTTGATTTGTTGCTCAATGATTGCAGGATTCAGTCTGCATTTTCCCAAGGCAATCCTTAAAACCTGGCCTGTACTTGAAGACCGCGGTTGGGAACCACTACTTTAGAAGAATGTTTAATGTTTTTGTCTCTTCCCCCCCCCCCCTTAACAAGTACATGTCCTGCTCGTTTGCAGTTGGCGAGTAGACATGTAGCACGTGAGCTGGTCTTTGCGCTGCAATTCCTGCGTTTCTAGCTCTTCTTCCATCTCCTTGGAGTTGAAATTAAATGGCTGTGATCTGTCTGTGCCATAGCGTTAAAACGGACGATCCCTGAGCTCTCAGAAATTATTTTCCATTGTGACGGATGTTATACGCCTGGACGTTCCACCTGCCCGCTGCTTCCTCCTGCTGAGCATTCCTTCATCACGTTCTCCTCGATTTCTCAAATCCGGAGCCGACACAGATCCACGATCCAACACTTTGCGTAACACAATTCTATAAAAGCGGTAGTTTCACCCCCCCCCCCACACACACACGCACGCATTTTCCATTATTCATGAACATCTGGAATGCCAAAGGCTACCCGCCACTATACGGTGACGAGGAACCTCTTCCTACTATAGACAGAAAGCAGGTGCCTGAACATCTTTGAGAGATAAATACTCCAAATCATCTCCGTAGTATTATTTAAAAGGCAAAAAAAAGCGTGCATAATGCAATCACACGCAGTCTGTCATTTGTGATTTATACCGCTACCAATACGGTTAATTAGTGCTGCCTTGTGATGAACCCCCCCCCCCACTCACACACACACGTACACACACACATACACATCCCCACCAGCTTCCCAGCCTTTGTGGTGTCGTGCAACTAAAATGATGTAAACAGAATTATCAAGAAAAAATACTGCTGGTCTAATGCGCTGCAGAAACATACGGTTTGCGATCAAGCGTTTCCCTTTTCTCCGTTTTAATAAGTGCGTGGGTGGAGAATAGGCAGGGAGCGCGGTGCCATCCGGCTTCTTGGAGTTCAGAGTTCAGCACGAGATCAGAGCCAGAATGGAGATATTTCTATAAGATTCAAACACCTAAAGTTTCAGAGTATCTAGCCTGGATTCTGATATCTCTGCTTTTCCAGCAATGGGAGCTTCATGGTATTACGCACAAGCTCTGATCAGAATGGGAGATCCGGAGCGCGCACCTGGGATTTCAGACCATTGTGTATTTTATTTCATCTTTCCTTGTAGATCAACATTGAAGAGCAGGAAATGTTTGTTTTATATGTATGTTTGTGTATAATATATACACTCATTTAAATTGTGGTGGAGGGTGAAAAAAAAAGTAAGGATTAAAAGCCTCCACACAGCAGATAATAAAGTTAGGAGTTGCAGAGGACATTTACTGTAGATACTCAAGTATGCCGCTAGATATTGGTGACAAAAATTTACCTTTAAAATTGGAGGGGACGCGTTATATTCGAGACATCTGCATCGCGTGTAAAAAATATTGCCTTGCTCTGGATCCGAAATCTCACTGTAGTCTTGCTGAAGTGAATGCGGGCTCCCTGATGCTTGCAAACACTTCAGGAACTCCTGGATTTGGGAGAGGCAGGATCCATCACAGCCAATCATTCACCTTGCTCACCTCCGCCGGTCATCTAAGGCTGGGGTCAGACGAGCGTAGTGTTCACGTCCGTGATTGCGCCTAAAAGTACGTCCGTGATAGCATGACAGAAAGCCCATTGGAGCCCGACACATGAAGTACGTCCGCACTGAACTGCGGACACACAACGGACGCAAGGCAGGCAAGAACGTACAACCCCTAGAACGGCCGCACAAAGTGTGCTGCGTCCGCAACGTCCGCATAGCTTTGTGTGTGAGTGATGGAACGTGGTCAGACGGACTGCATTTATACGTCCAGCATTTTTCACAGACAAAATGGATTTGCTTCTTAATTTATTTTCCCTCCTACATCCGTCAAAAAATACGTCAGTGAATAAACTGACTGTGTGGCCACTACTGTGTCTTCCGTACTGACGTACATCCGTGTGCACGGACGTACAGTCCGTAGAAATCACGCTCGTCTGACCCTAGACTAAATCGCTAGTAAAGAAGACGGGTGGCCGGCGGCTTCATACTTAATAACAACTGCAATCATTCTAGAGCAGAGCACCCTGGCCTAAGGGGTAGCCTGACTGTGTTATGAGAACCTGGAAGGATTTTAATTGTTTACTGGTACAGTAAAATTTTGTTCCTCGCATTATATTCGAGTCTTGAGTACTCTCTCATTTCCATAATAAATCTCAATCCATTGCGTTATATTCGGGTCGCGCTATACTCGAGTATCTACGGTACACATCCCAGCAATTCAGAGAACTGCTTACAGAGCTCCTGGCTACACATTATGCAACAAAGAACTCTAGGTAGGATTTGCAAATGAAGTCCACAGCTTCTCACTTTTTTTGCATCTAGGCTCTGACACGCACACACGCCAAAAAAAGTCAAACTCTCTAATATTTGGACGCCTTTTGCTTTGATTCTGGCAGATCTTGTATTGATGAAGGGAGCGTCGGACGCTGCGTAAAGTCTTCTCCAGCACTTCCCAAAGATTCTCAATGGGGTTAAGGTCTGGACTGTGCGGTGGCCAATCCATGTGTGAAAATGATGTCTCATGCTCCCTGAACCACTCTTGCACAATTTGAGCCTAATGAATCCTGGCATTGCCATCTTGGAATATGCCTGCTGTGCCATCAGGGGAGAAAAAACCCATTGATGGAAAAACCTGCTCATTCAGTATATTCAGGAAGTCACATGACCTCATTTTTTGCAGCTGAATCATATTATTCACTGCAGTAATTACCCAATGGAGGGCTCACACCTCTGTGCCTAATTGAATCCAGCTAGTATATACTTAAAAACATACGCTACCTATAAAAACACTCACTCATTCGTTCCCCTTAAAGTAATAGTGTATAGTGTTACCTTTTTATCTCCAGTACCTTCAATACTTGGGCAGATACTTCTGGCAGCCTCTGTCCGGTTATCTTGGATGTTTGTTTTCCATTTATCAAATATTTTTTTATCTCCCTTGCCGCACGCAGCTTCTCTTCCGCTCAGAGACTTCAAGACCCGGAAGTCTCCGCTTTTCAATGCAATTTGTGCCCCTTGGGCAAATTGTGTAGCCTAACTGGCCGACGTTCTTGGCGTACGCGAGTCCTGTAGCGCTTGGGCATGATGATGGATCTGGCTGCACACGCAGATCTGATTAATCGGCTTTCTCCCTGGCAACTGCTGGCTTTATGGGCGGTCTCTGGGAGGAGACATCAACACACTAGTGACCAACATACGGGAGGTTCAAACCTCCCGGCTGCCTGGTCCTGTGGGGATGGGTGGAGGAATCTCTCCACTTAACCCCCGCCTTTGAAGAGTTTGGGAGACCTGGGAGGGGGGATAATCCACACACACTGGCCACTTTAAAAAGATAAAGTGGTTAGGGCACGTAGATAGAATATCCCTTTAAGTAATTGCGCCGATGTTGCCGACAGTATTTGCACAATTATATTTTTATCTTTTATTTGGCTAAATATTCACTTTTTCTCCAGTGGTGCTGGGTTTCTCTTCCATTGCAGGACTTCCAAATGCAGAGCTTTTTATGCAAACTACGCAGCGAAATGCAACTTTCATACACTTTATAACTCTTCTCCTGTGCTGCTTTCTCTCTCAAGCCTCCTTGCAGACAACTGTGGGAAGGTTAGCACCACCGGTCATTGGATGATTCCTGCGCATGCACAACCGGTGCTCACATTGCCAGTCGGATGTTTCTCAAGGTTTGTTCATTGAGGGGCGTTGGGCAGTCGGCTTTACTAATGCAGTGAAAAGCTGTTTATAACCCCAGAAGGCTGTGCAACATAAAATGTATACCTGGTCTCTGGGCAAGAAGGGGAATCCCTCTGTTTGGGAAGGCTGTGACATCCGGCAGGGACAGTCGCAGGGCTGACTGGTCGATTCAGTAAACCTGTTGCTTACAGTAGAATAACAAAATAGGAGTGACGCGCCCAACAGAATACGTAATCACAGACCACTCGCTTAATGTTATTGTTGGAGGTTCCTCTAAACAACCTTTAAGAGAACATATGGAAGATGATAATATAGCGCCGGCGGACAAAAGTCCACTGGAAAGCGGGACTGTGTTCACTGCATGTCCATGAATGGAAAAATACTTTTCAATCTTCAGAAACTGCCCTCTTTTGATGGAGATATATCAGCAGACTGAAAGGAAGGGAGAAAAAAAAACCACAAATTGCGCAGTATGTAGCTCCAAAATAGGAATAAAAAAACACAGGTGGTCAACTCACATTTTTTTGAGCCAAACACCTGGCTCTGGGGCGGATAGGTTTATGGTTCTCTTAAAGATCTTCAGGATCACCAATTCATCTATTGGATCCTCAAAGGGGTTAGATGGGCACCTGAAGATCTTTTAAGAGACCCATAAAGCCATCCGCCACAGAGCCAGGTGTTTGGCTCAAAAAAAAATGTGAGTTGACCACCTGTGTTTTTTTTTATTCCTATTTTGGAGCTACATACTGCGCAATTTGTTTTGTTTTTTTCTCCCTTCCTTTCAGTCTGCTGATGTATCTCCATCAAAAGAGGGCAGTTCTGAAGATTGAAAAGTATCTTTCCATTCATGGACATGCAGTGAACACAGTCCCGCTTTCCAGTGGACTTTTATCTGCCGGCGCTACGTTATCATCTTCCATATGTTGCTTACAGTGTCTCTTTTAAATGTGTAAGCATTTTAATATTCTGATCAGGACCAGAGTCGCATGGTGAATATTGACTGGTAAAACACATTACTGATGTCACGGAATAATCTAAACATTTTATTTTGCTGGCGTAGAATAGCCGCATTCAACTGATGCTTTCATAGCAACTGTATAACGTTCAGAGATGCTTTTAATCGGCTTTATCGCTGCATGAGAAAAGGCTTTTTTCCTATTTAATGCATTAGTCTTTACATTCCAGCTAATGACTTACCTCTACAGCTGTGTTAAGTAAATACAAATGCTGTTTTACTTCAAGAAATATCTTGATTGCAAATAAAAAAATGTGCATTTAATTCATCGTATTCTCATTCTATACAGAGAAAAGTATGGAATCCCAACCTAGACAATATACATCATATCTAAAGATCGCAAACTACTCTATGAATGTCATTTAAAGCATGCATAATGAATAGATTCGTACTCCTAACGATCAGAGATATGTCCCTGCATAATAAGATATTACAGCTGCTCTCGCCTCTTCACTCCTGTCCTTTAAGGAGAGTAGAACCATATAGACGAACACTGAGGACTCTCCTGCTCTCTACTGTCATTCATGCCACAGCACAATTCATTTCACAGATTTCATGCTACACATTCAATAAAATACATATATTTTTGCTTTATTGATGCACCAAGGGCATTTCCTGAACTCCTCGACTTCTGTCACTGCATTTCTTTCCAGACTGTCCTTGTTGTAAGGACCAAGCTTTAATTCTGTAAAAAATAACCTGCAAACTACAGTGATTCCTGGATTTAGCCAACATTGGTCCTACAGCAGTTGAGTAATCTTTATGTGGGGTTTAAAGGAACACTCTAACAAAAAAATCACCCCCCCCCCCCCGTTTTTAATGCTAACCTATCCCTATTCCCTTAATAAATAGTTATTATTATTTTTTTTTTGTGTAACTGTAATACTTACCCTAAAATCCTCTTCTTTCCAGCGGCGTTTTTTTTTTTTTTATTTATACTCACCTCCCTCCTCTTCCGCTCCGTCCTTCTTCATGCTTCTTGGCTTCTGGTTTACGTGAGAAGCGCGCATGCGCGCCTCTCACATAAGCCAGCCAATCGGCAGGCTTCCTCCCGGCTCCCTCTGAGGATTAGTGTTGCGCGCAAGAGGATGCGCGCAACACTAACCCTCAGAGGGAGCCGCCAGCTTCTGCGGTGAGTTGGAGACGTCATCGCGCTGAAAGCGCGATGACGTCTCCTACTCGGCAATAGTCGGCAGAAGCGGGAAATATGATTCCCGCTCTGCTGACTGACAGCTGGGAGGGCGGAGTAAACTCCTCCGCCTCTCTCAGCTGTTTTCAGCTTTTACAGCTGATCGGCTGAGCGGAGGGAGGGGGGACAGAGAGCAGCATACTCCGGGCATCATGACCACCTAAAATAGCTTTCCCTTTAACCACGCAGAACGTCACCATTGGTGGGTGTTTAATTTAAACCTGTCCCCTTTTTATATGGGGTCAG
The DNA here is from genome assembly GCA_009667805.1 of Leptobrachium leishanense. NCBI lineage: Eukaryota > Metazoa > Chordata > Amphibia > Anura > Megophryidae > Leptobrachium > Leptobrachium leishanense. The sequence continues at coordinate 37,556,383 of CM019069.1, forward strand.
TGGATATGAATGTTTTGTTTGGAACCCAAACCTGGGTTCTTGTACTACGAGTGGTCTCCACAGAAAGGCCCAAAATTGCACCCAGGCAACGATCTCCCAAAACCAGGTACGGTGTAGCAGCACTACATCGAGGTATACTACAACACCTGGATGTTATTCATGATAGTATTTTTTTATTCAATTTTATAAAGTATATTTTTTGAATTTGTGGTTATTGAAACTTCTCACGGAGAGCTGGTTTTGTTCCAGCACCACAAACCTCACTCCAGTAGAGCAGAACCTTTCAATTCATTCTCTGGTCAAGGCACATGTTGACAGGAGACTGAACCTTTGTTTCCAGACAGTCAGGAACGGTAGCTCCCTGGCTCTCTGATTTACATGGTTTCAGTTAACATAAGAAATCCTCTTTTTGAAGCCCTGTACAACAAAAACAAAATGTGGACAAGGGAAAAGGGGTCTGAGCAACTATAAAACCTCCTTGCCTAGGGTGTTAAGTGTATATCGAATAACAGTGTAACAACTTGAAAAGTTACGTCAAGAATTGATGTGGGTCAATAACAACAGCGGGATTACTTTTTGTAAAAGTCAGCAGATATCCCATTCACCCAAAGCGAAACTCTCGAGTGACATGACTTCTGCTTTCAATTAATTTCCCACTATAAATCTAAGTATCAAATAATGTCGCTGTGTGCTTTTCCGCGGTGTAAATATGAATTTAGCAATTTTAGAAGTGATTGTACATTCTCAGCAGCCAATTCTAATGCTTTAAACCCACTTTAGATGTTCGAGCCGTCTCTCTTCTCTCTCAGCTCCATTTTTTTTATATATTTTTTTTTTCTTTACTTTTTTTTGTCACCGTTTGTATAATTTGCCTTGGAAGAAGCTGTGCTGTCTGCCTAACATAAAAAAATCCTTTAAACATCCCGCTGTGTAATATGGAAACGTTTACTCTGCAGCGAGAGTAAGCACATTTGTGATTACTATCTAAATTGTTCTGTTTTATGTATTTTCTATTGTGAATCCCGTAGAAAAGCTTCCACCTTGCATCCCATCAGTACCCATCAGTCGGCTTCCCTTTTAACGTTCGCTAATCACTTCTCGAAGAGGCAGCCTTTACATGATTTGAAAGAAAAATGTGTATAATTTCGCAGAGGAAAAGGAAGTTCTATGAAGCATCTCTGTCTGGAAACGATTGTAATTTAGATACGGGGTATATTATTTTTGCGGCATTAATATATTATCTTGAACGTCAGGATTTCTCGGCGTATCAGATTACAATTTTGACTCTCTTAGAAGAAAATAAGTAAACGATTGTCAGATAGTGAGTAGTGTACCTGACTAATATTACCTTGAAAATTTAAATGTTTTTCATATATACCTTTTTTATATGGAGTGAATAATCTAAATTTTTTGGTCACCTAAAAGTTCAATGATTTGTTTTTAGCCTACCTGTTAATAGGGATGCACCGAAATTTTGGCATCCAAAATTATCGGCCAAAAATGGTGCTTTACGCTTAAAGGAAAAATCTGCTGAAAAGAGCTGCCGAAAATCATACATCCGAACCTGGGCCTGGAGGCCTGGCCAACTGGGGGGGGGGCGGAGAGAGATCTCGTTGCCCACACATACTCCCCTAAATCCACATACTTCGGCCCTGGGATCCTCCAGCGGTCTCCATGCATGTCCTCCTGCATCGGATGTACAGGCTCACTGCTTCCAGTTCCTGCTCTCTGTGCACACTCCGTCAAACACCGGTCACAGGGGCGACGTCACGGAGGCCTTTGATCTTGCAGACGGCCAGACCGGTAACAGCTTCGCCGCTGGTTGTGGGCTTCTCCCTGGCTAGCGACTAATCACTAGCTGGGGGGGAAGCCCCCCCAGCTAGCAGCGATCCTGTCACCAATCCGGCCGAGCTGCCTACTTGGCCGGCCTCCAGGCTTAGGCGAGCCCCCCCGGTTCGGTTGGGCCTCCAGACCCAGGTTCGGCTGACTGATTTTCAGCAGAGCTGAGCCTGAATTTTCAGTATCGGCTCGACATTTTATTTTCGGTGCATCACTGCCTGGTAATGATTGTCTACCATTTTTTGGAAATTAAACCTTCTAGGTAAAATAAGGCTAAACACCTCAAATTCAAATAGATAGCAATGCCAAAGGTGTCCATCTGTTCGTGGTAAATTGTCAAACTGTATATTTTTGGCAAAACTAGTTTATTTGAAGAAATAATACTTTTAGAAACATTTTCCAACTCTTGCGTTTTCCTTTTCACAATCCCGTGAAGAATCCCATAGATAAGTGCTTCCCAGCCCTGACCTCGGGTCCCCCTAACCGTCCAGGTTTTAAGGATTCCCTTGGGATAATGCAGACTGAATCCTGCAATCACTGAGCAGCAAATCATATCCCCTGTGCTGTGCTTCAGATATCTGGAAAACCTGACCTTGGCCCGGAGGACAGGTTTGACAAACACTGCAATATTTGAAGATCGCTGACTCGGCAGAGGCAGAAATTTTGAAATAGGATCGCATTAAGGTAGAACATCTTCCATTTGTTGGCCATCAACAGACATTACTATTCTTTGCCTATGATCATAGATTAACCAAGCCGCTTACTGTTTACAGTACAGACGTGGTTATGGTATGTTACAGATGACTTCTGTTGTAAGTGTAAAGATATTTGACAGAGGTTAGTCAATAAATCCTAAAATTCAGTTTATGGTTGGGCTTGCCAAATTGAATTAATTACTCAATGTAATCAACAAATACCATTAATTTTGCTTTAACTTTGTGTAGATATATTGTCTGTGAAGTACTCTCCATGCATTTGTGGCAGGTGCTGTGTAAGTGGAATTTCGCACGTTTTTTAAAGGTCAGACATTCACTTGGAATATCTATTATCTGAAATGCTTGGAACCAGATGTGTTTCGGCTTTCGGATTTTTAAATATTTGCTTAGAATAATGGGATATCTTGGATGGGAGCCAAGTGTAAACATGAAATTGGATTATATTTCCTACACACATAGCCAGAAAGTCATATTTTATGTATTTTTTTATAATTTTGTTAATTTGTCCCCATTGCGAGAGTGGCATTTTCTATGTACAGTGTCACGTCAGCAATCAAAATCTTTGGAGTATTTTGGAATTCTGGATAAGGGTTCATCACCCTGTAGTGTCATAATAACCACCACACACATATCTATAATTCTGAATAAAGACTATTTTGCTATAAGGCAGATCGCGATTTGTTGCGTCTAATACCAGTGATGCGACTTTGATGGCGTTCAGCGACAATGCAGTCAGGCCAACGCTCCCACTAGGCAACCTAGGGTGCACTGCTGCCTAGCGGCACAGCCAGCCCCAATCCGGGTTCCATTATTGTACCCGTTCCTCATTGTACAGCTCGTGTAGCTGGCAGCGGTGGCTCGCAAAGCCGACATTGTTGACTTGCAGACCCCCGCTAGCGGCACAGAAGGTGGGCGTCTGGTGGCGCCTGCACATCATCTCATGGCGCCTGCATGTCACCGTAAGAGACTGATGAAAGAAGGCACAAAAGAAAAAAGATGCACATAAAGAGGCAGATGGAACAAGGAGCCGCAGAGGAAAGAAAGGGGTAAGATGGGCACCGAAGGACCGTGTGTATGTGTGTCTGCGTCTGCATGCGCAGTGTGCCCCACACCCCCTCGCATATTTGAAAAGTAAATATTTTTTTTTGGGTGGGGGGGGGATGTAAGTAGCTTGTCTTGCCTAGGACGCAAAATAGCTTAGCACCGGCCCTGAGTGCAGTCTTGCGTCTATTTATATAGAATGTACTAGGGCTGCATATGGTTTCATAGCAGATATTTTGAGGTACCAATATTCAAGTTGTAGAAGTGGAAAATTAAATATTTTTGCTGAAAGGAACTTAAAACTTTCTCCAGCAGGTATTGGGATTTGCTAATTAGCATTATTTTAATCAAGCTCATAATCCAGCAACATACACGGAAATAAGAGACCAGCCGACAGCCGGTGCTTTGCTAATATTATTCACTCGCCGAGGGATCTACTGAAGCGAGCAAAGTCGAACGAAAGTTTAATGACTTCACGAGGTAATGCTGGCAGGATGACAGAAGCCATTTTGAGAGGAAAAATCAAAAACTGGATATTATGTGGTCTATAGATATTTGGGACGCTTGTAGATTTGGCTGCTTGGGTTTTGGTATTTGGCCTTATCCATTAATGTGAACTCAAGGCCAAAACCACTTGGGCTGAGTTGATGGGGCATTCAGTGTTGAGTAATTTAGAAGACTGATTTCCATCATTCAACGTCACCCACGAAGAACCCATTAAATCTACTCAAAATTGCGAGAGGCTTGTTTGCCTAGATATTTTCTGCTGTGCTCATGTGAACACATTGGCATAGCTGCCTACTCTAACACAAGTTGTGATGGCAGAATCGGCATTCTCTCTGGGAGGTAGACGCTGCCAATGAAGCATGTCACATCGTTTCCGATATGCACCTTGTTTGGGATTTTGTGCACAATGGGGACCAGTTGTGTTCAACTAGGGAGGAGACAGTGGCTGGACACACATGACTTTACTCCATACTGGTGCTTTGGTGATTAATAGTCTGTGATATCTCACTAAGAAATGCAACCGCACATGAAATTTTATGATCTCTATGGCACTTTTTCCCAACACTGTTGGTACAAGAGAGCCACTAAGGGGAACTATTGGTTTGAGCCAGTAACTCTTAGCGGCTTTTTTTGGCCTACTCTATTCCGACCTATCTGCTGTATTAGTGTCTCAGGTCAGAATATTTGGGAGCCCCTACAATATAACAGCTGAGCTGCTGCTGATATCTGCTCCAGAAGTTCGTAGGACTCCATTGAGTCAAGCACGATCCTGCATGAGTTTGCACTGAGGCGCAGAAGAACCCTGGGAACTACTTGTTCCTGGTGTTCGCCTGCTTGCGGCTAGAGGAAGAGGTGGATGCCACCACCCTCTACCCCACGGGATGAGATGTAAGTTTGGTATTTTTCTGATGGGTTTGTTAATGTGCCAAATCACTTAACACGGGAATCTGAGACTTGGTATTCTTTTAGAAATACCAGTTCGAGGCGAACATCAAACTACCATGCAATAGCTCGCTGTTCTTTTACGGAGCCATTAACGGCTCCTATACAAAGTCTCGAATTCTGAGCCTAAAGTTGGAATAGCGGCTCGAGACATTAACGGCAGGGTGGGAATTGGAGCCCGTAGTGTTTTATAAATGCCTTAATGGGACAATACAACCAAAATGAAGCTAATGGGTTAGTGTCAGCTTGAAGTGGGCTACTATGTAGCATGCTTCATCTTTTAAAGACTTAATAAATAAGGGGTGTCTTTTAGTCCCATTGCATTCCTGCGGGTCCCTTTAAGCAACATAGGCAATTGTCACAACCTGGTATAGAACCGCTGGGTAGACATTATTCATCCATACAGCTGACAGCTTCCCTAAAATAACTAGGTAAGCAGCGTGCTTGGTCAATGTGTAATTAAAGCCAACGTTGACATCCAAAGTATATCACGCAGTAATTAAGTTCTCCTGAAAGGAACAAAACATGTTATTGTACCGATGCAGTCACTAAAACTCTGCATCCAGGCTTGCTTAGTCAACTTTAAATATCGCTGCCCACCATATGCTGACTCGTTATACTTTATGCATTCATACTTTTTGCTCGCGGTGGTGGCACTCTCTGAAGCCGAAATTCTAATTGAGAACACAGATCACTGGTGAGATTGGGCACCAGGAAATTAAAGGCATATTTCAGGCCTGCGTACCTGGGAGAATATTCAGATTTCCTTATGTGAAAATTAAATCCTAGAGGGGAATAGAAAATATTAGTTACCAATATGAAGCTCTTGTAGAAAAACAGATGTCTGAAGTTGTTTTCATGGTCCTTTTTGTAGAAAATTGTCACATATTCCTCAAATAGAAAAGATACTAGAAGATATGAACGCTGATAGAACCTTGTCAGATAAATACCCAAAGCCATTACTCCTTTATATTACACATCACATCTATTTTTTCGTTTGCCATTGAAAGATGCATCTGCTCTGTCCTACAAGAACCTGTAACCCGCGAACACAACTAAATTCATTCAGCTGTTGTCTGTGGGTTATGAAGGCCACTCATGATGTCCTTTCCTTCTTTCCTTGCCTTCATCCCTTATTTCCTTCCTCTTACCTTTCCTCTTTCCCTTCTCTCCTCCCTCCCAAGTTGCCTTTCTCCCTCCCTTTGACTTTCTTACTCCCTTTCTTTGTTTCTTCCTTTCTCCCACCTTTGCCTTTATTTTTCTTGCTCCATCATTTCACTTTCCTTTTCTTTCTCCCTCCCTTTCCTTTTCTTTCTCCCTCCCTTTCCTTTTCTTTCTCCCTCCCTTTCCTTTTCTTTCTCCCTCCCTTTCCTTTTCTTTCTCCCTCCCTTTCCTTTTCTTTCTCCCTCCCTTTCCTTTTCTTTCTTTCTCCCTCCCTTTCCTTTTCTTTCTTTCTCCCTCCCTTTCCTTTTCTTTCTTTCTCCCTCCCTTTCCTTTTCTTTCTTTCTTTCCCTCCCTTTCCTTTTCTTTCTTTCTCCCTCCCTTTCCTTTTCTTTCTTTCTCCCTCCCTTTCCTTTTCTTTCTTTCTCCCTCCCTTTCCTTTTCTTTCTTTCTCCCTCACTTTCCTTTTCTTTCTTTCTCCCTCACTTTCCTTTCCTTTTCTTTCTTTCTCCCTCACTTTCCTTTGCTTTCTTTCTCCCTCACTTTCCTTTCCTTTTCTTTCTTTCTCCCTCACTTTCCTTTCCTTTGCTTTCTTTCTCCCTCACTTTCCTTTCCTTTGCTTTCTTTCTCCCTCACTTTCCTTTCCTTTGCTTTCTTTCTCCCTCACTTTCCTTTCCTTTGCTTTATTTCTCCCTCACTTTCCTTTCCTTTGCTTTCTTTCTCCCTCACTTTCCTTTCCTTTTCTTTCTTTCTCCCTCACTTTCCTTTCCTTTTCTTTCTTTCTCCCTCACTTTCCTTTCCTTTGCTTTATTTCTCCCTCACTTTCCTTTCCTTTTCTTTCTTTCTCCCTCACTTTCCTTTCCTTTTCTTTCTTTCTCCCTCACTTTCCTTTCCTTTGCTTTCTTTCTCCCTCACTTTCCTTTCCTTTGCTTTCTTTCTCCCTCACTTTCCTTTCCTTTTCTTTCTTTCTCCCTCACTTTCCTTTCCTTTGCTTTATTTCTCCCTCACTTTCCTTTCCTTTTCTTTCTTTCTCCCTCACTTTCCTTTCCTTTTCTTTCTTTCTCCCTCACTTTCCTTTCCTTTGCTTTATTTCTCCCTCACTTTCCTTTCCTTTTCTTTCTTTCTCCCTCACTTCCCTTTCCTTTTCTTTCTTTCTCCCTCACTTTCCTTTCCTTTGCTTTATTTCTCCCTCACTTTCCTTTCCTTTTCTTTCTTTCTCCCTCACTTCCCTTTCCTTTGCTTTCTTTCTCCCTCACTTTCCTTTCCTTTCCTTTGCTTTCTTTCTCCCTCACTTCCTTTCCTTTGCTTTCTTTCTCCCTCACTTTCCTTTCCTTTGCTTTCTTTCTCCCTCACTTTCCTTTCCTTTGCTTTATTTCTCCTCACTTTCCTTTCCTTGCTTTCTTTCTCCCTCACTTTCCTTTCTTTGCTTTCTTTCTCCCTCACTTTCCTTTCCTTTGCTTTCTTTCTCCCTCACTTTCCTTTCCTTTGCTTTATTTCTCCCTCACTTTCCTTTCCTTTTCTTTCTTTCTCCCTCACTTTCCTTTCCTTTTCTTTCTTTCTCCCTCACTTTCCTTTCCTTTGCTTTCTTTCTCCCTCACTTTCCTTTCCTTTGCTTTATTTCTCCCTCACTTTCCTTTCCTTTTCTTTCTTTCTCCCTCACTTCCCTTTCCTTTGCTTTCTTTCTCCCTCACTTTCCTTTCCTTTCCTTTGCTTTCTTTCTACCTCACTTTCCTTTCCTTTGCTTTCTTTCTCCCTCACTTTCCTTTTCTTTCTCCCTTTGCTTTCTTTCTCCCTCACTTTCCTTTTCTTTCTCCCTTTCCTTTTCTTTTCTTCCTTTCTCCATGTTGTGTTTACCATCATGAAATCATTGCAGGATATAATTTATATAGCCATGTGCATTATCCTCCATAGTAATGTAGACTGGATTAGCCGTATTAGGCCGGCTGCACACTAGACGTTTTTTTTAACGGACTAACGCGCGTTAACAATGACGGATCAGTGCGTTAAAATTGACGGAGGAGATGGTAGACATCAGACGATGCGTTAATTTTGACGCACGTCTTAAAAACGTGAATTTTGTGAAAAAAAAAGCTGGGCTGGCATAGATTTCAATAAAGTTGTAGACAATTATATGTTGAAAAAAAAAAAAAAAAAGGGTTGTGGTGAGGTGTTTTTTGCAAGATGGACGGGATAGATGCAGTTCTGTTCACTCTGTTGGCGTATGCGTATTCGCAGACATTAATTGTGTGTTGTGCGCATGCGCGAAGAATTTGACGCGCGAACGTCGCGTTGATCCTAGCGTACAAGCTAGGTGTTTCTCTATACGCACGTCCCGCCGCGCGCGTTATGCGCAGCGCGCGGTAGCGTGTGTTGTGCTCTATCGGCGTTAACTGTAGGCAGTAACGCACGCCGGTAACGCACGTTAGAGCGCATACTTTTACGTCTAGTGTGCACCCGGCCTTAGTCCAGATGCCAAAATCAATAGTATTGTACTACATCTTGCGATGCTTTGGTGGTTTTGGCATCTGGTCCTAATACAGCTAATCCAGTTTACTTTATTGAGAGAGCATTGTCCGCTGAGCAATCATTAGTCGTCATTATCCGATCCTATAAACATCTCATGGCCCAGCTTCGTGTCAGAGAGGTGGTATGTCCATACACTACAGAGCCTGCACCTCCATCCTGGACTACCTCTCTGGAGTCCTGCATCTAAAACTTCAATGATGGGATTTTTAAACAATGCTGCACTGCCATAAATGAACCCAGGGCAATTCCACCCTATGATGGCTTGGTTTACACGCTTGCCGGACAACCTCGCATGCAGGTACATTAGGCTGATGTACTTTTTTAATTAACTAAAAAAAACAAAACTCCAAAAAGACCGGTCTCTGACAGCGGATTTTTAGAAAATCACTCGCTAATGGGGGTTTAATGAAAAGACCCCCTACTATTTGTCACGGATCCCCCTTGGGTGTACTATACTGGTCCCTGTACACAGTATACTATCTAACCCTCCGATCCTTTAGTCGGTAATGCTAACTATCTTCAGGGAACAGATCGTTAAGCACCCAGCAAGGGTTAAAAGATACCGGAATATGAAGATCTACTTAGTCCAGATAACAGGGATCTTGTCACCAGGAGAGATGGTCAGCCGTATGCCAAGAGCGATACACAAAGCAGGGTTGTCAGGAATAGCAGTCGGTACCCAGAGCAGGTTTGTTAAGAATAGCCGGGGTCATACACCTATACCCAATACACAGAAAGCACGGAGGGATTTTGAACTATGTAAGTGCAATGAGTCGGCCTGTACAGACTGAATTTTAACTCGGTTGTGCTGCGTCCTCAGGCTGCGCCCTGCTCCGCCCCTTGGCCACCCTCATGACCGCCATGGCGTGCTTATCATTCGGTGCCCGGCCAGCGAGTAGCGAGGACGGCGCCACTGGGTCAGATCCTCCATGCTGGATGTGACACTATTATTTGTATATTTCTATTCCATCAACATATTCTGCAGTGCGTTCAGGGGCTACAATAAATTGGGGTAATAAAGAGGGCCCTAAAAGGAGCTTATTTGTTTTGAGACGTACGGCACCAGATCCTATTTCTCTGAACCATATTCTCTCTAAATTTCCTGCTAACATCCATTCTAGACCCCCGTGTATATAACTATTCGGTATTGGTCCAGGCTTTCTCCTGGAGTCTCCACCCCTAGTTACAACCAATAACGCTCTGTATTGTATTGTCAAAAAGCTCAGAATATAAACACAATGAGGAGCGCCAGAACAATTGTTTTTTCTCCTTGATAAGTAGTCCTTGTTAAGTTAATGTTTGTGTTTTCTCTTTATCATACTGTGGGATCATTATTGCTCGCGCTTACAGCCCTGAAGACCTTGCCGCACGACAGCCGCGCCGTCGTCTTCCCTATAGGCGACGTGCCCACTTTAATTTATAAGAGGGATCTAACGATGCACGCACTGAGTACTCTAAGCCATACTTTTCCCTGCTACGGGGAATGCTGTTATTTTAGCTCACAGGCTATTGTTTCTGGAGATCAACTGCCCTGTGATTAATAATGCAGGTGTTTAATTAAAGGACCTTTTTGTTATAATCCCTGTTGCGCGCGCCCGAGCATACATCAGGTAGCAGAAATTATAGCGGACGCCAAACAGCTGGTACCGAGATCCTCGTGCTGAAGCGTCGCAGGGACGGTGCACAATTTCTTCTGGGTTTATTTTTTTTCTGTAACGACAGACATCGGGATTGTAGACCAGATGTGTTACACTTGTTCCCCGCTTTCCCTACACGCAGGCTATTATTTCCGTGATCTGCCTCTGTGTTTTTTGTTGGTCCCCAGGGCACCACCCCGGCGACTTGTTATCAGCCGCTCCGAGTAAGGATTTGCAGACAGAACTTCTAGTGAGCGGAATACGGCTTCACTAAGGCGCCATCTGGACCCATGCGCTCCAAGAGACGTGTTAATGGGGGATTGTCGCTGTGTTAACCACGTTTCTTTATGGCTTGAAGAGGCTGTGGAAATAGACTTTGCTGGGGGATTTTCTTTTGTCGCAGCACTGTCTTTCATTGTTGCGGCTGGTTGTGAAAACATTTGGCAATGAATGCAAACTTTTACTAGTATACACTGCAAAACAAGAGAACCAACAAAAGACAAAACAAATGCGCGAGTCATAAACTATAGTGCAAGTATACACCGAATTTGAGGCATATCTGAAGGTGTCTCTTGGGGACATCACATCACCTCTGATTTTCTATGAACAGAAACAACGTCCAGGAGTAAACAAATGTAAAACAACATAAATAATAAATATACTGTAACATTGTATACACAAGTCAAGTGAATGGGCCCTCAGGCAGCCAATCACAGAATAAACATGAACAACAGGTGTCTCGAGCAAGGTCTTTACCTATACCTACGGGACATCCTCGATCAGCACGTCTTTTCTCAGGTCCTGCATCCCCAGATTCGGCGGAATGATTACTTTATAGGTCTTGGCTAGTAGATGTGACCTTTTAATCAGTATAAAAAGTATATAAAAGCCTACACTATCCTAACTCATATGCAGCCAACAAACTAAAACACCAGGGAACAAGTCTCACAGTGTCAATTGCAGCCTCACATGTTACGTTTTAACTTGGGACTGGAATTTGAAGATTTGTCTGGAACATTCATAGAAAATCCTGAGAACCAAGGCAGCCATCAGGGGGTGACAAACCATGACATGTTAAGGGACCCAGTTGATCCAGGGGGCCCTTGCTACGCATTAAGTGCCAAATAGCTAAGGGACCCTCCCAGTCACCATGGACTGGTCAACCAAGATACCAGCAATTTTCCCAGTGGACTGTGGCATCTAGGGGCCAGTCAGAGCCCTCTGGCTCATAATGGAGGGATTGATCATTATGATCTGCACCAGAGAACCCCTTTTATCACCTGCCGGACCACCAGGGATTTAGTCCATTCCCAGTAAAATAAGGTTTGCAGAAAGAGACAAAATGTTATATTTTTAATTAGTTTATTGAAATAGACCCTGACCAGTGGTTTAGTAAGGGGCCGCACGATTTCTGATGGCAGCCCTGCCGAGAACTATACAATTAAAAACTCTCATCTAAACTTTACCCCAAACTAGGTGCCCTGTACAGAAACAAATCCTGCCTGAACCCCATGGTAAGAAAGCAAATTGTACTGCAAATGCTTATGCCAGCTATTGAATACGGAGATTAGTGTATGCAGCCGCCCCGCATGCACACCTTCAGAAACTTACTACATTGTATAACTCATTCTGCAGCTTTGTGCTACAATGTATCTACATGACCCACCATTGTGACATGTTAAAAGAACTAAACTGGCCGTCGCTGGAGTCTAAACGTACCCTTCACCTTTCCAACCTAGTGTTTAAGAGCTTTTCTGGGAAGCTGCCATCCTACCTGAATAGACTGCTTCCCCCAGCAGTTCCCTCATCCTATAACCTCCGACCCAGGACCAGAACAGCACCTTACTTGCAATACCACAATACAAAAAGAACGTGTCTCGATCCTCATTTTCCTACAGAGCACTACAATTATGGTGCAAACACTCCCAGATGCCATCAAATCTTCCCCAGTCTAAAGTCACTCGAGAGTTCCCTGTTAACATACCTCAATACGGAATGCACCTGTAAACATGTAACATAATGACTATATACGGAATGCACCTGTAAACATGTAACATAATGACTATTTCCTACATATTTTTTTTCTGTTAATCTGTGTATTTGTGTTTTTTTTAATATCTTGCATTGTATTACTTTGAATTGTTACAGTTGTTACAGAAATACAATGTTCTTGAACCCAGGACATACTTGAAAACGAGAGAAATCTCTATCCTTCCTGGTAAAATCCTTTATAAATAAATAAATAAATTAGCACGTTAGGCTAATAGTGTGTAGATTCAATTCACAAACTTGGCAAGTGTAACACACACACACTTCTATCCCGTCCAAGAGGTAACTACGCTGTTTGCTAGTATCCTAAATATAAAGTATATTCTAATTCACCGGTGCTGAAAATACACAACAGTAAATGGAGAATTGCCCCAGTTTACGCTTTTTATGGGAGAACGGTGACTATTGGTGCATTGTGAATCAACCCTTATATAAGAATATATATATATATCTATATATATCCTACTGCTTTTGAAATTCGGAGAATTCTAGCTTATTCTGAATATCTCAAGCAAAGGACTACCTTGTGTCATATACGTGTCAGATTTCGACCGCAAACCATTTGGCGCTGAAGCGTGTCTGCTTGTCGTACCTTGTGTTCCCCTGCAGCTCTCTCTAGGAGTGGATGAAGCCATAAAGTGCTGTTATCTTGCAGGGCATTAAGGTACCTTTGGGAGTGGCTCCAGATTGCATCAATGGAAGCCATCCATCTGGACTGCAGCTACAAATTGAGCCCTACATACCGATAACTTGTTACAAGGTGATTTGCTGAAGTACCTGCAAGTCTAATGTAGACTTTATTTATTTTTGTGTGGCCTGCTGTTTAATTACAGCAAAAAAATACAAACAGTAACTTAGTACTGTTTATGTTTAACCCCTTCACCTGCTGTGATGATCATTTTTACACGATCAGCACTAGCAGACGCGGTAGACAGAGATCATGTTAACACCATCTGGGGTAGGCAGCTTGCTCGGCCGGGCCTCCAGGCCCAGGTTCGCATGGCTGGTTACACCTTACTCACCTACAGCCTCCTACTTCGGCCCTGAGCTCCAGCGGTGACATCCTCCGACTGTTGCAGGCTGCTCGGCCGTCCTCCAGGCTCAGGCGAGCCCCCAGCTCGGCCGGGCCTCCAGGCCCAGTTTTGAAATGGAAATTTTTGGCCGTTTTTTTCTTTCAGCTGAATTTCCATTTCGTCCGAAACCGAAAACACAATTTTCGGCCTAATAATTTTCGGTGGCCGAAATTTCAGTGCATCCCTAACCTGGGGCTATGCTGTAACACTGCAAATAACATCAGTTTGTCTCAAATAAATATGGTTGCAATTCGGCTCCCAAAGGTGCCCTCAAAGTTTTAGCACCTCGAGCATCATGCCCAGTGTGCTGGAAACGTCTTAAAACCAGCTGGAGGATGTCCCTATCAGACTTTTCCCCAGGTGATAATGCATGGAGTTACTCCTTTTGGCCAGTAGATGGCGACATCTACCTACCAAATATGTTATTACAGTAAGGAATACATTGGGAATATTCCCAAATATTACTTATTGTATACTTCAAGTTCAGATTAAAAGTGTTTTTTTTTTTTTTTTATTAAATCGGTAGTGAAAGGGTTAATGACCTGAAAAATCATATTTGTAGAGCAAACTGTTCTTTCCCACCCACTCCTTTTGCATAGGAGGTCACCATGTTTATGAAACGCCTGCCCTCTCTGTACTCTTTTCCTATAGCTTCGGTTTCTGTTCATTACGGCCCACCACTGGCATTTATTTCCCAAAATCAAATTAAGCCACTCCACAATGTATCTATAGGTCGAGCAGCGTAAAGACTGTAGCTGTTTTACGTGGAGTAACGAGATGCTCGCCGCAATCTCTTATCTAATAATATGATTCTATAAATGGTGATTCAAAGGGAAATCAGAGCAAAACCCATTGCGTATCCGCGCGGCGCGGTCCTCTGCAACGATGAGCGATATTAGCTCGCCCGTTCCCCGGCTTTAGGGATAAAGCCGAGCTAAGCAATTTTGTCACTTGACGGATGCAAGAGGCAATCGTTTATCAGTAAATGAGGTCGCCTCTCCTCGTTGCCCCCTGTAAGTAAGAAAACAGAGGCAGAAATAAAATCGATGCTCTGATTTCCCGTTCTCTTCTCATGCAGAAGTTCACGTTATGGAAACGTGCTGCCGATGGAGGTATTGCTGCCAAAATTAAAAAAGGGAGGCAATTTATTGCTGATTCGCACCGTTCCAATAACATGATGAAACCACTGCACTAGTCCGTATCATTTATACTTTATATGTCTGCAAGGTCATGAAACCTCATGCTTCCGGGAGGGAGAAGGTTCCATCTCTGTATAGTAAAGTCCATAATCGTCCTTCAGTGGGATATATTTATATGGAAAACCTTGTTCCTCACGAATCATCGAGTTTGTGCGGCCTGGTTCAGCAGAAGGGTCCATTATATTTTTGGCTAACTTGTCTTCAATACCTATGCAGAGCCTGGCCCAGAGCCCTCAATGTGTTACTATATGCTGGCACATCCAGATATTTTATATTCTATTGGTATTTTTTGGAAGCTGCATTGCTGATAATCTCCTTATGATCCTTACAAATCCCCATATGCAGGAGATCTCACCATTTTACGATCGCTCTTTATCACAGTTACTGTATTTGACAAAGTGCTTTTCTGTCTGTATGCTGATAATGCAGACCTTGCGTGATATTGTCCTTTATCTTGCACAATATCTGGAGCTTAGAACCTTTCATCCCAGCAATATTTCTGTAAAGGTTAAACACATGCATGAAAAACGAGCAACTACCGGTATATATATTTTCATATTCTAACTAGCTCTGCATAAAACTCGAAATGGAAAATTGCTTTTTTTTTTTGAGAGTATGTACCGTTAGGTGTCTTGCCCAAGGACACTTACTGGAGAGGTTGCTCGCTGGAATCGAACTCACTTTACCTTTTAATGGTTAACTATAGGGTCTATTCACAAAGCACCTAAATTGCGTGCAATTTTGGTGCTTTTTGGCAAACTTCAGTGAATTTCACCGTATTTTTCCAAAATTGGAGTCACTGAAGCAGTTAACGGGCGTTTTTTTTTTTGTGTTTTTTTTAAAAGTATTTTACCAGGAAGGATACTTTGAGATTTCTCTCGTTTTCAAGTATGTCCTGGGTGGCGAGTATGTACCGTTAGGTCTTGCCCAAGGACACTTACTGGAGAGGTGCTCTTGCCGGGATCGAACCTGTGTCTCCAGTTATAGAGCAGTGATGTTACCTCTACTCCATCCATCCGGTACCATTTGCCTGTATTTAGCAAATTGGCAGCTCTGTGAATGACTAATTGTACTGAAATTCAGAGGTTGGTGAATAACCCCTTACTTCAAATTTATATTAGTATTTCCTTTAAAGCACTGAATAATAAAACCAATATATGGTTTCTTGTTGGGATCTTAACCATCGATCTTTCTTTCCTATAGAACTTCTCTCTCTGATTTATATAAAGTCAGGTCCAGAAATATTGGGACATCGTCACAATTCTAACATCTTTGGCTCTATACACCACCACAATGGAGTTGGAATGAAACAAACACAATGTGCTTTAACTGCAGACTGTCAGCTTTAATATGAGGGTATGTTCATCCAACTCAGGTGAACGGTGTAGGACGTACAGCAGTTTGCAGATGTGCCTCCTACTTGTTAAGGGACCAAAGGTAATGGGACAAAATAATAATCATAAATCAAACTTTCCCTTCTTAATACTTGGTTGCAAATCCTTTGCAGTCAATCACAGCCTGAAGTCTGGAACGCATAGACATCACCAGATGCTGGGTTTCATCCCTGGTGATGCTCTGCCAGGCCTCTACTGCAACGGTCTTCAGTTCCTACTTGTTCTTGGGGCATTTTCCCTTCAGTTTTGTCTTCAGCAAGTGAAATGCATGCTCAATGGGATTCAGGTCAGGTGATTGACTTGGCCATTGCATAACATTCCACTTCTGTCCCTTCAAAAACACTTTGGTTGCTTTTGCAGTATGCTTTGGGTCATTGTCCATCTGCACTGTGAAGCGCCGTCCAATGAGTTCTGCAGCATTTGGCTGGATGTGAGCAGATAATATTGTCCGAAACACTTCAGAATTCATCCTGCTGCTTTTGTCAGCAGTCACATCATCAATAAATACAAGAGAACCAGTTCCATTGGCAGCCATACATGCCCACGCCATAACACTACCACCACCATGCTTCACTGATGAGGTGGTATGCTTAGGGTCATGAGCAGTTCCTTTCCTTCTCCATACTCTTCTCTTCTCATCACTCTGGTACAAGTTGATCTTGGTCTCATCTGTCCATAGGATCTTGTTCCAGAATGTTCCAAACCGTTGTTTTGGCCACGCCTAATGGTCTTGCTATCTCTCTGATGGGTTTGTTTTGTTTCTTCAGCCTATTGATGGCTTGCTTCACTGATATTGACAGCTCTGTGGATCTCATCTTGAGAGTTGACAGCAACAGATTCCAAATGCAAATAGCACACTTGAAATGAACTCTGGGCCTTTTATCTGCACATTGTAATTGGGGTAATGAGGGAATATCACACACCTGGCCATGGAACAGCTGAGAAGCCAATTGTCCCATTACCTTTGGTCCCTTAACAAGTGGGAGGCACATCTGCAAACTGCTGTAAGTCCTACACCGTTCACCTGAGTTGGATATACATACCCTCAAATTAAAGCTGACAGTCTACAGTTAAAGCACATTGTGTTTGTTTCATTCCAACTCCATTGTGGTGGTGCATAGAGCCAAAGATGTTAGAATTGTGTCGATGTCCCAATATTTCTGGACCTGACTGTATATATATTTATATATACTATTGAAATTATTTTTCTTTTTTACACATGTATTTTTGCCCCCAGTCAAATGAGGGCAGGTAGAAAATTTTCCACTTTTAGTGTCAGTGCTGAAAAATAAAACAAAAAAAACCTGTGTTGTGGAACATTTCATTTTTCTGAATTCATTAATCCTAAAGGAGAGTGAGTTCCATAAGAATATCCAGACCAACAAATCTGTCATGTGAGTTTTATGATGGGCGAGTTTGATTGGTCCCATCGGTTCTGCCATCACAGGCTGAATGTGTTTGTACCCAATCCATATATTTCTGTGAAAACATACAAACTCGCGTGCAAACCAGCTCTGCTTTGTGTGTTTATTTGTAGATTATGTAATAAAAATCGTCTCTTGTGATCGGCGAGAGGACGTGCCGGGGCCGTCCCTAGACGGGAGCAGTTTTTTCTGCGATTCCTTAGACTTTCTTTGAAAAACAAACAAAAGAACCCAAGCTGAGAACGCTCCGTCAGATACAAATGACCGCAAGAGAAAAACGCGCCTATCCTTCCCAGCCCGCATTACTCGACCCGAGCCCAGCATCGCTACAGAAACAAGCTGACTGCTAAAGGTATCATTTGCTGGCACCAGAAATATGAGAATTGCACCAGGAACTTGGCAGGCCGGGACGTCTATTGTGCTCTTGGCTAATGAATAATCTTCCTGGGGAAGTAACCAAGTGACTGGAATTTTTATAGACGGATCAGTATCTTTATACCTTGCTGTCTGGTAAAATTTGGATGTGGGAAAAGGAGTGAACAGCGTCTTTTTGCTGTTTCTTTCCCTCCTCTCTTCTCGATGGGGAGCCATCTCTTTTATGTTTGACGGGAAACCTATGACTTTGAATACATTCTGTGCCGAGTGTCAGTGCAAAACAAACGGCCATTTATCAGGCGCAAAAAGGCAGAAAAGAAAATGAGTTGCTACACTTGAGGACGTCTTCCACGTGGAATCCAGCTGTCATGTTGATTGATTCCTGCTCTCCTTTCATCCAAGTATCAACCAAATAAATATCTGCACACACTTCCTTAAATGTTTTTATATTTCATATCATTTGTCTCTACACCCGAACTTAAATTCCTTTCCCACACCCCGTCTATTCTTGCTACAAAAGATGTTTTGCATCGCATGCCTTTGCGTCTGACAATGCTTTGATCATGTGTTTTGCTTTTGTTTGTTTTTCCTGTTTGCCTCATTAACGCGGTGTTTTATTCTCTTACAGCTCTACTGAAAAGTCATTTCCCTGGAGATCCGCAGGTATGAACATTTCTATAAGTGCAGTCCCTTGCGTGGTGTTTTTTGTTATGCTAGAAGTAGGGGTCACCCTAGCTCGGTCCTATCCTTGATGATCTGCAGTTTCCCTCCATAATTCTCGTTCGCTGCAGTATCTGAGATCCAAGGTTTGACTCTGTGGGTCCGAGATTAATTTCATATTTGCGAGATATCGCATGGATTTATTCTGTGTGAAGATGGTCCAGTATGTTTGCGTTTTTGTTATTCTGGCAGAAACCTGGAGGATATGACATGACTGCTGCGAGGTTTGACCGAGCAGATCAAGACCTTGTCAAAGTCCACGATTTAAAATAAAATATGCAAGATCGTTGCTTGCTATTTTTCTCTGGTGTCCTAAATGACTTCTAAAATTTAAATCTGATCAGTCACCCGCAAAGCTTTTCAGATTAATTAAAAGAGCGAGTATACGTTTTGGGTTTATTGCTTGTTTTAATAGTTTTGTAATTAGATCTGTGCCATAAACTGTGCCGATCTGCAAACTTCACCGCCCCCTCCCGCACTCCAAGCTGTTTCAGAGTGTTCCTGAAGCTTTTCCAGAGTATACGGATTAAATTTTCATTGGTGTCTTGAGCAAACAAAACTGATAAGAAGCACATACATTATAGTTTGTATTTGTATGGTTTACATTTTGGCCTTTGACCTTTTTTATGGGGGTGGTTAAAAGCTTGAGCGAGCGTCCAGCCAATCCAATGGCTCCCGGTGTGAGCACATTGAGAGCCACTGGAGGGATCTAGGTTCCCAATTGATTCCCGCGTCCGGGTCCTGATTTATGAAGCTCAGAGGAACTCTTGCTGATTTAGGTTTGGGTCAGACGAACGCAGTGCGAACGTGCGTTTAGCCGCACTTTATTACGGCTTTGGTAGCAGCAAATGACATCCAACACAGGCCCACACACGCACGAAAGTTCGGCCGCGCAACGCAAGCGGCAAACTAACGCATTTTCGCAAGAACGTCCAACCGCTAGTACTGACGTACAGAGTGCGCTGCACCCGCATAGCGGCGTGTGTGAGTGATTAGGAGACGTCAGACACTGCTCGTGTCTGGCCAACATAACGTCCAGACACCCAAAGCTTCCTGGTTTGGATCTGTAAAAAATCACGGTCAAAATTGCGCATCGTATGACCGCTATCGCGTCCTCCGTGAAAAAATGCGTTCGGACGCAATTTTTGACGTTAGACGTGAAAAATGCATTCGTCTGACCCTAGCCTTAACCTCTGAGGGGAGCGAAGTCCCTGCACTCGGAAAGGCTGAATCAGCCCTATGAGAGCCACCCCAGAGCATGATAAGGATGCTTATGGCACTGTAAGAAATACATTTACTTTTAGTGGTCACAATGCATAGTGTCCCTTTCAGGGGAATCTGACCTGAATCACAACTTTGGGAATTATTCAAAATACGATACATTTCCCTACGAAATTCTTCAATCAATGGTTTCCCTCCATACACTTATTACTCCTATTGACTTGGATGCTTAAGCGGGAGTTTGACTTCCCATGCTCTGATTCATTTGGAAGCAAATCAGCAACCCCACAAAAGGCAATTTGCAGAAGACTTGCATGCCTGACCTCCATTAATCGCCACCCATGGGCCAGCAGGATGGTGCTGCACAGTCCCGTTGCGGTTTGCAATATTTCATTAAGCCACAAGATATCACATGTTCTGACCAATGTGACGTCCATCGTTTGATGGAATACTGTATGGAAAATGAACCGGTTTGTTATAGAAGATTCACGTAAACGTATATTTTTATTCTCTTTGAACGCTCTACTCGATGCGTTCTGCTACTGTAGTGTAACAGGTAAAAGCACGAAATAAAAGGCTCTTGCTCTCACCATTGTCTCGGAGAGCGAATTCTGAAAGATGCCGAAGTGAAACCATGGAGAGACTCTGCCCTCTGCCATAAAGCACCGGGCTGCTCGGATGATTCCTCTCCATGGTATTTACTGTTGAAAGTTCTCCAGTAAAATCTCCAGCTTTAATATATCAACAAAATAGATTTCCCCCAGGTCTGTGATACATATATATATATATATATATCTTAAAAATACATTGAACCTCTGCTGTTTAAAGGTCAGTACATGGAATAAATGTTGTGCATCCCCTATGCCTGATTGATCCTCAAATATACGACATTTAACTTTATCTTAAAAGATCAATCCTCTATTTAGGTGCGTCTCTTTTGTATGTTTTATTCCTTAGGATTGACAGCCACCTTTTACATAACCAACACTGATCACTGCTATGGGCATTTTCACCGATTCCTCTCCGCTTTTATCCTTATGCCTTCATGGCCGAGGCGCTAATTGCCGTTTATGAGTTCTAAAGGGCTAGAGTCTTGGGCAAGAAGAGAGCTAGAAGTCTCTCTTCTTGTGTACGCTTGAACCACGCACCTTGGGGCTTGAATGTCGGCAAGTCAATATGGCGGTCTGTTCCTTGATCGATCAGTGAGCAGACGCCACATTAGTGCAACTCTGCTGCACTTGGTCAGTCAAGTTTCTGCATTTTGACGATGCATTTGGAATACGGCCGACTTTCAATGGATACAAGTTACGTATTTGCCAGAATTTTTTCGATCTTCTGGTCTCTCAAAACTGAACAAGAGCAACTGGACTTGAGTAGCCATGTTGCGTTAGCATGACTTGATGCTTTGGTGGACAGAACCCTTTGAACACAAGTAACTCCATGCGATTCTAATGTAATCCGATTTTGATTCATACATGTATTATCAAAGCAGATTTTTTTTTTTTTCCCTTCACCAAATTGCTTTCATCTGCTTGTGGCATCTGTCAAAGACGGCTTTGGATGCCTCGCCTGGTTTTGTCTTGCAAACCAACTGTGTTTCCATCGGTTCTCGCCACTTACGACAATGACTTCTTGGATCTATGGCAAAATAGCAAAGAACACAATATGTTCACTTTTCTGTTTTACGAACACAACAATCTGTGTGCACTTATGACTTTCCACCCTGATGCTAAACGGCCAGACGGAAAATAAAAAGGGTGCGACGCGACTTCAAAGAGTCCAGCGTTCTACGGTCGGGCCCGCTTGCCCTGCTGGGGTGGAAGGAGTCTTCCTGTTGACCGTTACGATTGTATATCCTAGTCTATTTTTCATCATGTAGTATTAATAGGCCCGCCACCTCTGTAGAGGCAAGGATCACTGCATAAAGAGGCGTTTGGGTTAAAATTAATGAAAGCCGCTTCTGCTAAAGACTAGCCGCTAACCTCCTTATCGTCGGAGTTAATGCCTTTCATTTTCCACAGGCAATTTTTTTTTTTTTCTTTCTTTTTTTTTTTTTTTATTGCCCTCCATGTTAAACGGTTTTAACTTTGCCTTCCGTGGCCTTCTATACACAACGGAAATATATTTCCAGCTAGCGTTCGGCTATTAAAACTCTACATCCATTAGCACTGAGGCCTGAACGATGCGCTTTAATGTCTCCCCTGTGTTTCTTATCATTTAAATAAATACAATATTTTCTGCTAATGAGCTTTGGTTGCTGTGCCGCTTAATAAAGAGCATTTTTGGAGATGCCACAGAGCAGGACTGGGCATTGTGCCTCCTTCCCTCTCTTGGGATCTCCTGCAAAAGATGTTCTGCTTGCCCGAGGTGTCCGTCCAGCCCTGCAGGAGATCCAGGGAATGGATGCGTGTTTCAAGACCTGTCTTACAATGACAAATAGATTATGATTTCACTTTCGCCCCTCCAAGCATTTCATTACCCGCAGCGCATCAGAGTTTGCAACGGTAATCCATTATTTATTCGAGGCGAAGCGCGCTCTCACTTTTTATAATTATTTTTATATAAATCTTTTTATACTTGCATCTTGCCAGCCTGGAAAAGGAATATGGCTGCGCTTTTAAACAATTTAGACAAGTGAATCCAAATGGTTAAGGTCTTGATAAGACATTTTGAAGTCTACATAGCAGTATTTTCCAACCCAGGTCTTAGAAACATAGAAAATGTTGGCAGATAAGAACCTTTCGGCCCATCTAGTCTGCCCAATTACATGGATACTTTACCTGGATTTATCTTTTGTTTAGGATAGCCTTATGCCTATCCCATGCTGCTTAAATTCAATTACTGTTTTGGCCTCTACCACTTCAACTGGAAGGCTGTTCCATGTATCCACCACCCTCTCAGTAAAATAATGCTTCCTGATGTTACTTTTAAACCTTTGCCCCTCTAATCTAAGACTATGTCCTCTTGTTTTACTACTTTGTTTCCTTTTAAATATACTCCCTTCCTCTACCTTGTGGATTCCCTTGCTGGCCGGCTTTTGAGGATTCCCTTCTGGAAATGCAGACTTAGTCCTGCAATCACTGGGCGGCAGATCACCTCACCTGTGCTGTGCTTCACATATCCTGCAAACCTGGCCTGTTAATGAGAATTTGTGGAAAACACTACTATAGATGTAATCCATAAAGACTTGTTAAAGTGCACTTGTACCTGCCAGTCCGCAACATCCCAATATACCACCCCTGGATGAGATATTTCAGCCTTTACTTATCCCGCTCCTGTGCTGGATGCCACGATCTCCCTGACTTATGTGGACGGAGCTTGCTGAGGACTTACTTGGTGCTGTGCGTGTGGTCCTCAGTGGTGATGTTGGTGCAATGACTCCAGTCGGTTGTGAGAAGTGATTGGAGGGCTATCTATGAATTGCTGCTCACACCTTGCACTCCCCATAGCAGTGTGCCACAGAAAGAGATTTTTTATTTTTTTTTGGACACAGAATAAAGTTTTCCTTCATGGCAAATAAAATGCTTATATATATATCTATATGTGTGTTTACTATTGCAGAAGCCACCTGCACATCACAGCAATTCAAAGAATTGCATCCCAGAGCTCCTGTGCCACATTCCCCATATGCAGCAAGGAATTCTGGGTAGGATATGCAAATGACCTCTGTCTCACTTTTATACATCCTGGATCTGTTATTACACAGAACCCTAAAATCAATGCTATGCCACACTGTGGCTTTGTAGCAAAGATAAGGTTATGCAACTGGTCAAAGCCACTCCCAGGACAGCGCTGTTTCAGGTTTGTTGAACCTTCATCAGCAGGAGACAGGCATGACCAGTTGCAGTGGATGCTTGGACCATAGGTAAGTAAGTGTCTATAAGGGTTGTGGTGAAGGACTAAAAGTGAGACAAAAAGCCTCCACACTATAATAAGTGTGTTTAATATTGCAGAAGCCACCTGCACATCATAGCAAGTCAAAGAATTGCATCCCAGAGCTCCTGTGCCACATTCCCCATATGCAGCAAGGAATTCTGGGTAGGCCTGCCTCCTAGCTGATGAAGGTTCAACAAACCTGAAACAGCGCTGTCCTAGGAGTGGCTTTGACCAGTTGCATAACCTTATCTCTGCTACAAAGCCACAGTGTGGCATAGCATTGATTTTAGGGTTCTGTGTAATAACAGATCCAGGATGTATAAAAGTGAGACAGAGGTCATTTGCATATCCTACCCAGAATTCCTTGCTGCATATGGGGAATGTGGCACAGGAGCTCTGGGATGCAATTCTTTGACTTGCTATGATGTGCAGGTGGCTTCTGCAATATTAAACACACTTATTATAGTGTGGAGGCTTTTTGTCTCACTTTTAGTCCTTCACCACAACCCTTATATATATATATATATATATATATATATATATATATATGTGTATATATATGTATGTGTGTGTGTTTCCATGTCCCTTCCATTTGATGTGAGAGGTGTACTTTAATCAAGAAGTTCATAGATGCAGCACGATTCTATGTAAAAGTATAACTTGTGCCGATCCAATCTCTTTAGACCTAGTGTTTCCCAACTCTGGTCCTCAGGTCCTCTTGAGAGGACAGGTTTTAAGGATCACCTTGGGGAAATGCATACTGAATCCTGCAATCACTGAGCAGCAAATCATATTACCTGTGCTGTGCTTCAGATATCTGCAAACCTGGCCTTTTTGGGGAACCTCAGGACCAGGGTGGGGAAGCTGATCGGAAATATTCTAATGGTATCAGTTCTCCTTGTATTGGTCATTTCAGGGCAGCCATTCCAGTAAATCCTACTCTTTCAAGTTCTGTCCTCGATATAAATTTCTCTTTTCTCAGTCATTTTTCTCCACAGGCAGTGTTTTCATTCCTATACAACATACAGAACATACTACACATTCTGCCTCACACCCGCAGCTACACCATTAGACACGACAAATCCTTCTATTCGCCTCTATCTGATGAGGAGCGAGTTCTGCTTTGACGTCCATTGAACGGGAGAGCGGATTCTCTCGGCATGCTTCAATATCCATCACTCTCACTTATTTAGGACTCTCTTCCTGTTACAAAGAGACAAGGAATGCCGGTCACGCTGCGAGAGTCGATATGGCTTCTTTTACTAGAGATAAGGAGACGCAACAGTTCGGCTCTATACACAAGCTTGTATCATACTTAATAAAGTCTTGTGTATCGAGCCGTAAAATTGTATCTCCTTATCTCTATTAAAGCAGCCGTATTAAATCCCGCAGTGTGACCGGCATTCCTTTTCTCTTTGATTACTAACATTTGGGGTCTAATGGCTGTATCCTGCTGTGTTGAACTTGTGGTGAATGATTTTTGGTTATATGCTTCCACCTAATACTGGTATGGTAAACCAGGGTTGTTCAACCTCCAGATGTCTTGTAACTACATTACCCACAAGGCGCTGTTGATTTCATGACTGGCTGAGCATCATGGGAGATGGCTTGACACAGGAGATTGCTGTTTAGGAGTTCGAGGGAGCCCCAGAGCGGCCCAGTCTGCACCAGGCACATGTAGATGCAGAGGAGTCAAACTCCGGCCCCTAGATGTTTCTGAACTACAGCTCCCATGATGCCCTGGCCATCTATTGCATGCTAAGAATTCTGGGAAATGTTGGCATCAAAATCTGGGGGGGCATGAGTTTGACAGCCTTGTTTTAAAGCATTTTATGACTCTTGGCAGAGACTGTTAATTGGGAAAAATAGGCAGACGCCTAAGGCCTCACTCACATTGGGGCCTCACGTAATGCAACCTGTATATGTCAGTATATACACATGACATTTTTACAGATAATGCATACCGATACACTCCTACATACAGCTACGTTAATTAAAATTTACACCAAGTAGAAATAATGTTGGCTCTTCCCATGCTGGTTATCAAATGAGACTGGTGAAAATATCCTGATACACTGTTGTCTCGTGCCAGCATTGCTCCAGCTACGCTGCCAGACCTGCTCTGTCATTAAGCAGCCTGATACTTCTCCATAATGTATCCGCGGGCTATTTTATCCGATCCACGTACTGTTTGGCAGCGCAGCACAAAGGCTCGATAGCGTTTATTGATTCTCTGCATGGCACACACACATTTACATTATAATTTCTATCTGTGAATTCTCTGGATATTTTATACAAATCCATTTTATTGGACATGCGGCAATAAATACTTTTCAGTTTATGTATATTGCTATTTACAGCCTGCTGCTCCCTGCGTGTATATTGATTGCCAGGATTATGCTGTGAAATGTGATTGCAGCTTGACCTGTGTTTTGTTTTCTTTGTTTTTTTTTCTTTTTGTGCAGCCACTGGAAAAGCTGCAGTTTTTCTCGCATGTCTCCATGTTGCAGGTCAGGCCTCTCCTCCCAGATTCAGGAATTCACATTCGTCTTCTGGACCTTCATTATAACCTATTGAGACCATCAACAGGAAGCTATCAATGTCTTCCAGTGACTTTTCTTGCGTAGTATTTATGTATTTTTATTTTTAAAATGCAAGTCTTTTAAAGTATTCCCAAGATCCTTTTCTGCCTTTGATTTTATGGATACAAAACGCTGGTTCCCGGGCGCACTGCACTTGCGTAAACAGCTGTACACTTCCTGCCAGGATGTTCCTCTCTTCCTCTTGGATGAGAACGGCGAAGGGTGTCACATCCCAATCTGTCTCGTGGATTTCTGGGCATCCCTAATTTTAGAATCTCGTCCTCAACTAGAATATTCTGTTTGTTTTCTGTAAATACTCTCTGCCTTTTATTTATTAACCCCTTCACTACCGCAATTGAGTTGATTCAATCTTCAAAAGCACGTTCAGGTGCTCGAGATAGTCAACTCAATCTGGACTTTTTCCTCTCGCAGTGCATAAATTATAAACTGACGCTCCAGGATAATGACTGTAAGTAAAGACCTTTAAAATTGTATCAAAGCCTACAAAATCAGAAAATTCCTCCTCCTAATGAGACAGTGGGACCCTCGGGTGATTTTAGAGGAATTTCTAAATGCACCGTCACACTCTGAAATGGTCACGCGGCATTGCTTTCTTGGAGCTCTGCACACATGCAGCTTCTGTTGGCTGTTCTTGATGCTAATCGCTTTATTCCATAGTTGGTGCTAATGTTGCGTCTCTATGTAATCATTAGCGCTGGCCATTAGTAAGTAGGGATAGACCGATATAATTTTTTCAGGACCGATATCGATTATCGGCAGCTTTTCTGGCCGATAGACGATATTTGGTGCCGATATTCTGTAAATTTAAAGTTGTGAAAAAAAAACAAAACAGCACAAATCTGACATTATGCCATGAACTCCATGTGTTTAACATTTAAACATTGCACCATGTCCACTTCATTTATTCAATTTAATAAGATTTTTTAAAATATAGCTTTTATTTTTACAAACCATAAGACTGTGTCTTTGGCTTTCTTAAAGATCCCTCATATGACCCTGTATGTAGCGGGTTCAGCAACCTTGGCCCTCCAAGGGTTAGATTACAAAGTTGGTGCTAACTTAACCAGAGCTGTTGTAAACTTAACAACCCTGTAGACTATAATGGCTCTGATAAGTTACGTTAGCAGTGACTTTGTAATATTGCTCCACAGGTTTTGGAATTACATCTGCCATGATGCTCAGCTTCTCATTAGGTTCTTGGAGCCTCACGGGAAAGGCAGTTCCAAAACATCTGGAGGGCCCAGGTTGCTGACCCCTGCTGTAGGAAACAGACTCTACATCTCCTATATAGGGAATTCCCTGCCAGATGGGATGGAAGCCCCATTTCTGTTGTCATCACGCTCATGCGCAATACGGTCAGTGAGTAAGGGGTCGTTCTGCAGTGAAGGCTTACAGCCTGATGTGGGAGAAGCCCCGGATTCGCACAGTTATGTGGGATCTTGCGTGTCACAGCTGCAGGGAGCCAACTTGTCCAATTATCGGCAAATAAAATGCCGATACAGATATCGGTAATTTTCTGAATATCGGCAGCCGATATATCGGTCTATCCCTATTAGTAAGTTTAACGTCTGGCATCGATATTCCTAAATTGACGCTAAACTAGGGCAAAAAACTTTGCACCTCGCAGCTTGAGCGAGATTACTGTACTTAAGTGTCTCCTATATTCAACATGGGGAGCGCAGTCTTGATAAGTGAGGTATTACAAGGCGCGAGGCAAAATTACCACTGGGATGCGAAAAACAAAGTTTTACCACCTCGTAAAAGCTGGCGATGAATGATTTTACATTTTCAGAGTCTTTTAGCACACTCTAACCCCCCCCCCCCACTCCAAGGTGGCCGGATCTGCTGGTGAGACTGCAACCAAATAGTTCCTAGTCTCCCTCTACCATCACTCCCTCCACTAGCACAAGCCTCCTAGGAGTCCTATGGACTCCAGGAGCTGATACTTGCGGTGGCAAGGCAGTGCTACTGCATGTATCGAGGAGGTTGGCATTGCATTCTGGGGCGAAGTGCTGAGCTAGCACCTTCCCTGGAATAGGACGTTAACATGGAGACGGTAAGGGGAAAATCTGCACACACAGATTTTCCATCGCTCTCCCGTTGCAGTCCATCGCTCTCCCGTTGCAGTCCATCGCTCTCCCGTTGCAGTCCATCGCTCTCCCGTTGCAGTCCATCGCTCTCCCGTTGCAGTCCATCGCTCTCCCGTTGCAGTCCATCGCTCTCCCGTTGCAGTCCATCGCTGTCCCGTTGCAGCCCATCGCTGTCCCGTTGCAGCCCATCGCTGTCCCGTTGCAGCCCATCGCTGTCCCGTTGCAGCCCATCGCTGTCCCGTTGCAGCCCATCGCTGTCCCGTTGCAGCCCTCTCATCCTGTTTCCACCCCCAACCCTTCTAGATTGTATATTCCGATGGGAATATTGCCCTCGTTTCCACCTGTAATGGTTCATCAAAATGTTGTTCTATGTACTGTAAATATGTTGTGCCCATTGTACAGCGCTGCGGAATATGCTGGCGCTTTATAAAGAATAATAATATGCTTTGAATCAGCTGGTGAAACGCGTTTCCTGCTCCTTGAGTCTTTTTGCCCTCTTCCCCCGAATCGTCCTGTACCAGACATACAAGGCTGAAATATTTTCTGCATTAAATGATGTCTATATACCTTTACTTTCTCTATACTTTTACTTGCTGCTTTCCTAGGGCAGCCTATTAATCTTTGTTTTGTTTTGCGCATCGACGTGTAATTCTCTGCATCCCTTGGTTTGTAGGAGTTGCTTTGTGTTGCGTGCCCCACGAAGTGCTTTCTGATTTTATTGCGTGTCAACAAGGCTTAGCAGTCTGGAGAGCGGGGATTAGTGCCATTCCCATCTCTCCATAAGGTGATTCTACACAGCCATCAGGACTGTATCAGCAATTCTATTGCCTTCTCCCAGCCTAAAATATTTGCATAGCACTTCAAGTCATCCAGCAGCAAACCTAAATTAAATCATCCAAATGGGTTCTTGGCTTCCTGCGGAATGAGTTCCTTTAAAGAAATGATGCAGAGGAGATGGAGCACTGATCGCATATTTTTCATTTTCAAGCCTTCACAGCTTGCCCGCTTCCTATTTGTGATCATTCCAGCAACAATTTAACGTTTCAGAAACTGAGCGATGCTTATAATCACTTTGCTTCACACATGTTCTGAGGCGTCTTATGGGCAAACTATGATTACAAAAATTAAACGTCCGGGCATGCAACGCTCTCCCTCCTACTGTGATTGGTCCACATTTGGTGCACAGGGAATAGATTAATGCATTTTTCCTGATTTTGAACTCTGTGATCAGATTAATAGAGACGCATACCCCCCCCCCCCCCCGGTATGGTCAACAGACAAACTTGACATAATTGCTTTATCTGTTACAAACTAACTAATAATTTTTTTTCCCAGTATGACGATATGTATTTTTTAAGGGTAGAGTCTCTCGGCATTGTATCGTGATTTATAAACATCACTCAAAATAGAGATTCCTTGCATTCAGCTCCTTTTTGAGGCTGTTTCTGATTTTATATACACTGGTCGAGTATCCCTTATCCAAACTGTTCCATAATCGGAAACAAGTGGAACATTCCACCCCTGACCTCCATGAGCGTGGATTCAAATTATTGTATTAAACCTGTGAGCAAAAACAAGGTTTGTGAGGGTCCGGAGAACAGGCCACAGCGCTAGTGGCCTGCTATACGGTTAGTTAAAAGTTTTTATAAAGCGCTAACAAGTTCCGTAGCGCTGTACAATGGGAGAGACAGAAAAACAATTATACATACAGGTTCAACACAAAGAACAGTAGGAGAGAGGGGTGACAATCTGAGAGGGGTGACACTAGGTGAGGGTTAATAGAGGATATAAAATAGCGGGTGCATGTGGGCTGTGTAGGAAGATGACGTAAGAAACGAACCGAGGGGGATTAGGGAGTGAGAAGGAGAAGTCTTTAAGGAAGGAGTTGGGTGTTTGGGTACGTGAAGCTGATAGCATCAGATCATTGGCAGAGCGAAGTGGTCGGGATGGGATGTACCTGCTAATAAGTGAGAGGATGTAGGCAGGAGCGCGGTTATGGATACCTTAGTATGTGACCACCAGTAGTTTTTAGATTCTATAGGAAACAGGAGCCAGTGTAGAGATTGCCAGAGGGCTGAGGTGCGGTGGATGAGCCTGGCACAGGTGTTAATTACAGAATGCAGGGAGAATCTGGGATCTCTTAAGGTCAGAGAGAAGGTTACAGTAGTCAAGGCGGGAGATAAGAGCTTGGATGAGCATTTTAGCAGAGTCCGGTTTAAAACAGGGGGGCGGACGCGTGCAATGTTTTTTAGGTGGAAGTAGCAGGATTTGGTTAGTGACTGAATGTGAGGATTGAAGGAGACATCCGAGTCAAAGAGGGCAACAAACCTGATAGGTAGAAGCAATGGTAGCACCATTCACCCGAAGGGAAATGGGCGCAGGAATGTTGGTTTTAGAGGGAGAGAAGATGAGAAGTTCAGGAGAGGTTAAGCTTTAGCAAGTGGGAAGTCATCTAGTCGGAGACAGCTGAGAGGCAGGCTGTAACACGGGCCAGCACAGGAAAAGCGAGACTGGGAGAGGAAAGGTAGATTTGGGTGTCTTCGGCATAGAGATGATACTGAAATCCATAGGAAAAGATGAGGTTGTCAAGAGGCAGTATAGAAACATAGAAAAATGTCAGCAGATAAGAACCTTTCAGCCCATCTAGTCTGCCCAATTACATGGATACTTTACCTGGATTTATCTTTTGTTTAGGATAGCCTTATGCCTATCCCATGCTTGCTTAAATTCCATCACTGTTTTGGCCTCTACCACTTCTACTGGAAGGCTGTTCCATGTATCCACCACCCTCTCAGTAAAATAATGCTTCCTGATGTTACTTTTAAACCTTTGCCCCTCTAATCTAAGACTATGTCCTCTTGTTTTGCTACTTTGTTTCCGTTTAAATATACTCCCTTCCTCTACCTTGTGGATTCCCTTTACGTATTTAAATGTTTCTATCATATCTCCTCTGTCTCGTCTTTTTTCCAAGCTGTACATGTTAAGATCATTAAGCCTTTCCTGGTAACTTTTCTCCTTCAAGCCGTACACCATTTTAGTAGCCCTTCTCTGAACTCTCTCTAAGATGTCTATATCCTTCTGGAGATACGGTCTCCAGTACTGCACACAGTACTCCAAGTGAGGTCTCACCAGTGCTCTGTACAGTGGCATGAGCACTTCCCTTTTCCTAGATTGAGAAGAGTAGGTGTCCCAGAACAGGGCCTTGAGGTACCCCAACTGAAAGAGGAGTTGTGGGGGGAGACACCAGCAAAGGAGACACTGAAGGAACAAATGGGAAGATAGGAAGAGAACACCTGTCCAAGAGCGGCTGTGACTCGTTTCGTAACCTGACTTTGCTAAAAATCAATCTAGTATGTCAGTGCACTGACAAGGAGGGGTCTGTGTTAAAATGGGCCCTGAATGCAAAAAAGTGCGGAATGGGAGACTTCATTTGCATGTCCTACCCAGAGTTCCTTGCTGCATATGGGGAATGTAGCACATGAGCTCTGTAAAGCAGTTCTCTGAATTGCTGGGATGTGTAAATGACTTCTGCAATAATAAAGTGTGCGTGTGTCTGTCTACTGTGCCAAGTAGAGATACAAATAAAGATACTTGTATCTTGAATGTTTCATTTGGTGTTGGGAAGTTGCATCCCTTTCAACGCTGAATATCAAAATCCACTACCGAATGGTTACTGAGCTGTAATAAAACCTTGAGTTGTGGTTTATAGGACTTGCTTTGGACGTTTTATCAGGAACCCTGCTCGTGATCGTTCTCGCCATCATGCGTCTCCAGTTCCACTTTCTAAGTTCCAGAGCAGTTCTTGGGAAAGGTGCTGAATGTCCATGTTTCACGGTCCACCCGTCAGAAAGCGCTAATTAACAGAGAATGTACTTGTTTGTTTAAACCTGTACAATGTTTAAGTTCATAAAAGTGAAAGGGTAGGCGTTTAGATATGCGCTGTATATTTTTGCTACGGAGAATAAAGGGGTTATTTGCCAATGGTTTGTTAGCACAAGAAAACAAAATCCTCTCGCTTTATTTCTCTTTCTCCGTGGTTTGAGCTGCCTGGTTTATTTTATTAAACCAAGGGCTTAATTGTCCGTTTTAATGGCGTCTTTGAAGGATGGCGGTTGCCCAGACCGAGACTAAATGTGCGATAAAAGACGAAAACGCTGCAGAAATAGAAATGGAAAATACACGAGGCCGGGTCCTCTCATTCCGATCCGTACTTTGCAGTTGGATTCACGGATTATTATGTCTGTGTGTGTGTCGTTTAATTTTTAATGTCAGTGTATGTTGCTGCATGATTTATATATTTATGTAATTTTCAGATGTGCCAACCGCAGGTCCTCCCAAGCAGAGACTGTCCGACTCGACTTACCCCAATCATTTCCTCACCCGATCGGACCCCGAACCAGCCTCCATGTACTCCCCAGAGCAAACATCCCTCCATGAAAGTGAGGGTCTGTCAGCTTTTTGGTTTTCTTTGGTTTCGAAGGACATTGTCTTCTAATAAAGCTAATTTTGCTTTAACCTTTTTTTTCTTTCTTGCCTTAGGGTCACTTGGAAATTCGAGAAGCTCAACACAGATGAATTCGTACTCGGACAGCGGCTACCAGGAAGCGACTAGTTTCCACAACCATAATATGGGGAAATCGGAAATTCGGCAGCATCATTCCTTTATGGGACCCAATAGTAACCACTTGATAAGGAACTCCAGGGCTGAGGGGCAAACCTTTGTTCAAGTAAGATGCTCGGTTTTTACTGGCTTTTTTCTTCTTCTCCATGTTCAAGTTTTAGGCATTTTGTTATAAAATAAAACGGAAACGAACCATAAAGAAATTATAGTCATTGTAGAAACATAATTGTATGAAGACAAATGGGACCACCCTAAGCTTTTAGGCTATGGTCAGGCAAGCATCAATGGAGAGCAGAAGGAACGTCCGTGAGCGTGGATGTTCCTTCCACTCGACGCCCGTCTGGCCACCTCGCAGTACGCCCTCAGCGCTGCAAAGCTCGATCCTCCTATGGAGTATCGGGCTTTGCAGCCCCGTCAACGCGCGTCCTAGTGCATCGACTGGGAGGCTTTGATAACGGACGTTTGTTACGCGTGCATTTCGTACGCGCGCACAAGCGTGCAAAAGTGTGTGATCGGCCCCGTTGCGGCATCACAACGCTGCGATGGGCGCCGGTAAGCATGTCAGTACGGGCGCACATAGTGCACTCGTCTGACGCCGGCTTTATGGTTCCCCATGGAGAAAAACCTGCCTTTTCCTTGGAGGTCTAGGTGGCAACCACCTCACAAGAGGAAGATGGTAAATTCCCCAGTGGCAACATTCCACTTCTCAAAGAACCAAAACACTGGACCATCTGGGAGAGGGGGGGGATTAATGCTCCTGTCACACGTATGGGGATTTATTTGCATCCTGGACCCCACTCAACCCTCTAAGTCTGGCCCTGACGAGACTTGACATTGGAGAGCGATAAGTTGTACTTTGCTACTCTTTATTATTTATTGGTCAATGAACATCACTGAGAACCTGTATATAAACAGTGTCACCACCAAGCTGTTTTTGGACGACCACAACCCTAAACGCTCTAAGATGCCATCATTGAACCCAATGGTCCCTAGCGTTGCACCCATGCAATTTGCTGTAGCCTGTTGATGTAAGCCATGAGCCTGTTGATGTAAGCCATGAGCCTGTTGATGTAAGCCATGAGCCTGTTGATGTAAGCCATGAGCCTGTTGATGTAAGCCATGAGCCTGTTGATGTAAGCCATGAGCCTGTTGATGTAAGCCATGAGCCTGTTGATGTAAGCCATGAGCCTGTTGATGTAAGCCATGAGCCTGTTGATGTAAGCCATGAGCCTGTTGATGTAAGCCATGAGCCTGTTGATGTAAGCCAGGCACTAAGGCTTTCTGAGATGAACTTGTGCTGGGGGATTTGGCCTGCTAAAGTTTTAGATTCTATCTAGAAATGCCACAAATTGGATACCCAGCGGTTATAGAACTAGAACACCCACAATTCTTTACCTGTTGTTTCCATTAAATAGGGGCATTGTAGTTCTACAACAATTTTGGATCTATCCTCTGTCCAGCCTGCGTTTTGAGGTTTACCCAGTGATGTCATCATTAACATGTTTTTGTTAATATTCATTTAATAACTTTGTGGTTCCTTTGTAGGGGTTTTTTTTTTTTTTTAGGAAAATAGGTTCATCTATCAAAACAAACACCAATTAGTGGTTTGTAAGAACTTAGCAAAGTACCAGTGACGTGTAGGACATTCACCACAACAGAGAGTTTTCTCATATTGTTAATGATTTTAATCTCTGCTTGATTTCTAGTAACTATAAACTCTTTGCCGTTTTTTTCTTTTAGGCTTCAAATAATATGGCAGCAAACCGAGCAGTGCGACGAGTCAGCTCCGTTCCATCGCGATCCCAATCTCCTTCTTATATAATTGGTCCGGGCATTTCTCCCTCTAGAGGATCCCTGAGAACTTCTCACGGGAGTGGGTATGGTTCCCCACCAATTACTGACCCACGACTGCCTCCTACTTCAAACACTTACTCTTCAACCACTTTACCTTCTCAAAGGGCAGCTTCTCCGTACACCCTGCGCAGGTCAACTTCCCCTACAGCCGTGCGCAGAATCGGATCTATCGCCACCAGGCAAAACTCCGCCAACGGCATGACGTCTTCTTACCAAACCTTAGGAAACTCTGTCCGCGTTGGATCACCTTTAACCTTATCTGATGCGCAAGGCAGAATCTGTTCGTCACCTCAAGGTCCCATCGGCACTTCATCGTCTCCAAAACGAGCCGGCATGACTGCAGTTCCTCAGCATCTGGGAACTTTACAGAGAAACTTGCACGACATTGACCCATTTGGCCAACAAGCTTATGATGTCTATGAGAGAATGGTGCCACCCAGGCCGGATAGCCTTACAGGTTATTATTACGAGGCTTTTCATGCCTCTTTTTTTTCCTAGTATTTGTCTGTGTACACGTCTACCAACTAATTTTGATTTCTGTAATTTATTTTCTTTAATTATGCTTATATATATTGTTTATAGTTAGGGATGAGCGTTCGGTTCGGATCTGTTCGGAGTTCGATTCGAACATCGCCTGTTCGGCTGTTAATTGAACTCCGAACATTTCCGCGTGTTCGCCGCATGTTCGCCCACAATGCACTTTTCCACTGGCCTGAAGCCTGTAATTGGCTACAGCCTTGCACCTGACCACAGGTCAGGTGGAAGACTATGCCAATCACGGCTTAGAGTCCTGATTGGGCAAGTTTTGCCCAGTCATGGGCTCACAGAGCGAAGTCCCGCAGCACACTATATAAGGCTTCCCTGCCTGCAGCCCCAGCGTGTGTTTTTGCAGGAGTGAATCAGAGGAGATTGTTCTGTCAGGGTGTATCAGTGACGTTGTAGGAGATTTCTGGGAATTAGCCTGGCAGTGCCAACACAGATTCTATCAGTGAGTTCTACCAGAGTTCAGCAAATTTGAATCTGTCTTGGCACAGCCTGTTATCAGTGTGTATCAGTGAGTTATACCACAGAGGGGTTACTTACGGTGTGAAGGCACTTGCTGCCACCAAAGGCACAATATTTGGGTGCACTGCCACTGACGCCTATACCAGATTCATATCATTTTAATATTGGACCGCAGGGTCCACCACTGCACTCTTCCACAATACCACAGAGGGGTTACGGTGTGAAGGCACTTGCTGCCACCAAAGGCAAAATATTTGGGTGCACTGACGCTGGTACCAGATTCATATCATTTTAATATTTGACCGCAGGGTCTAACCCTGCACTCTTCCACAATACCACAGAGGGGTTACGGTGTGTCGGCACTGTTGCCGACCCTAAAGGCCCAATTTTAAAGCACCTATTGTTACTTTCATCCAAAGCCTGCATAAGTTTCACCATAATTTAGCCAAAAAAATCACTAAACTTGTTCTGCGTGTCCTAAAACGTCTCCTCTTTTCATACAGTCTGCCGCCCCAAGCAGTTGTTTATGAATAGATTAAAGGAAAACCATTTACCGTCATTTGAAATGTAATTTTTTTGGTTTTAGATATTTCTATAATCCTACAAATCTGCCACTTCACGGGCAGGTTATGGGGACCTCCTAGGCACGATATTTGAAGGAATTTTTCGTTTTTATTCTTAACCTTTATTTCATGGAAAACTCACTGTTCCTTTAAAAAGTTTTTTTTAAAAACTTTTTGTCCTGGTTTCCTGTCCCCCAGAGCACTACCCGGACCCCCATACACCTTTTATGGCAAATATCTAGCATATATGCCCTCTTGGAGGGCACTCTAAAATCGAACGTTCGGGTCCCATTGACTTACATTGAGTTCGGATTGTGTTCGAGTTCGAACTTGAACTTTTGAAATTGTTTGAGTTCGACGTCGAACCGAACACGGGGGCGTTCGGCTCATCCCTATCATCACATTTTTGCTTAAAAATAAAAACTATCAAATCATGAGCAGTGTTAATGGAAAACATGGACAGGAAATTATGGACAGATTTAACCCCTTCCCGACCGCTGACGTACCCTGTACGTCCTGTGTTCGGGTCTCCCTTAGACCCGATGACGTACAGGGTACGTCAGCGGCGCCAAATCCCCCTCCCGCCCGATACTCCCCTCCCTCGTCGGATCCCACGGCGATCTGACAGGGAGGAAGCCTGCCCATGTGATTTACATGGGCAGGCGAGGCTGATGACGTCGCCACGCTGCGTGGTGACGTCATCAGAAGGTGCCCCCATGTGTTTCAATGGAGGGGAGGGGGGGCTCCTTCGGAGCCCTCTATCTCCCCAACCATTGAAGCTAGGGAGATGCCGTTTGCACCGCTGGAGAGGGGAGAGCCTCCCCTTTCCAGTGGTGTATGGCATTAACCGTTTCGCCGCCGGATCACGTTGCGGCGCCAAAACGCGATTCGAACCTGGAGGGGGGCTGACATCTTGGATGTCAGCCTAGCCTCCAGGTCCACCCCCACCCACTGACAACCTCACCATATGTGTGAGGATGTCAGTGGGCCAGTTAACCATCTAGCTGCCATGTAGAGATAAGGGGATCCTAAGGATCCCTTTATCTCCCGATCCATGGCAGCTAGATGGTCATATTTGACATCATTTGAAAGGCCTGATCATGACCTTTCAAATGATACCAAACATGACCAGGTTTGATTTTAAAAAAATTTAAAAATAAATAAATAAATAAAAAAAAATAATAAAAAAATTTAATAAAATAAAAAAATGTGTTTTTTTTTTAAAAAAAAATTGTCTGGGGGGGGTTTAATTAAATAGGACCTAGGCTGTCATCTAAAAATAATTAGCACAAAATGGTCAGAATGAGCGCAGCGCACATAGGTGAACTGGCTCAGCAGTGAAAGGGTTAAAAGGTAAAAACATGTAAAAATTGGGTATTTCTATTCTCGGGATAAAATTTGGAAACTATTTAGCCGGGGTCTTTATTGGTGGTTGTAGCTTTAGGGGATTAAATTACGAAAAAGTGTGTTTTTACCATTTTTTTTCATCATATTTCATTTTTTTTTATAGTAAATTATTGGATATGATGGAAATAATGGTATTTCTAGAAAGTCCATTTAATGGCGGGAAAAAGGGTGTATAATATGTAGGGATGCACCGATACCACTTTTTTAAGACCGAGTACGAGTACCGATACTTTTGTTCAAGTACTCACCGATACCAATTACCGATACTTTTATTTTATGCCATGTGACGCTTTCCAATAAGAACAGACCTCCTATAAAGCCCCCAGGTCTCATAGATATGCCCCCTGCTCATGGATAATTGCCCCCCCCAGCTCATGGATAATTGCCCCCCCAGCTCATGGATAATTGCCCCCCCAGCTCATGGATAATTGCCCCCCCAGCTCATGGATATGCCCCCCAGCTCATGGATATGCCCCCCAGCTCATGGATATGCCCCATTGCTCATGGATATGCCCCATTGCTCATGGATATTGCCCCCTTGCTCATGGATATGCCCCCTTGCTCATGGATATGCCCCCTTGCTCATGGATATGCCCCCTTGCTCATGGATATGCCCCCTTGCTCATGGATATGGCCCCCTTGCTCATGGATATGCCCCCTTGCTCATGGATATTGCCCCATTGCTCATGGATATTGCCCCCTTGCTCATGGATATTGCCCCCTTGCTCATGGATATGCCCCCTGCTCATGGATATGCCCCATTGCTCATGGATATTGCCCCCTTGCTCATGGATATTGCCCCCTTGCTCATGGATATGCCCCCTTGCTCATGGATATGCCCCATTGCTCATGGATATGCCCCCTTGCTCATGGATATTGCCCCCTTGCTCATGGATATGCCCCCCTGCTCATGGATATGCCCCCCTGCTCATGGATATGCCCCCTGCTCATGGATATGCCCCCCTGCTCATGGATATGCCCCCTGCTCATGGATATGCCCCCTTGCTCATGGATATGCCCCCTTGCTCATGGATATTGCCCCATTGCTCATGGATATTGCCCCATTGCTCATGGATATTGCCCCATTGCTCATGGATATTGCCCCATTGCTCATGGATATTGCCCCATTGCTCATGGATATTGCCCCCTTGCTCATGGATATGCCCCCCTGCTCATGGATATGCCCCCTGCTCATGGATATGCCCCATTGCTCATGGATATGCCCCATTGCTCATGGATATTGCCCCATTGCTCATGGATATTGCCCCATTGCTCATGGATATGCCCCATTGCTCATGGATATTGCCCCATTGCTCATGGATATTGCCCCATTGCTCATGGATATTGCCCCATTGCTCATGGATATTGCCCCATTGCTCATGGATATTGCCCCATTGCTCATGGATATACCCCCCCCCTCCGCTCCGCTCATACTTACCTTCCTTCAGCGACGCCGGGAAAGTCTTCGCGCGCGCGCGCTGGTTGGAAGGACCCCAGCCGCGACCACGTGGGACCATGTGATCACGGCTGGGGTCCTTCCAACCAGCGCACGCGCGGAAACTTTCCCGGCGTCGCTGAAGGAAGGTAAGTATGAGCGGAGAGCAGCTGCAGGGCCTGTCTGAATGCTCTATCGGCATTCGGACAGGCCCTGCAGCTGCTCACTTTGTTTATACTTACCTTCCTTCAGCGACGCCGGGAAAGTTTCCGCGCGTGCGCTGGTTGGAAGGACCCCAGCCGTGATCACATGGTCCCACGTGGTCGCGGCTGGGGTCCTTCCAACCAGCGCGCGCGCGAAGACATTCTCGGCGGCGCTGAAGGAAGGTAAGTATCGCAGAGCTCCAGGGGCGGCTGTCCGAATGCCGATAGAGCATTCGGACAGCCGCCGCAGCCCCTCGGATACCGGCAAGCCGGCTCAATGCCGCTTCCGGTATCGGAAAAAAATATCGGGGGTACTGCACGAGTACCAAGTACTCCTGCAGTACCCGGTATCGGCACCGATATCGATACTAGTATCGGTATCGGTGCAACCCTAATAATATGTGTGAGTTGAATAAACGAGTAAGAGGAAAATTTGACCTAAACCCTAACAGCGCAGAAACATAAAAACAGCAGCGGTCACTAAAGGACGGATTTGTGTAAAACCGCCCGGTCACTAAGGGGTTAAATAAAAAAAGTGACTTTCGTTTCTTAAACCCTTTCACTACCAATAACTTTTTGTTTAAAAAATAAATCTTGTAATATTTATTTGAAACCCGATATTCATAGTTGGCAAATATACGGTAAATAGCAATTTTACACAGGGATTATTTCACAACGGTTAAAATATTTAATAGTTACATCAAAATAATGTGTTTTTGCAAACATTTGAGTTTTTTAATGTATTTATCCTTCAGATAAATATTGCTGGAATGAAGGCTTCTGAACTCTTGATGGTGTCCCTTATCTTGCACAATTTCACTCGCGGCCTTCATTATCGGCATACAGGCAGAAATTAACTTAGTGTCAAATACAGTAACTGATAAAGCTAGACAATAAAATGTTCAGATTGCGTGCTTATGGGGGATTTGTATTGATAATACAAATAGTAATTATAATGAGGTTATTAGCAATGCAGCTTCCAAAAAATACCAAGAGTGTAATATTATCTGTATGTGACATATTGCCTGTATATGGGAATTACAGTAACACCTTGTATCTGTATGTGCTGCATAATGCCTGTGTATGGGAATTACAGTAACACCTTGTATCTGTATGTGCCGCATAATGCCTGTGTATGGGAATTACAGCAACACCTTGTATCTGTATGTGCTACATAATGCCTGTGTATGGGAATTACAGTAACACCTTGTATCTGTATGTGCTGCATAATGCCGGTGTATGGCAATTACAGTAACACCTTGTATCTGTATGTGCCGCATAATGCCGGTGTATGGAAATTACAGTAACACCTTATATCTGTATGTGCTGCATAATGCCTGTGTATGGGAATTACAGTAACACCTTATATCTGTATGTGCTGCATA
Organism: Leptobrachium leishanense; assembly: GCA_009667805.1. Taxonomy (NCBI): domain Eukaryota; kingdom Metazoa; phylum Chordata; class Amphibia; order Anura; family Megophryidae; genus Leptobrachium; species Leptobrachium leishanense. Next base: position 37,597,249 of record CM019069.1, read on the forward strand.
ATGCCGGTGTATGGCAATTACAGTAACACCTTGTATCTGTATGTGCCGCATAATGCCTGTGTATGGGAATTACAGTAACACCTTATATCTGTATGTGCTGCATAATGCCGGTGTATGGCAATTACAGTAACACCTTGTATCTGTATGTGCCGCATAATGCCGGTGTATGGAAATTACAGTAACACTTTGTATATGTATGTGCCGGTGTATGGGAATTACAGTAACACTATGTATCTGTATTGTACAGGGATTTTCAATCAATATAACCCCCTCAATCTCATCCCTTTACAGCAGTGAGTGACCCCAGAGCTCTCCCTGTATTCTGCCCTCTCCCTGGATGTTGTAATGCAGCAGTAAAGTCTGTTGAGCTTCTTCTAACCGCAATGTGGTGGCTACTCCTTGTAGCTTATTTTCATTAATACAGGATGACAGGGGTGAGATCTCGGAGAATTAAATTTCCACCCATGGGGCACAATAGTCTCCCATTAAAATGTATGTAAAAGGGGTTTTACATGCTCGTTTTCACGGATTACAAAGCAAGATTGAGTATACACATTTGTCGGTAGTGAAGCGGTTGAGAGGTCTCTCGCGGTCTGGCTTCGTATCATGAGGCAGTTTGTTCCAAATTGTTTGGGAGGACTAGCCTTGACACCCCAAAGTGTTCATGTTTCATTAATCGAACGGTCTCTATTCTGCGGGTTCCTCCATTACGCCACCTCGGGCAATAAAAAAAAGAGTGCGGTATTTTCGCGCCTTCGAACCTCGTTTTAGATGAAACAATTATCTGAAAATTCAGATCGGGGGAGAAAAAAATAAATCAAGCCTAGGTGGGGAATGGCAATTATCAATAACAAATAGCTCCATTCCGGTTCGCTATTTTTACATAATTGCTTTTTAGATAAATTTGGCCCCGCTTCCAGATGATAATTTGCAGAGCTCAAAGCGACCTATGTGGGTACACAAAGCGGGAGGAACGCGGCGCGTCCTGCATTCAGATTCCTATCGGGCGCTCAAACCTCTGTGCTGTGGGATCGGCTGGGGCTGTTAAAGATAAAATAATAACGAGCCCGCGTAAAAACACACTTCATAATCTCAATTACACGGAGTCGCTTAAAGCAAATGCCAAACGCCGGCGCGCACCCAGCAGTTGTGGGAGCGAGTTAGGTTTCCGACCCAGAGTACTCAAATTGTGATGCATCGATGTAATGAAAAGGCCTGTTTGTGGGTTCAAAGTGTTAAAGCTGTGCTTTAAAGTGCTAAAATCAGATATTTGGATTTTATTAGCAGCTAATAAGGAGATTGCTGCACAGATATAAATCTAAGCTGTTTATGCAGCGATCTGCATTATTTATGGTCTCTAAATCTTAGTAACTTTAGTGTGTGTGTGTGTGTATATATATATATATAACACACACGCACACGCGCACACACACACACACACCCCCCCCCCCCCACACACCAGGAAGAGAGCACAGCAACTCGTACAGTTAAAGATTTTAACACTTTAATATATATATATATTTTTTTTATTAACTGGCTGGGTGGAGTAGAGGTAACATCACTGCTCTGCGTGGAGAGAGCCTGTGGAGACATGGGTTCGATCCTGGCAAGAGCACCTCTCCAGTAAGTGTCCTTGGGCAAGACACCTAACAGGACATACTAGAAAACGAGAGAAATCTCAATGTATCCTTTTCTCAAAAAAAGAAATAATTTGAAGAAATGGGATAGAATGTTTATAAGTAGCTTAAATTGTTGGATTAAGGGAGGTTTAATAATACTTTTATCTATCAGTACTTCTACTCCATTCTGCTATAAATTCCAGGCCTTCAGAAAGTAACCACTCAATGTTCTTGAACCCAGGACATACTTGAAAACGAGAGAAATCTCAATGTATCCTTCCTAGTAAAATCCTTTCTAAATAAATAAATATTATTTTCATTTTGTTTTCGTATGTTAAGATGTGTGTGCTTTGAACCGTCAAAAATTACTTTCAAGCACGTGTTTGTATAGACATAACCCTTTAGTATATAGTGTTTTCCCCAAAAAATCTGTGAAGAACCAGTGTGGGTGTTTTTTTTTTTGTTTTATTATACCGTAAGAAATATTTGGAGATAATCCTTACAGCTGAAACCAGTTGAACAGCTGACCCTCTTTGTCTAAAATACAGAGCCTCAGCGGATTCAGCATAGAGACCCAGCTGCAGTACCACTTCTTGGCCAGCAGATGGTGACATCTGCCTGTTAAATAGGGCTACTACAGTAAGAACTACATTGAGAATATTTGCAAAGATTTCTTAATGTATAATCAATGGATGAGGATTTAATTTGTTCTAAAAAAAAAAAAAAAAAATGGTTCCTGCCAGTGGTTTTGTGGGAAATCACTTGGTAGTGAAACAATTTAATAGCATCTTGTGCACTATTCATAATCAAAGCTCTACATCAGGGGTCTGCAACGTTGCACCCCCCCCCCGATGTTTTATCTCCCATGATGCTCAGGGACTCCTTAGATTGCCTACGCATGAAGGGAAATGTAGTTCCAGGACATCTGGAGGGCCTAGGTTGCTGACCTACAATCTATGTGTACATAACTAGAAGAGCTGCATCATTACGCCCCTGTTTTTGCTAGTCTACAAGTTGTACCTGCACGCTCACTGGCAGAGACATTTTAATGGCTCCCTTGTGGCACATTAGTTCTTGAGTATTAGGAGTCCATGACATCCTTTTACCTCTTCTCAGTGGCTTGAGTTGGTAGATTGCAGACGAAAATGGTAACAAACCCAACCCTAGTCCAGCCAACGGAGGTGAAAGCCTTAACTCTCCAAACTGAGAAACTCAAACTCTGTAAAGATGAGAAAGTTGTTTTTTATTGGTGAACTGACCCTTCCACCCGCAATACCTGTGCTAACAATCACATCCGTCTTTTTTTTTTTTTTTTATGCTTTACTGCCTCTACAGTGTTTACATACTTCTATATTGCCTCTTTTTGTATATATAGATTTTTTTTGTATTTATTTGAAAACCTTTTCTGTTTCAGGCTTGCGAAGCTCATATGCAAGTCAGCATAGCCAGCTCGGCCAGGACATGCGTTCCGCTGTATCGCCAGACTTGCAGATCACCCCCATCTACGAAGGTCGAACATATTACAGTCCCGTCTATCGGAATGCAAACCACGGGGGAGTGGAGCTGCGCCAGGGGTCACAGACTGCAATTTATCGTACCGGGTCAGGTGGGTGTAACTGGCTTGTTTTAGGTGCTTTTTTTGCGTTAAGACACTTATTTACGTTCTCGACTTACTGGCGATGTAGCGTGGGCCTGTTCAGGGAAAGAAAAGGGTTCTAAAGTGATTGTCTGTAATGTAGAAATAATGTCCGCGCTCAAGCTGGACGCCGTGTCATTCCTCTTTTGGTCTGAAAAGGTCACTTTCCGTACAGTTTCAACTCCAATTTGGGCTTTTACCTTGCGCCTCATCCAAAAGGCGGAGATTGTACGGTTTCTCGCAGATGTGACCGGAATTAAATGGTTTGTAAAATGCCAAAGACCATATCCATTAGTCATGTCTGAAAACCTTCTATATTTTACATATTTCCATGTGGCAAAGGGTGCGGCACCTGGGAGAAAGGGTCACTATAGGGTCTATACGCAAAGCACCGAAATTACGTGCAATTTCAGTGCATTTGTTTGGCAACATTTGGCACACTTTGGTGATTCCATTTCACCTAAAACACACAGGGTTATTCAGAGAGCGGTGAAAACCAGGAGAATAAACATTCTAGACCAAATAGCCGATTTGGAAAGTGAGCTAAATGGGAGAATTTTTCTGGTTTGGCTATTTTGACCTAGAATTTTCACTTCTCCTGTCATTCTCCTGGTTTTCACCTCTCTCTGAATAACCCTGACAGCGAATTCACTATTAAGTGAATGGAACCATATTTTGCTGAAATTGGAGTCGCTGATGCACCTATATCGGGTGTTGGTGAAAACCGCTGAATTGGCGTGGCGAATTCCACCAAACTGAGGGAGGGGGAGGAGAAACTCGTATTCTCCTAATAATAGGATTTTATATCCATAAAAATGTGTCTAAATAATAAATAAGGTCTTTCAAAATAAATAATTAAAAGGTCTGTTCCAAAATGATAAAAAGGCTTTTAAAATGAATCTAACAAAAATGTTGTCCATTAAATAAAAAAAATTCTTACATAAGTTATTGCAAAAAATAAAAAGAAGAAATGTCTTCAGAGATTACTTTTTACATTGAAACCTATAGTATTCGTCTGCTTAAACCTGTCGAAACACCAAAAATCTGGGTGTTTTGCCGGAATTTCGGTGCAACTCGACGTTCTTTGAATAGAAGACACTATAGTCTATGGGAAACTTTTGGTGCGGTAGACTTTTTCGCTGTCATTTCGCCAGTATTTGTGGGAATTGACAGCTTGGCGAATAGACGAATTGACCCGGAATTGCACCGTTCAGTGAATAACCCCTTATATGTTCACTTGGTTTGGGGTGGTGCTTTACGAAGACCGGTCTAGTTCTCTCATGACGTATACAAGTTGAGTATCCCTTATCCGAAATGCTCGGCATCGGACGTGTTTCGGGTTTGGTCTCCTTCTAGATATCTCCTTATTATACACAAATATACTCAAGTCTAAACACAAATTAAATTTATGCTTCGTCTACATCTTAAACGCTTGGACTGAAAGCACTTATACAATATTTTGACTAATTCCCACCCCATCGCATGAGATCATGTGTGGTGTGTTTTCCACTTTTAATGTCACGTCGGTGCACAAAAAAAATTCTGATTTTGGAATTGAACTTTTCAGAATTGTGCGTGAGGGATGCTCGACCCGTAGATGGAAATTGGGTAAATTATGCAGAACAAGACCAAAATAGGCTATTTATACCATACATTATCATCCTCATTGTTATGATACATTCATGTACACCAAGCATTCAGATCTACAGAGAGGCGATCCCTGGGGAGCAACCACAAAGAGGTTTTGGTGCCTGGAGATACTGTCCCTGTAAATTGGAATCCTGCATTGTACCGAGGCGTTGCCATTGGAAACTATAGTGAAATTCACCTTACATGCACATACAGCTTAGAGTTATTCATGTTACAGAATAAAACGCACCTTACATGTTCTATTAGGCAGGTTGGTAGTGCAAGTGTGTTCTGCATACGTGCATGCTATAGCTTGTGTGATTGAGGCAAAGAAATTAAATGTAATATATATATATATATATATATATATCAGTATAACAACAAGACAGAATCCTATGTAGCAACCACGATCGTAGCACTATTCATGTACTAAGCATAACCGATGGGCGCTTCTCAAAACAAGATGGACACAACAAACCATGATGAGTGCACTCCTTTACATGATCACACCACCTCATTGCGCACACAATTTTAAGATTTTTAACAAAAAAATGTAACCACTTAATTCCCATAATCTATTCTAAGAGTATAGTTCACAAATTATGGCCATATCTTGCCTAAACCTGTCAGCGCATCAATGTATCCCATTGCGAGATTATATTTTTAACTTCACGAAGGGACCCGCAGCCAGGTTATCCTCTTTTTATTGCTCCGGTGCTGCCCGTCACCGTATGGAAGTGCCGTTCACAGGGAAAGCGTGCACCCCTAGAGTCTGTTTAATAGTATTTTTATTGTAGTAACGAGAGATCAATGTTTCAGTCTGCAAAACAGGACTTTTTTTAAAGACAAATTTACTCTTTTTTTTTTTTTTGGACTGAAACGTCAATCTCTTGTTACTACAATAAAAAAATACTATTAAAAAGACTCCAGGAGTGCACACTGTCCCTATGATACATATATATATATATATCTCATGCTCTGATGCCTGTTATGTAAAACAATTAATGTTTTCCTCATCCTGATTCGCACGGTAGCTTAATTGGTGCATATTTACATAAATTGCATTAGAAAAGATCATTAATTTGCACGATTAAGGGGGTCAATCAATGTGTAAATTGAAAAGCGATTAAAACAGGATTATAGCGACTTTTTATTTATTTATTTTTACATAACGTATCCCAAGGGAAAAAATTAAAAGCGGATTGACGCGTGGACAAATGAATTAATCAATACTCTTTGGATACTATGAAGCTCCATGCGTGCCCAGTGTTTGACACGGATGGAGGCGGCGGGAACGAGCTGTGAAATGATGAATGTGCAATATACATGAGATGTGAAGATGTTAGAGCGCGCGGGAAGGCGTCCTCGGCTGCACCTCCCATATCAAACAATTACCGCAGCATCCGTAAATCAAGCGGCACTGATTAAATGAGAGGCCCCGCGGTAAATGATTTAAAGTAATGGTTTGATGGACGTGAAAACAATGCGTGGCTGTCAAGCCGTCCCGCTACAGCTAGGATTCATAAATGATCTCTCCGCGCCGCAGCAAAACCATTGCACGATTCTCCAATTTTTTCCATTGCAGCGAAGGCGGGATGAAGAGCATAATGGAGCGGTAACGGCTGCATAAATCATAAACGCCGGCTTCATATAGAGGAACCTCACTGTGTAGCTGCCGTGTGGGGTGTGTGATGTTGGGGTTTTTTGTGTGCGACATTCTGGTTTTGTTTGCATTAGCTTTCTATTTTTTTTATCTAATAGGAGCTTAAGTCTGTGTTTTATTTCCAGCAAATAAAACGGAGACTCCTTTCACTTCACAAAGCGGCTGGAAGCTCTCATGCAACATTTAGTGAGTCTGTTCTGGAGCCTGAAGACAAGCTTTTAACTTTTTGACTGATAACCCGGGCATACTAGTGTATCCCTGCAGATGCTCGGTGCTTGGCTAGCCCGAGCCTGTAATGCGCTGCGTGTCATGGTATATATGCAGTTTGCAAACTCCTCCTAAAGATGTTTATGATGAACCTGTCAACATATGTGATGGGGAGAGCTGCAACACCAGGAGGTTGGCCTGTCAGCCGGAGCGTGCATATGTCATAACCGTGCTGCCGAACCCAGTTAATACAACACACCACATCTAGCGCACGGCAATTTAAAAAAAATACTGTTTTTATTGAGTTTTTACAACAGACCGAACTACAGAGTCCGAAATAGCAGAATGTAATTTCTGAAAGGTGGAAAAGAAAAACACACAACATCTCAAAACAAAGTCCCAGATCAACAGTATCTGTGACCAGGGTCACTTTGAACTTGGGGGGGTACATGGACCTAGAGATAGATTTGGGAAGTGCTGGTCTGATGTTCTGAATTGTTTTCCTGCCCTCTCCCATGCTGAAGTCACCCTGTACATACAATTATAGGTGCCGGGTGTTTGTGTCGTCTGTGCTTCACATGAATACGGTTATCATGGTCTATGCTTATCTGTTACTCTGGTTTATATGATTATTGTGTGGGTCGCTGTAGCCCTTTCCTACTCCCTTTATCTAGAATATGTGTACATCTGTTAAAGGTTGGAGTGGCGTTTATCTGTCGTGTTTGACAAACACTGCCCATTTTCTGATACTGTATAATATGAATCCCCTGTTTATCCTCACAAACTGCTATTGTCCTATTGATCTGTTTTGTTGCGATGTTACGCAATTCATCTTCGTGACTAGAGTTAATTCCGTTATCTGTCCCTGGTCTAATTATGTCAGACAGCAAGACGCCAGGCAGTGATTCCTGAGCTGTCGGAGAGATTTCCCATTGCCCGTTAGGCTCCGCCTGGCACTGTATATATTCAGGTCTATTCAAAGAAAGGTGAAACACAGGAGAATGGCTGGAGAAGTGAAAATACTAGGTCAAAATAGCCAGACCAGAAAAATTCTCCCATTTATCTCACTTTTCAAATTGACTATTTGTTCTAGATTGTTCTTCTCCTGTCAGTTCTCCTGAGTTTCACCTTTCTCTGAATAACCCTGATTGTTCATTAAAGGCTCAGTCAGTCTGATTTGTTCTAACCTCAAGGTCTGCATGCCACCTCATTTTTGGGGTATGCTATCACCGTGCTTTCAGTGTACACATCCTTAAGCTTCGGCTAGGGGCTGGAGAAAGGTACGCAAGACTGCTGGTGGGAGAATGGGAGGGAGGCATTAACAGATGTGACCCAGTCGAGGGCATTGAGATCTATTACTGTATCGAAAGCTCCAGGAAAAGAATTATACCAACTAAACGAAGGAATAAAACCTATGCATTTTATATATGGCGAATGCATGAGGAAAGCCTAGCTTTAAAAGCGCTTGACTTGGGACAGGTGTCTGAGGTCTTTCATAGATCATTGATCCATGGTCATTCCTCCTAATGTGACCTATCCAGAGTTATTCGAGATCCCGAATGGGTTTTATTCATTAGAATAATGTAAAGCTTCTCCTGCCGCTCTTGGATTTAATGTTCTTTTAGTGTATCACCGGCGAGTCTCGAAGAAAACGTCGGCCAAGTATAGATCATTTCTAGAATAACTTGCCTCTGTTGCACGGCTCCTTTTCAGTTTTTATTTTTTTTTAATAACTTTGGGAATTATAGTGAAGTTACTTGTATTTGACAAGACCATTAACAAAAAAAAAGGAAGGTTCGTCTGCTCTTGTGCGCGCTGACCCTGACGCGTTCTAATGCCCGCACCGTTTAAATGACTCTTATTGGCAACCCTTTCAGCCTTCTTTCATGTCCGAGACGGCTCTCGCATTAACACTGCTGACCTCATGCAAATATCTACCCTATTAAACATCCATTAGGTGTGATGCTGCACCGTGCCTGACAGCGCCGGCCTCGACTACCGCCTGGCCAGCTTTTTATATTGCCATGAACGACTAGTTTTTGATCCGTATTATTTCCCTTGGCCGTTTCCATTAAGTCATCTACAGCTTAAGGGGAGCCGTGAGGGCGCGGGGGGCACGACTTACTTTGATGTTAATTCACCTTTAAAATGTAACAATTCTTGTTAGTTGCCTCCTTACACGTTGCAGTGAAGCTTTTTTTGACAGTCTTTAAGCAGATTTGCTATGCGTTTCTTCTATTAAAACTCCACCATATGCCAAGAACACTGACACAGAGGATACAATGGCTTCCCTAGGGTTTATTTATTATTTATTTATAAAGTATTTTACCATGAAGGATACATTGAGATTTCTCTCGTTTTCAAGTACGTCCTGGGTTCAAGAACATTGAAATGTTAGTTTAACAGAAATACAAAGTAATACAATGCAAGATATAAAAAACACATATACAGTTGTGTTCAAAATTATTCAACCCCCACTGAAATTGAGTGTTTTGGCCAGTTTGACATTGATTTTGATCATTCAGTCATCTTGCTTACAATTAAATCAAAGAGGCACGTGTAGGTCAGACAAATATAACATAACATTTATAATGAAATAACCACAAATGTCTTTTCTGTGCTCACATCATTATCAGTTTTATTCAACCCCCAAGTGACATTCAATCTTAGTACTTAGTACAACATCCTTTTACAGTTATAACAGCTTTTAAACGTGAAGCATAGCTTGACACAAGTGTCTTGCAGCGATCTACGTGTATCTTCGCCCATTCGTCATGGGCAAAAGCCTCCAGTTCAGTCACATTCTTAGGCTTGCGCACTGCAACTGCTTTCTTTAAGTCCCACCAGAGGTTCTCAATCGGATTTAAGTCAGGTGACTGCGATGGCCACTCCAAAATGTTCCAGCCTTTAATCTGCAACCATGCTCTAGTGGACTTGGAGGTATGCTTGGGATCATTGTCTTGTTGAAAGGTCCAACGTCTCCCAAGCCTCAGGTTTGTGACGGACTGCATCGCATTGTCATCCAATATCTCCTGGTACTGAAGAGAATTCATGGTACCTTTCACACGCTGAAGCTTCCCTGTACCTGCAGAAGCAAAACCGCCCCAAAGCGTAATTGACCCCCCGCCATGCTTCACAGTAGGCAAGGTGTTCTTTTCTTCATAGGCCTTGTTCTTCCTCCTCCAAACATAGCGTTGATCCATGGGCCCAAACAGTTCTAATTTTGTTTCATCAGTCACAGAACACTATCCCAAAAGTTCTGTGGTTTGTCCACATGACTTTTGGCATACTGCAGTCGACTCTTCTTATTCTTTGGAGACAGCAAGGGGGTGCGCCTGGGAGTTCTGGCATGGAGGCCTTCATTACGCAGTGTGCGCCGTATTGTCTGAGCTGAAACTTCAGTACCCACATCTGACAAATCTTTTCTCAGTTCCTCAGCAGTCACACGGGGACTTTTCTCCACTCTACGCTTCAGGTAGCGCACAGCAGTCGAAGTCAGCATCTTCTTTCTGCCACGACTAGGTAGCGTTTCAACAGTGCCCTTTGCCTTGAATTTGCGAATGATGCTTCCTATGTTCGCTCTTGGTATGTTTAACATCTTTTCAATCTTCTTATAGCTATTGCCCTTCCTGTGAAGAGTAATCACCTCTTCTCTTGTCTTCCTGGACCATTCTCTTGACTTCACCATGTTTGTAACCACACCAGTAAATGTCTAGAAGGAGCTGAGTATCACAGTCATTTTAAAGCTGCCTAATTGGTGCTTATTATGCTTTATTGCTGCTCCGTGACATCCACAGGTGTTTTCAATACCTGATTGAAAACACTTGAATGAACCTCAGTTCTTCAGAGTGGTAGTCTTTAAGGGGTTGAATAATTGTGTCAATGAAGAATTCACAAAAGAAACATTTACTACTGTATTACAAAACCAATTGATGTCATTTTAGTTGCATATGGTTCTTTAAAAAGTCCTTGTAGGATTTCACTCTGAATACAATTACAAATGTACACTAAATTCCCTAAAACCCTTTACAGCATTGGGGGTTGAATAATTTTGAACACAACTGTATACAGATTAACAGAAAATAAATATGTAAGTAAAATGGTCATTATGTTACATGTTTACAGGTGCATTCCGTATTGAGGTATGTTAATAGGGAGCTCTTGAGTCACTTTAGACTGGGGGAAGATTTGACGGCGTCTGGGAGGTTATCCCATAATTGTGGTGCTCTGTAGGAAAATGAGGACCAAGCCACTGTCTTTTTGTGTTGTGTTATTGCAAGTAAGGTGCTGGTCCCGGATCGGAGGTTATAGGATGAGGGAACTGCTGGGGGAAGCAGTCTATTCAGATCGGGTGGCAGCTTCCCAGAAAAGCTCTTAAACACCAGGTTGGAAAGGTGAAGGGTGCGTTTAGACTCCAGTGATGGCCAATTTAGCTCTTTTAACATGTCACAATGGTGGGTCATGTAGTTACATTGTAATGCAAAGCGGCAGAATGAGCTATACAATGTAGTAAGTTTCTGAAGGTGTGTTTGCAGAGCTTCTGCATAAACTAAATCTCTGTATTCAATAGCCGGCATAAGCATTTGTTGTACAATTTGCTTTCTTACCGTGTGGCTCAGACAGGATTTGTGTCTGTACAGGGCACCTAGTTTGGGGTAAAGTTTAGATGAGAGTTTTTTGATGTGGGGGCCAAAGGATAGATTTGGGTCCAACCACATAACTAGACATTTGAGAGAAGTGATTGTGGTCAAGATGCCATTTGATTTTGTCCCCCACACATAGATGGGGATTTTGCAATTTATGTAGTTTAGGTTTTGTTCCAAAGAGCACCGTTACAGTTTTGTCAGTATTTAAAAAAAGTTTGTTGTGTTTGATCCACTTTTCTACCTCTGTGAATTGTTCTTGCAGCACGGCCTCCAGCTGCGGGAGATTTGGTTTGCTGGTATAGATTACAGTGTCTGCGTACATATGTACAGTTGAGACTTTGCAGTTGTTAGGCAGATCATTTATGAATATTGTGAATAGCAGGGGGCCGAGTATTGAGCCTTGGGGTACACCACAAGTGACTGGGTGGGGGAGGGAGGAGCTGCCAGAAATGGACACATATTGCGATCGGTTGGATACATATGATCGAAACCAGGTTAGCGTGTGATCACCAATACCAGAGTTTTTAAGTTTTTTAACAAGATGTCGTGATCTACTGTGTCAAAGGCCTTGGCAAACTCGAGGAAGATGGCTCCAGTTAGGCTTCCTTGTTCCATCCCAGCTTGGATATCATTGCAGACTTTTAAAGGGGCGGTTGTAGTTGAGTGATTTGGACGAAAGCCTGATTGATCTGGGGTTAAGTAGCTCCAATATTGATAATAATCTTGTAATTGTGTGTAGACGCATTTTTCCAAAATTTTGGACATTACAGGGAGGAGTGATATCGGACGGTAGTTGGATACCAAAGTACTGTCACCACTTTTATGGATTGGAAGACTGCGAGAGTGGTACCTGAGTTTGGGTATGTATCCAGTCGCCAGTGATTCATTGATTAGGATTGCAACAGGATTTGCAATTGCCGGTGCACTGATTTTCAGCAGCATTGCTGGTATTTGATCAGCTCCAGACTGGTATTTCATTTTTTGGTTACGGAGGAGTTTAGTAATGACACTGACAGGCACTGGTCTAAAACTGAATTCCTGTCTGATACAGGGACTTTGCACAGTTGTTGGGGCCTGACCTGCATGCGGCCTTTCTGATTGCATGTAATTTCCTAGCTTGGCAATCAAAGTGGTGGCACATCCAACAAAATAATCATTAAAGGCATTTGCTACATCTAGGGGGTGCTGCAGGGTTTGGTTGTTTACTTTGACAGCAGCTGGCTGATAGTGGACGGGGGGTGCTTGTATGTTACTTATGGTTTTCCAAAAGTTTCTAGGGTTTGATATGTTGTTTAGATTTTCATTGAAGTAACGGGCTTTAGCCATTTTTGTTTGTTTTGTGCATGCATTCCGGCATTGTTGGTATTCATAGTGATCGTTCATGGAACCAGTAGTCTTGAAATTTGACCACAGTGAATCTCTCAGCTGGTACATTAGTGTAAGATCAGCTGTAACCCAAGGGAGATGGGACCCCTTTTACTCGCACTTTACGCAGCGGGGCATGGGAATTCCAGACTTGCAGGAGCTCAGACTGAAAGTATTCAATTGCACAGTCTAGGTCTGGGATTAGGTTTAGTCTGTACCAGGGGAGCTGTTTGAGATCACTTACGAAGGATTCAAGAATAAATTTCTTGAAAGACCTGGTTATTACCTTTTGGGGAAGATTTCATGGCATTTATTTTGTGCACGCAGTACACTAGACAATGATCACTAAAGCTATTAGCGAGAACGCCTGCATCCTGTATTCTATCAGGATATGAGGAGATAATCCAGTCCAGTAAGGTATGGTTAGGGCTTTTCATATTAAGGCGAGTGGGGGGGAGGAGATTGAGTTAGCTGCAAAGTTTTAAACAGTGAGCAGTGTTTGTTTTTAGGATTAAGCCAATCTATATTAAAATCGCCGAGGACCAGCAGTTCACTTTTTTGGTTTTGTGCAAGTAGGTTATTAAGGATTTGAGTTATGTCAGAGAGGGAGTGCACTGGAGAGCTTGGTGGGCGATAGAATCCAGCAACAATGATTGATTTACTGAATGGGATCTCAATTAAACCATAGAGGAAATCAAAGGTGGCAGGGGAGCTAGAATTCTATAAGGGGGTGAGCTTTATGGACTCCTCAACATAAATATCAATTCCCCCTCCTCTCTTTGCTCTGTCCTTTCTGCAACATGAATACCACTGTATTGATATGGTGGAGTCTGTCACCCCTCCTTCTATGGACCTCCGCTCATACAAACTATAAAACTCTTACATTCATATACATGGACATATATATTTTTATCACATATCTCCCCTTTATTATTTCCCCCCCACATTTCTATTCCTATTTGATTATTTTTCCCTAAAAATGTCGCAAAGGCACATTTCATTACACTAACATCTCCAAACTATTATTTTTTTTTTAAGCCCTAGCTTACTTTAATGATCTTTTTTACCTTCTCTTCATTCCTGTAGCCGGCTGCTGTGATGTTGAAGGCTGGGGCCGGCTGCTCTACTTCAGAATAAGTATTAACACCTTAGTGTACCAGCCCCATTTCCACGCTGGCCGGGGGACTTACGAGCATCCGCTGGCATCTGTGAAGAAGAGGAGCTGTGAGACCCTCGGCTGTGCTCCTGCAAGATTGTACACACCGCCTCGTATGACCTCGAGAGCACGGTCGAGAGTCTTAAAGCCATGATGTCTTGCGGATGTCAGTGGCCGCTCGTATGTCTGTGGTCAGCGTGAAAATTGGCCTGGTGAATTAAGGTTTTAATTTTGAAGTAGAGCAGCCGGCTCCAGCTCGGAGATACCGCGGCCTCCGCTGTGGAATCCTTGCCGGTGTTGCTCTTTGCACAAACCCCTAAGTGATTACAAACAATCTTTTAAAATAACCCGGTAAATATAAAGGCTCAAAAACATAAACCCGTTGATCCGTGATACTTGAGTGTATAAAGAGATACAGTTTGGTGTACATAGAACACTGCGTGCCAGATCCAGAACACATAAAAATTTTATATACACCTGACTTGGGTGAGACCATGGGGATTTAGTTACAAAATATGATCAATACGTTGCATAAGCCTGCCACAACCTCCATGTACTCCACCACGGCAGGGCCTATCCTAATGCTTGCTCTTGGGAGATTAGTCAATTTGCTCGGGACATACATCCTCCTGGAGCTCTTTGCAGTTCAAGGTTTAACTAGGTCCCGCAATGAGGCATCTGTGACGGGAGGGAGGGGGGTGCGGAAGCAGTCGAGGAAAGAAAATGTTAATATTTATTTTTTTATGACTAATATGCAAATTCTCTATGTCATAAGGAAAGAGTCACGCCTCTAACATAATTGAATCGGGGCCTTTGGTGGGAGGAGTTTGAGGGGTTGGTTTTTTTTATGTGCGTTTGTTTTGTAGTATTGTGTAACTCTGGGGGAGATGACATTAGTAAGGTTTGTGTCATTTCCTCATCTAAAACAGAAAGGATACGGATATCCTGATAAATTTGCAGAGTAGAGGTCTTAATCGGAATTTAAGGTTTGGGTTTTTTTGGGGTTTTTTTGCATGATCTTATTGTTATTTTTTGCTAGGGTCTGGTAAACTGGACAGGAAATTGAGTCGTCGTAGCACTCTTGTATACCAAAGAAATAATTATGCTCTCAACACTGCAGCTACCTACGCAGAACCCTACAGAGCCATGCAGTACCGCCTGGCGGAGCCCGGCTACAATAGGATGACCCACACAGCGCCGGCAGAGGACGGGACAACCAGGTCACCATCCATTGACAGCATCCAGAAGGACCCCAGGCAAGTACCATACAGATGTTTATATATTTCCTGCACCCCCCCCCCCCCAGGGCTGCAACATTTATATGGAAGTTACTATTCATAGACCTGGAATCAATATTGCAAATAAAACATGGGTTAGTGAATAATTATATACCGAAGGATTAGGATAACATGAAGTCATCACTTTGCCTTCTGAAAAATTTGTTGTGACTCAAGTGAAAACTGGCTGCCTGCTGTGTTTTTGGGACTTGGCCAGCCATATAAAAAGTATGTTGACGTCCGGTATACAGTGTGTTAACGTCACAGAGCCACGGACAGGTCAGCAAGAAAGTGGCTTGAATTCTTGTTGTCTGAGTGTACATTCTGTAACACTAACCTTTCAAATCGAGGCCTGGAGACGTTTGTGTCGGCTGACATTTTAATGAAAAGTGGATTATTTTTTTTTTATTATTTTTCTTAAATTATTTTAATGAAGAGGCAGGAGGAAAGACGGTCATAATTTTTTTATCACATAATCTATGGAACTCTCTAAAAAAAATAAATAGGGAATGCTATCAGATGGCACCTATATATTGTGTGTTTTTTAACAGGGGTGTTGTGCTCCCTGTTGTTGTTTTAGGGCCTGTAGAGTATTTCTGAATCGTATTGTTGGTATGAGATTAGCAGGATATATATAGATTTATAAAAATATTTCTTATTGTCTGATTTTATAGCACGTAGGAAATTTGTTTGTTTTTTCGTTTTTTTTTCTCTCTAAAAAGAAAGGTCGTGTCATGCAGACATATTCTACTGTATATTGATTTATAAGGTTTTCAGTGCATTCTGCGTGATGAATCCTTTTTATATTTTTCTTTGGATAGGGGGTCCGGTTGCCCTCCAGACACTTTTTCTTTTTTCCTGCTATATCATTCAAGTTTCTTGTACAAACCTGTGCGATGCATAGGGATGAGTCACCTGTGGGAGCGACTGAAATAACTAGGATATTTCAGTATTTTGGAGGGTTTTCTATTTTTTTCTATTTTTATTTATTTTTTGTTTAGTTTCCTAATAAGACTTTACATAAGGCGTCAGCAAAGAGAGAAAATGCAATGTGGCACAAACAACCACACGTCAAGATGCAGGTACTTCTCATGCCTGGAGGATATTTCAGTTTTAATGCCAATTCTAAATGCAGTCGTTTATGCGGGAATCGTAAAGCTTACTGCGGCGCATTTAATGTATGGAAGGGTTGGGTCCTGGCCAGTAAATCTTAACTGGCTTTGCAAAACACGTCAATGTTTACGAACCACAAAAACTAATTGACTGATGTGATGCCATGGATAATCTGCAAGAATTGGAGGTGTGTTTCCTTGTAAAGCGGTCACTGGGATAGAGTTTCAGTATAGTTGTATGGAAAGTATTGTACTGCAGGTCGAGTATCCCATGTTCCAAAATGTGCCGACATCGGTAACCTTTTTGATAATCGATACGACACCTTGGGAGGCAAAAATTATTGTGTAAAATGCCCTTCAGGCTGTGTTTTTAAAGTGTTTATGAAACATTAACAGATGTTGTGTTTAGACTTGGTTCCGTTCCCAGGTTACTCATTACTATATGCAAACATTCCAAAACCCATGCAGATCTAAAACCCTACTGGTCCCAAGTCTTTCAGATAAAGGACGCTCAACTCGTATATGTGGTATTGCACAAGTCCTATCTGAGAACAAAAGTGTTGTCACGTTGTTTCCATTCAGAGGATTGTATGGTGTGAGACCATCTATAAAAACACTATAGAGAAGTATGACTTGTCACACAGAGCATAAAATGCAACCCCGACCAATCAATAGTGTCATAGAATGAAGAGTTTAGATGGAGGGACAATATCGAATCGAGGAAATACTCTGTATTTATCAACATGTCTTGTGTGCTAGCAGGAGGTCATGGGTCAGGGCTGCAATACCAGAAAGTTTCAGGTAACCTTGTGGTGAAGGATTCATCCCACTCTCATCATGTCAACACATTGAGTAGTTTTTGTGTTTGATGGGTCAGCGGATCAGCGCTTTGGAGGTCATGCGAGTAGCAGACCATTGACCTGGTGGGTCAACATGCCCAGATTAAGACCTAAATCAACCTGAAATAAAATCTAAAGAATAAGACCTGACAGGTCTGGCTTCCAGGTCTCTTGCTACACTATGGGAGGGTGATATGGTTTCCGAATACCATGATGACAATGGGGAGAAGATGGGGCACTGAAGAAATGGCAGGTCCTACAAAAATCTAAATTTTTTTCAAAGGCTATGTTGATATGTCACGGCCGCCATCACCATGTATAAGCTGGGTATTGGGGTAAGTGTTTGTAAAGCATAAGTGTCCGAGCTACAACTCCCCCCTCAAACGGCCATGACATTTTGAATTTGGTTTCCCCATTTCCACACCTTTACATTTGCAAGTAATCAGTCCGCAGCCTATTTCAGCTCGGACTTTAGTAAGCAGACCTCTGTGACCGTATTGTGATCTGCAGCTGGAGATGGTGGTCTTAGATAATGGCGTGTTATTGGATTTTAAGGCATGGTTGACCAGCCATGACACAACTCAACAATCGACCTCTTCCGTAGGCTTGTAGAAGTAGTTTGGCGTTGCAATTTTTTTTTCTCTTATACCCTTTTAGAATCTTTTATTATACAGGAGGAGATGACCCGTATCATTACTTGAAGACAAAAAGAAAATCCTTGACATTAAATCCCTTTAAACATATGATTGCCATTCCATTTAGCTTAGCATATCCTAGGTACGGCGCGCTTTTAATCTGCCGCGCAAGAGAGCTTTTCACACTGCCTGCTTCCCGAGTAGTAAATTTGACAAATCCTAGTACCTCCTCAATGATGCTTCTTGAAAGTCCCTAAAAACACCTCAGTGTTTTCAGTGATTTCTTCCATTTTTCCTCTTCTATTATCATTGTCTTTTCTCCGCATTTATAGAACATGCTGCTATTACAGCTCGTGCTAGCCGGCTGCTTCAAGCATGATTGGTAAATTATGTGCAATTTAGAGCTATTGGCAGAGCTTCAGCGCTGGGTACAATACACCTGCTTTATGTAGGGAATACAATTATCCATTTGGACGCAAATTGTTCTCAATGGAGCTGCTTGTCGGACTGTGGCATAGCGATACGGCCACCCAGCAGGCAAAGGTCAGTTCCGGCTGTTTTATGGTTTTTTTATAATGCTATTCTAATATATATCAATAACACATGCATAAATGGTCTATGTGGCATGCAAATATTTGGCATTTCTGGCACATGCTTAATAAGGTTATTTTATTGGCATCGCACCCACATGCCCTGAATAGACGGCTCAGGTAACGCTTAAATTAACACGTGTGTTGGTGAATTGACACAGGATTAAAGGTCAATTCTTACAATCCAAAGGATCCAGCAGACTAGAATTTATTGGCCATAATAAAAAGTAAAGATTGGCAGTGTTTCACACCCCAAACAAGCTGTAAAAATGATTTAATCCTTCCTACAGTGGATTTGTAGAACCTACCTAGAACTATCAACGGTATCCATCCCAATATATGAAAATGTAAGGAAGGGAAGACGCTCAAAGTATGTTAAAAACATCAATATAGCTGAAATTATTAGAAGTAGTATTATTATTATTTAAAAAATGCCAAGATTTACCAGGCCAGCATTTCATTTGCTAGTTGTATTGTGAATGTGTATCTATTTACAATCCTCATGTATGTCGAGTGTCGCATTGGACCTGTGTAATATTGCCTGTGCTTGTGCACTCGCGCTGTTTTTTGTTTTTTTATTTTTTATTGCTGGTAATTGGCGGTGGTAAGCACGCACCATGAACGCTGACCGGATCAGACCTTGTTGTCTCGTTCAGCGGTTCTAGTCATAAACTGAACTATTGCCGACTACAGAGTTACAAATCCTACAACGCCCCCAGTTGGGTAGACGTTTAGAGGATATGATACGCTTCCGTTGAAAGCCATGGATCATCCCGATTGGGCGAGCAACTTCCTGGTCTGTCCAGAGTAATGGAGAAGCGGTGTGTTTTCCCCTCAGTATAAAGATCACTTAAAAAGCCACTGTGGGGCCACATTAACTTAATTAGCTGGCTGAGGTGTGGCAAACACTCCCCACTTTGCATTGAGAGGCATCACATTGGCACCATACACATGCCGTTCCTCTAGGGCAGTGGTTCCCAACCCTGGTCCGCAGGTTCCCCTAACAGGCCAGATTTTACTGATTCCCTTGGGGGATGCAGACTGAATCCTGCAATCACTGAGCAGCAAATCATATCACCTGTGCTGTGCTTCACATATCTGCAAACCTGGCCTGTTAGGGGGACCTGAGGACCAGGGTTGGGGCAACCGGTTTAGGGGACATCATCTGCTACAGGAGGAGAGGTAAGTTTGCACACTGTAGGGGGGGGGGCGACAGGGTTTTGGGTTCCTGCACTAGGCTATGAACGAGGTGGAGGGGGCGCCAGGGTAAAAGTCAGGAGTTGATAATTAACCCCTTTAAGCCAAAATCTAGGAGGGAGGATTGGCCAAAGTGTCAGTGTATAATGTCACCGAGCTCATTGAAGGTGCATTGCTTTCGTTTTTAGAGTAGCCGGGGTCAGACGAGCGTCTTTGGAGAGCGGAAGGGACATCCGTGAGAGTGGGTGTTACTTCCACTCGACGCCCGTCTGGCCACCTCGCTGAGCGCAGTCAGTGTGGTCAGCACTGCAAGGCTCGATTTCCCCCTATGGAGGATCGTGCTTTGCAGCCCTGTCAATGCGCATCTAGCTTTTTGATGGGGAGTCGTCGTGCACGGACGCTTGTAGCGCGTGCAATTTGTGCGCACGCTGTAGCGTGTGACCAGTCCCATCGAAGTGTCACAATGCTGCAATGGACGCCGGTAGGCTGCGCCTAGTGCGCTCGTCTGACACTGGCCTTTTAGCCTTTTGTAAATGCAGTCTGATATAATGAGCATTTTTAGATGTTGACGGGATTCCTGCCGCAGACTTCTCCTCATACTCTGCTCATATTATGACACAAAATGGGAATCTCTGCTGCTTTGCTCAGAGCTGAGGAGGACGGGGGAGGGTAAATGAGAGCAGGTTTAACAATCCAATAATTTAGCAGTTTAAAGTACTCGAGCCCCTAAAGTGCGAAGATTACGTTTGGTTTAGTCACGTGCTCGATTCTCTGCTCATGAATTGTTTCCTGCCGCTGCGCTCGCTGCAGAAACCTTTATTTCTGGGACCCGGGAAGCGGGAAGGCCTCCAGCCTCCAGGGTTACACATGCTGCAAGTGCTTACAAAACACAAATTCAAACGCGTGTGCCGTAACCCGTCAGTTCTATGCATTTTCACAATGTTCTGTTTGATGTAGTGTCTGAAACCTTGTCTCTTCATGCATTAATGGAGCGATTTTGCTGCATTAAGCAGCCGCGGTATCGGCTTGCACGCCACTTACTGTAAATTAAACCTGTTTACTACAAAGTGTGTGGGAGTGAAATCCAGGAACGTAACGGCGTCAGCGCAATTTACCTACAACCCTGTGAGTGTCAGCACGATTTACCGACTAGCTTGAAAGCATCAGCGCAATTGACTTTACTAGTCTGCAAGCGTCGGTGCAATTTACGCACTACCAGTGAAAGCGTCAGTACGGTTTACCTACTGCCCTTCAACTGTCAGCAAGATTTTTCCTCCTTCCCCGCCAGCGTGCTCTTTTACCTACTGCCCTGCCAGCGTCAGCTTGCTTTACCAACTGCCCTGCCAGCGTCTGCGTGCTTTACCTACTGCCCTGCCAGCGTCAACGTGCTTTACCTTCTGCCCTGCCAGCGTCAACGTGCTTTACCTACTGCCCTGCCAGCGTCGGCGTGCTTTACCTACTGCCCTGCCAGCGTCGGCGTGCTTTACCTACTGCCCTGCCAGCGTCGGCGGGCTTTACCTACTGCCCTGCCAGCGTCGGCGGGCTTTACCTACCTACTGCCCTGCCAGCGTCGGCGGGCTTTACCTACTGCCCTGCCAGCGTCGGCGGGCTTTACCTACTGCCCTGCCAGCGTCGGCGGGCTTTACCTACTGCCCTGCCAGCGTCGGCGTGCTTTACCTTCTGCCCTGCCAGCGTCGGCGGGCTTTACCTACTGCCCTGCCAGCGTCGGCGGGCTTTCCCTACTGCCCTGCCAGCGTCGGCAGGCTTTACCTACTGCCCTGCCAGCGTCGGCGGGCTTTACCTACCGCCCTGCCAGCGTCGGCGGGCTTTACCTACTGCCCTGCCAGCGTCGGCGGGCTTTACCTACTGCCCTGCCAGCGTCGGCGTGCTTTACCTACTGCCCTGCCAGCGTCGGCGTGCTTTACCTACTGCCCTGCCAGCGTCGGCGTGCTTTACCTAATGCCCTGCCAGGTTCGGTGCGCTTTACCTATTGCTATGCAAGCGTCGTTGTGCTTTCCATTTTGCCCTGTTAGTATCGGCACGTTTTACCCGCTGCCCTGTGAGCTTTGACGCGTTTTACATGCTGCCCTGCGAGTGTCGGCGCGTTTTACCCGCTGCCCTGCGAGTGTCAGTGTTTTACCTGCTGCCCTGCGAGTGCCGGCACGTTTCGCCTGCTGCCCTGCGAGTGCTGGCGCGTTTTAACCGCTGGCCTGCGAGTTTCAGCGCGTTTTACCCGCTGGCCTGCGAGTGTCGGCGCGTTTTACCCGCTGGCCTGCGAGTGTCGGCGCGTTTTACCCGTTGGCCTGCGAGTGTCGGCGCGTTTTACCCGTTGGCCTGCGAGTGTCGGCGCGTTTTACCCGTTGGCCTGCGAGTGTCGGCGCGTTTTACCCGTTGGCCTGCGAGTGTCGGCGCGTTTTACCCGTTGGCCTGCGAGTGTCGGCGCGTTTTACCCGTTGGCCTGCGAGTGTCGGCGCGTTTTACCCGTTGGCCTGCGAGTGTCGGCGCGTTTTACCCGTTGGCCTGCGAGTGTCGGCGCGTTTTACCCGTTGGCCTGCGAGTGTCGGCGCGTTTTACCCGTTGGCCTGCGAGTGTCGGCGCGTTTTACCCGTTGGCCTGCGAGTGTCGGCGCGTTTTACCCGTTGGCCTGCGAGTGTCGGCGCGTTTTACCCGTTGGCCTGCGAGTGTCGGCGCGTTTTACCCGCTGGCCTGCGAGTGTCAGCGCGTTTTACCCGCTGGCCTGCGTGTGTCGGCGCGTTTTACCCTCTGCCCGTGCGATATACCTACTGCCCTGCCTGCATTGCGTGGTTTACCCGCTGCCCTGCGAGTGTCGGCTCGTTTTTTTCTCACTGCCCTGCGAGTGTCGACGTGTTTTTTTCCCGCTGCCCTGCAAATATCGGCGTGATTTTACCCCCTGCCAGTGCCGGTGCGATTTACCCGCTGCCCTGTGAGCATTGGCGCGCTTTTCCTATTGCCCTGACAATTTTGCTCTGGCAGAAGAATAATAATGTGGCTGATGGCTGTGTGGACCTGTGTATTGTTAGGGCGTTGTCAGGTTCAGTGATTGAACACTCCATATCCAAGGGGGGGGGGTGTCTTTCCTAAAGGTTCACATATACGATTATATAGTTGTGTTCAAAATTATTCAACCCCCATTGAAATTGAGTGTTTTGGCCAGTTTGACATTGATTTTGATCATTCAGTCATCTTGCTTACAATTAAATCAAAGAGGCACGTGTAAGTCAGACAAATATAACATAACATTTATAATGAAATAACCACAAATGTCTTTTCTGTGCTCACATCATTATCAGTTTTATTCAACCCCCAAGTGACATTCAATCTTAGTACAACATCCTTTTACAGTTATAACCGCTTTTAAACGTGAAGCATAGCTTGACACAAGTGTCTTGCAGCGATCTACGGGTATCTTCGCCCATTCGTCATGGGCAAAAGCCTCCAGTTCAGTCACATTCTTAGGCTTGCGCACTGCAACTGCTTTCTTTAAGTCCCACCAGAGGTTCTCAATCGGATTTAAGTCAGGTGACTGCGATGGCCACTCCAAAATGTTCCAGCCTTTAATCTGCAACCATGCTCTAGTGGACTTGGAGTTATGCTTGGGATCATTGTCCTGTTGACAGGTCCAACGTCTCGTCTCCCAAGCCTCAGGTTTGTGACGGACTGCATCACATTGTCATCCAATATCTCCTGGTACTGAAGAGAATTCATGGTACCTTGCACACACTGAAGCTTCCCTGTACCTGCAGAAGCAAAACAGCCCCAAAGCATGATTGACCCCCCGCCATGCTTCACAGTAGGCAAGGTGTTCTTTTCTTCATAGGCCTTGTTCTTCCTCCTCCAAACATAGCGTTGATCCATGGGCCCAAACAGTTCTAATTTTGTTTCATCAGTCCACAGAACACTATCCCAAAACTTCTGTGGTTTGTCCACATGACTTTTGGCATACTGCAGTCGACTCTTATTCTTTGGAGACCGCAAGGGGGTGCGCCTGGGAGTTCTGGCATGGAGGCCTTCATTACGCAGTGTGCGCCGTATTGTCTGAGCTGAAACTTCAGTACCCACATCTGACAAATCTTTTCTCAGTTCCTCAGCAGTCACACGGGGACTTTTCTCCACTCTACGCTTCAGGTAGCGCACAGCAGTCAAAGTCAGCATCTTCTTTCTGCCACGACCAGGTAGCGTTTCAACAGTGCCCTTTGCCTTGAATTTGCGAATGATGCTTCCTATGGTCTCTCTTGGTATGTTTAACATCTTTGCAATCTTCTTATAGCCATTGCCCTTCCTGTGAAGAGTAATCACCTCTTCTCTTGTCTTCCTGGACCATTCTCTTGGCTTCACCATGTTTGTAACCACACCAGTAAATGTCTAGAAGGAGCTGAGTATCACAGTCATTTTAAAGCTGCCTAATTGGTGCTTATTATGCTTTATTGCTGCTCCGTGACATCCACAGGTGTTTTCAATACCTGATTGAAAACACTTGAATGAACCTCTGTTCTTCAGAGTGGTAGTCTTTAAGGGGTTGAATAATTGTGTTAATGAAGAATTCACAAAAGAAACATTTACTACTGTATTACAAAACCAATTGATGTCATTTTAGTTGCATATGGTTCTTTAAAAAGTCCTTGTAGGATTTCATTCTGAATACAATTACAAATGTACACTAAATTCCCTAAAACCCTTTACAGCATTGGGGGTTGAATAATTTTGAACACAACTGTATTTAATGTATTAAGACAACGAATGTGCTGCCTGCGCCCAATCATTATCACTCCTTGCTTAGTTTGCCCTGGCAATCCCTTCATAAGTAGCCGCAGCCCCTTCTTAAATATTAAGGAGCATTATTGGACCCTGGAAAGTTCTTGCGTTCCCGGTCATTAGTGTTAACACAATCCTTGACAGACACCATTGATGTGTCTGATATTCAGGATAATTAGTTTGCAGATGAGAAGACGTGCAATTAGACGATTCGGCATCACGTGTGGCTGCACACACTTTAATAAATGGAATTCTTCTACGTTGTCTGTTATTTTTGTATTCTAATGCATTTTTCATTATGTAAAGCCTCTTAAAATGTGTTTATTTTGGTTCCTCTTGTGTTTTATTTCCCGGTCATGTATTTACTGCTAATTGCTTTCAAAGGGAAAACGTTGTGGTGGGGGGATTAATACAGTGATGGTGAACCTTGACATCCTATATGTTTCTGAATTGCATGTCCTATGATGCTCTGCCAGCCGTATGTGTGGTTAAGCATCATGGGACATGTAGTTCAGAAGCATGTGGAGTGCCAAGGTTCCCAATTACCAGACTAATACTCGCTATCCACTTCTTTGCTTCAGCCATTCAAATTAAGCATTTTAGGGCTTTACTTGGTCCTAACCTCCAGTTGGATCCTCTGTGATGCCTTTCTAGAAGGCAGTCAACCCTGTGTTTGGATCAATGGCAGCAGCCTGGTAAGCCCTTGACCTGCAAACAGAGGACTGGAAGGATGTCCATCCCAAAATATCTTTTAAGCATTACCAATGCATCTTTCCTACATATGTAATACCTTCTTTTTTTCACAGCCGTTGCTTTTTAATCCCTTCAGGGCGACAGTATCGGCGCACCTTGATCGTTAAGCTTTGTTTCATTATCCTTCTCTGACGAGCTTTTATTATCCTTCTCGTTAAAAAGCATCCGCTCCTGTACGACCTATGGGGGGGGGGCTTGCATTTGGATAAATCCCCTGTCAACCCCTGTAACAGGAACTTAAAACCCAAGTCCTGATCTGTGTGAGGTTTGCAGAAACTCCCATGATTCTTGCCATGAAATAATTTGCGGCCCTTTCCTTTCCTCGTTTATCTGCATGCATCTCGTACGCAATCTAGAGTGAGCGTCCGACTCGTACGCACGCGTGCCTGTTGCTATTGATGTATGAAATTGCTGGTCAGAAGAACGATACATTGTTCTGTTGGAACAGTTTAATGTTACAGGGCCTCTAAATGCCTCCTGATTGAGCCTTCAATTGTTACCTTGTAGCCTGTTACCTGCTGAGACTTAATCTGCGGCACATTCCATTAGCCTTTTCATGTAATAAAATGGAATTTTTGTTGCCGGCCTTTGAAAGCTGGTATTTATATGAAGAGGAAAAAGTTGCTTTTGAGTTTGGCGAAACCGCCCCTTCTCAGCGTGCAGCCCTGTTCATTAACCCCTGTATAACCTAACCTGTATATAGGAGTCTTTTTTGTATGTAATACATATATAATAATGTGTGTACATTTGAAAGGCCTGATTTGGGTAAGTGTTAATATAATAAATGGGGGAGGGGCATCTTAAAATGTGGGTTCAGTAAATTGTTTCAGTATTAAACGTTTTAAGTGAAAACTGTGCCATTGCTTTGGCTCAACCACTCTGGCTTTAAATATACAATTCTTCTCCAGGTCCCTGATTTAACCCCTTCAATCCATGGGCAGATCTACTATGAAGCTAATGAGGCTTAAGTTTCAGGGCCCCTAATCCTGGAGGGGCCACAGAAGTGACATTAACACAGAATTCCTTTGCAGTGTTCTAGAATGAGACCAGATCGTGTATACTCAATCAACTGGCACCTGCAGCAGCTTGCTTTTGAAGATATTCTATCATGGTAGAGAAGGGGTTAAAAATGAGTGGTACTCTGTCGTGGGACAGTCCCAGTCAAAAAGATAGTCGTGGATACCCAGTCCGAAGTGTTTATTCACAAAGATTTAATTTTCGGCGCACTTCAGCGATTTCATTTCACCGAACTGCAAAATAAAAAGGAGCTCTCCGAATAGGTGTTTAAACCAATGACTGTATTAAAATGTGTCTAAATAATAGAAAAGGTCCTATAAAAGAAAAGAATTAAAAAGGTCCGTTACAGAAAACAAAAAGGCTTTTTAAAAAATTGGGAAACAAAAATATCGTTAAATACAAAAAGGTGTTCGGGGGGAAAAAGGTTTTTTTGCTGAAAATGAAAAGAATAAACGATCTTTTTAATGTTTTAGTTTTTTTTATATGTAAAGATAATACATTTTTACATTGAATCCTATGGGATTCTCCGGTTTTAAGACTGTCAACTAGGGCTGTGCAATATGGACAAAATAATCATATTGCGATTTTTTTTTTTTTTTTTTTTTTTTTTTTTTTTTTTTTGAATATTGCGATTTTATTTGCGATTAGCACATGGATATTGCCCCCAGCTCATGGATATTGCCCCCCATCTCATGGATATTGCCCCCAGCTCATGGATATTGCCCCCCATCTCATGGATATTGCCCCCCATCTCATGGATATTGCCCCCAGCTCATGGATATTGCCCCCCAGCTCATGGATATTGCCCCCCAGCTCACACATGGATATACTGCCCCAGCTCACACGTGGATCTACTGCCCCAGCTCACACGTGGATCTACTGCCCCAGCTCACACGTGGATCTACTGCCCCAGCTCACACGTGGATCTACTGCCCCAGCTCACACGTGGATCTACTGCCCCAGCTCACACGTGGATCTACTGCCCCAGCTCACACGTGGATCTACTGCCCCAGCTCACACGTGGATCTACTGCCCCAGCTCACACGTGGATCTACTGCCCCAGCTCACACGTGGATCTACTGCCCCAGCTCACACGTGGATCTACTGCCCCAGCTCACACGTGGATCTACTGCCCCAGCTCACACGTGGATCTACTGCCCCAGCTCACACGTGGATCTACTGCCCCAGCTCACACGTGGATCTACTGCCCCAGCTCACACGTGGATCTACTGCCCCAGCTCACCTCTTTGCACCGCGTGTTCGGCTCCCTGTGAGCTTCCGGCGGCCTGGAGCTTGGGCGCTCGCCTGGGGGAACCACGTGACGAGCCGCGAGAACACGACTGTACACTTGGTTCCCCCGGCGAGCGACCAAAGCTCCATGGCGCCGGAAGCTTACAGGGAGCCGAACACGTTAATTTCCGCAGCCCTAAAATGAATAGATAAAATGAATAGATAAAATTGCAGCCTTATGCGGTTTAGAAATCGCATGTGCTTAAATCGCGATATTTTTTTTTCCGATTGTGATTAATTGCACAGCCCTACTGTCAACCTGAAACACCAAAATCAGGGCATTTTGACGGAATTTCGGTGCACTTCTGTGTTCTGTGAACAGAAGACACGATCGTATTCTATGGGGTAATTTTGGTTGTGGTGAATTGCACCGTATTTCACTGTCAATTCTCCAGTATGTGGCAAATTGACTGCTTAGTGAATTGACTAATTGACCTGAAATTGCACCGTCTGGTGAAATTCACCATTTGTTGTGATTCTGAGGTTTGTGAATAATCCCTGTAGTTGGGATCTGTGCCTGGTTTATATATAATTCTGGAGGTTGTTCCGGAGTATAATTCTGGGGTTCTGTGCCTGGTTATATATGATTCTGGGGGTCTGTGCCTGGTTATATATGATTCTGGGGGTCTGTGCCTGGTTATATATGATTCGGGGGGTCTGTGCCTGGTTATATATGATTCTGGGGGGTCTGTGCCTGGTTATATATGATTCTGGGGGCTCTGTGCCTGGTTATATATGATTCTGGGGGCTCTGTGCCTGGTTATATATGATTCTGGGGGCTCTGTGCCTGGTTATATATGATTCTGGGGGTCTGTGCCTGGTTATATATGATTCTGGGGGGTCTGTGCCTGGTTATATATAATTCTGGAGGTTGTTCCTGAGTATAATTCTGGGGGTCTGTGCCTGGTTATATATGATTCTGGGGGTCTGTGCCTGGTTATATGATTCTGGGAGTCTGTGCCTGGCTATATAGAATTCTGGGGGTTGTGGGGTTCAAGGCTCGAAAAATGTTCTGCCTCTGTCAGTTTGCTTTATAACAGAGGTTTTTGTACAATTGGCGTGTTCTTCCATCTGTATAGCAAGGTTCCAGATGAATACCATGTATGTGCATTGGATTAAGGTTATGAGATGTACCAAGCTTTACATCTGCGCCTGGTAGAACGGTTTCTGTTCCGGTTAAAATGCTGCCGGTGCTAGGTGAATCTCTGTATCTTTTAAGTTCTGGTGACATTGCATTGAAGATTCTCCTTTTTGGATTTTTCTTTTTCAGAGAGTTTGCATGGCGTGACCCAGAACTGCCCGAAGTCATTCATATGCTTCAGCATCACTTTCCCTCCGTGCAGGCCAACGCCGCCGCGTATCTGCAGCACCTCTGCTTCGGAGATCATAAAATCAAGATTGACGTAAGCCTGTGTGACTTGATGACTTGAGGTTTTTTCTTTTTTCTGTTTTGTTTTTATTGCATCTATAAAGTTGCATGTTCAAAAACTCCAGCTTTACAAACACCTATCTCTCTGCTTTCTTATGTTGTTTATATACTAGCTTATTATCCCCTATTTCAGTGATTCCTCAACCCTGGTCCTCTTGTTCCCCTAACAGGCCAAATTTAAGGATTACCGTGAGGAAATGCAGACTGTATCCTGTAATCACGGAGCTGTGCTTCAGATATCTGGCAAACCTGGCCTGTTAGGGGTACCTGAGGACAGGTTTAGGAAGCAGTGCTCTTTTTGGTGACTAGGGGGAGATATGAACGTTTATAACCAGGAAAAAATGTATTTAAAAAGTTTTTACTCCTGTATTGCTTCCGCTGGAGTATTTTGGTGTAAAATTTGTTCTACATCGATCCATCCTGTGGGGACGAAATGTTACCGGAATCCACTTGGTTCAATCGGGATGAGGCCGGGCCGGCACGGACAAGGATTGACTGGACACGAGTCTCTTCAGGAAAGGCAAACTTTATTGTGATATCACAACAGATGCTCAAACAGGATTCAATCGCAAAGAATGAGCCCCGATTACAGTGTGACATGAGGTTTTATACCCCAAATACATAATTAGGTACATCCCAATTAGCCCACCTCCTGGTGACACTATTCCACCCCACGTGGGTCCGTACCACCCTTAATCGAATACAAAGACATTCCACACATTGACCATAAATTGGCAAGCTTCATGTTACTTTGACAGGTAATGATTTGCTACTGCTCTGGATCCTGCCTGTGCCCACCTCCCTCATGCTTGTTTATTGTTTCTTTTAGATAAGGCATGGTCTGGTCTTCACACTCCTCTTTGTCCCAGCTGCAGGCTTCTATGACCTTGATGTATCTCTTCTTCTTCCTGTCACCCTGTGCCAGCTACGGCCCGGATCTTCTCTATTTTAATTGCTTTTCTGCTAGTCTAACACATTCCTAAGATTCTATGTAAATCTCCTTCTAATTTCAACTAATATCTACCTAGTTATATTCAAGTGAACCAATATTCTGAACAAGATGGCCGCCTGGCTCAGAATGGCGACCATCTTCTTGCCTGAATCTCCTTCACAAGCACTTTTAGACGTGTTTGGATCTTGTTTTCCTGATCTATAATGTGTTGAAATTTTCAGAAGGAGCCATGGTATAAAACCTGACAATCACATCAGTGATACTTGCAATTATTTTTGTACCTGCTGTCGCTGCGGATCGTCTGGTTTTCCCTTCATTTGACCGGACGGTCTAATCTGTGTCTTGCGCAGCGCTGCCTATCTGATTGTGCTCTTTAAAGTATTACATGCTGTAAAAGGTTTCTTTATAACTAAATCTTCCCTAAAGCGAGAAACACAGAAAAAGAAAAAAAAATCTTCTAAGACCTAAATCAAATGGTCTCCGAATTCACCGAGCTCGAACAACGCACAGAACGGTGTTCTGCGGAGAAAAAACAAATCATAAAAAATGGATATACAGTGTTTCCCGGGAAATAAGACCTAGTGTGTTTTTTTGTTTTTTGATAACTGCTAAAATATAAGAGCTTTCCCGAAAATAAGACCTAGCTGTAGGGAAACTTGAAAAGCCGCGGGAGAGAATCGGTGATGCCAGCGCAAGAGGAAGAGAGGCGGCACTGGGGGGAGCAGAGCCACATAAGCCTGGCGGTCACACAAGCATTCTTTGAGCAGAAGGAGCGTCTGTGAAAGTGGAGGTTCCTTCCACTCGGACGCCCGTCTGGCCACCTGTACACAGCCCGATCCTCCTATAGAGTCCTTTTGTAGTCCAATCTGCGTCCGTCGTAGCTTTTTGATGGTGAGGCTGAAATCGCGTCCGTTAGTAGCGTGCACAACTCTTGCTCACACTACACCGTTTGGCCCTCCTCGCCCAGCCTTCACAAAGCTGCGACCGCGCAGGGAAGTGCGGTCACTCGGATGCACTCAGTGCGCTCGTGTGACTGCATCCTTAGCCGATGGTTCCACTAGAACCGGCTCCTGTCACAGGCGGAGTGATACCAGACGCACACCACCAAAATAAACCCCCCACAAACACCAAAAAAAGACCTACCCCAAAAATAAGACTTACAGGGTTATTCAAAGAGCTCCGAATTGCTTGAGAAAGGTAACCGAACGCTGAAATTCAGTGTACAGTTACCTTTCCTGGCCATTCGGCTATCCAGAGAGCAGGCAATTCGCCAAATCCTAGCAAATTGCCTGCACATACGGTGCCTGTTCGGTGCCTGTTCGAGGGCAGTGAATCCACATAAAAAAGCAATGCTTCGGCTATTCAGAGAACACAAACCAGCAGTGAAAGGTTCCCCTAATGCCCTGCCATTCGGTGGTTTAATTCGGCAAGTTTATTCAGGAGAATCCCATAGGCTTCAATGTTAAAAATATTCCCGTTTTAATTCAATATCTAATAAACCGTTCATTATAAAATTCTGCACTAAAGAGTCTCTTTATCGATTTTTCTTATGCTATTTTAAGCATTTTTCTTAAGTAAACTTACAGAAATGTTTTTTTTTTTTTTTTTTAACAGCCCTTTTTATTATCATTCCCTGGATCTCATATGCAAATTTCAGACATTTTCGCTCAGTAGTTTCTTTGCAAACAGCGTTTCACTTTTCAATCATTCATACAAACTGTTTTCCTAATTTATTCACTGCCTCTTCTGCGGTGTCAGCTCCTGTTCGAGTTTTTCTGTGGTTTTCGGCAGGTTAATCCAGATGTTTTTGAGGGTTTTGGCGTGCATTCGCTGGGTTTTGCGGTTAGTTTTCGTCGGGTTTGCGGCAGTCTTTCCCTGCAATTCGGGGGCCCTGTGCTGCTTGCTGAATACACGACAGGGTCACCGAAATGGGATCGGCAAAACGAACCGAATTGAAGAGAACGAAAAGTCACCAAACGTGCGGTGACTTTTTCGAATCTCTTTGAATAACCCTGTGAGAGTTTTTTGGGGGTCTTATTTTCAGGGACACACAAAATATTTGTTTTCCTTCTTTTGAACTGTGTCCATTGTTTACTTTTTAATGCGCTGAAAAGGCAATTTATTTTCCATGAGTGACATTGGTGGGCAAAGATAAGCAAAAATATTTCAAATAATTTTATTTTACAGATTTATATCTAATCCTAGAAAAGACCCGGCTCACAATAAGCCCGTGCTGTGCAACAGTCGCATTATTTTTGGCCTAAAAATTCCTCTAGAACCGTTTTGGTATTTTAATGCTTTTGAATGGTGGATGTGGGTGAGAGCTCAAGTACCGTCTTGTAAAAGGTCATGGCATTATTTGATGCCTCTCCCTCCCACTTGGGACACAGGCCAGCTGTAGCATGTTATAGGTTTAATTGTGTTTACCTGTATAAAGGTGTGTACTTGACCTTTTGGCAGAAAGCCTGCTTCTATGTGTTTTGGGCTCTTGATACAAACCTTACGGTTAACATGTGATCTGGGATTTACACGCCTAGTATCCTTTACTCGACGTGTATATCCGTGTAAATTCCAGATCACATGTTAACCGTAAGGTTTGTATAAGAGCCCAAAACACATAGAAGCAGGCTTTCTGCCAAAAGGTCAAGTACACACCTTTATATAGGTAAAACGAATTAAACCTATAACATGCTACAGCTGGCCCGTGTCTCAATGCTTTGGACCACATGTGTTTTGGAGTTGAGATTTCTGGGGGATTTTAGAATATTTGCAATAAATCTAAACACGAAATTCATTTATGTTTCATGTAATCATAAGGGATTATTCAGAGAGCACCGAAATGTCTCGTTCCCCAGCCTGCGGTGTATTCAGCATTCACCGCAGGGCATCCGGAGTGCAGGGCAAACCCGCTGCAAACCTGCCGAACACCTGCAGAAACCGCTGGAAAAAGCTGAAGACCCGCTGATCATAGCGCAGAGCAGCCATCGGAAAAAGCCGACAAGATGACCAACAAAAAAACAGTACGCTTGAAAGTTTCAAAATTGAAACGCTGTTTTCAAAATAAACACTACTGAGCGATAATGTCTGAAATTTACATAGAAGATCCAATGAATGATAATAAAAAGGGCTGTTACAGAAAAAAGAAAAAACTAATAATAAAAAAAATTATACCTGAAAAAGCCTAGAAGATCCTAAAAAAATTTCTATATATAGACTTTTTGCTGCAGATTAAAGCGATAAACGGTTTATTAGATATTCGATAAAAACTGGAATATTTTTAACATTGAAGCCTTTGGGATTCACCTGAATAAACCTGACGAATGAAAACACCGAACAGCAGGGCACTTTGGCAACTTTTCTCTGCTGTTCGGTGTCTCTGAATAGGCTAGGCATTGCTTCTCTATGGGGGATTTCACTGCCTTTGAACAGGCACCGTATGTGCAGGCAATTTGCCAAAATCCGGCGAACTGCCTGCTCTCTGAATGGCCCCGAAATGTCAACGTACGCTGAATTTTAGTGTCTGGTTACATTTCGGCCACATTTCGGATCTCTCTGAATAAACGCTATAGTCGGAAGGTCATTGAATATTAATATTTTGTCCCTAGTCACATGGGGTCAGATGTTCTCCGCTTTTGGTGTCAAGTCCGTGCTCAAATGTCTGATTTTGGAACTTTTCTGTTGAGTGATACTCGCCCTGTGTTGGATTTTTTCTCCTGGAGGTACCGGATGAGGTGCGCATTTATAAACATGGCAGATGTTACTTGGCCAGCATTGTAGACTTTTGGTTTAATTTTGCGCAATTATTGCAGGTGATCTCCTATCATGGGTTTGCTTGTTGTACCGGGAAACAGCCTAATGCTTATATCCCTAGCTCTCTCCTCCCGCCATTTACATCCGCTAACGTACATTTTATTTAAAATTAATAGTCACGGAAATGACGCTTCTGTATACACTTAATTATTGCTTAACAAAAAGGTGCATTTTGTGCAGAATTTTGGGAGCATTAGATTGTGATTAAATGTTCTATCGGTGCACACCCATTTATTTTAAAAGTATTTTACCAATGAGCTTTGCACACCAGTGTCTTCCACCAATAGCCACTAAAATAAATGTATATTTTTTATTAATTTTTTTAAAAAAAATTGCATTTGAATAAATCTTCTATTAGAAACAATATTTTTTTGTACATTTTTCCTTTTTAAATATATAAAATGCTCCTATTGTATGTACCTGCATAGTTACGAGCTGCACCTCCCCGTGCCCGCTGCACCTCCCCGTGCCCGCTGCTCACATTTCCCTCTTTCATCACCTTTACTATAAGGAGGAGGATGGAAACTGAAGGATTATTTTTTTTTTTTTTTTACGTTGAATTCGTTTAATTTTCATGCAATTTAAGCTGCGTTTTTTACTCCCTGGGGAGGGGGTTTGCTTTGACTCCTTTATTAATAGTTAATCTATAAGTTTTTCTTTATTTTATACCACCAGGTCAGTAAATGGGGAAACAGCTGTGTAGTTGTTCCTTGTTTTTGTTTAACACAAAATACTTTTGCATTTTGATTTGTTTAACGGCTGGTAAGTAATCCGCATTTGCGTGTTATTTCGTGTGTATTTAAATCACTTGTTATCACGGCATGATCACTCAGGGACGAATTTGGTTAGTTCGTCCACGTTGTACACGTGGCGTTCATTAAAGGAACGAAGTGTCGTGTCCCTTTTTTTCCCACTTAAGTCTGCTGACCGCCTCTGCCCAATTATTTTTTATTTTTCTTATTGGGCGATTTTATTCCCCTTTTTGTCCCTCGCCGCGCACAGCTTCAGCTCAGGGACTCCCGAACTTGGAAGTCTCTGAGCCTTTTCTGCGCAATTTGCGATCCCTGCTCTACCTGCATAGCAAATTGCACACCACAACTGCGAGACTTGCAAACCTTGTTACGCTGGTCCTGTAGCGCCTGCGCAGAACGATGGATCAGAGCTGTGTATGCAGCCAACCCGCTTGGTCTCAGATGGCAACGTCGGCCCACTCGTGCGTGCCGATGTCACTATTGACCCACAGCCGGGAAATTCAAATTCCCCATCTGCTGGCGACAGTGGGCACGGTGAAGCAAACCCAACTAAACCCAGCATTTTCTACCAGTTCGGCTGGGGGGGGGGGTGTACACTTCTCACATCTTGACTAGGGATGAGCCGAACACCCCCGTGTTCGGTTCGAACTCGAACAATTTTGAAAGTTCGAGTTCTAACTCGAACACAAACCGAACTCGATGCAAGTCAATGGGACTCAAAAGTTTGGTTTTTAGAGTGCCCTGCAAGAGGGCATATATGCAAGATATTTGCCATAAAAGGTGTATGGGGGTCCGGGTAGTGCCCTGGGGGACAGGAAACGAGGACAAAATTTTTAAAAAAACTTTTTAAAGGGACAGTGAGTTTTCCATGAAATAAGGGTTAAAAATAAAAATTCCTTCAAATATCGTGCCTAGGAGGTCCCCATAACCTGCCCGTGAAGTGGCGGATTTGTAGGATGTATAGAAACATTTAAAAACAAAAAAAATGACATTTCAAATGACGTTAAATAGTTTTCCTTTAATCTATTCATACACAACTGCTTGGGGCGGCAGCCTGTATGAAAAGAGGAGACCTTTTAGGACATGCAGAACAAGTTTAGTGATTTTTTTTTTTTTTTGCTAAATTGTGGGGAACCTTATGCAGGCTTTGGATGAAAGTACCAATAGGTGCTTTAAAATTGGGCCTTTAGTGTAGGCAACAGTGCCGTCACACCATAACCCCTCTGTGGTATTGTGGAAGAGTGCAGGGTTGGACCCTGCGGTTCAAAAAATGAAAATGATATAAATCTGGTACAGCCGTCAGTGCACCCAAATAATGTGCCTTTCATGGCAGCAAGTGCCTTCACACCGTAACCCTTTTGTGGTATTGTGGAAGATTAGAACAATTCCCAGATATTTTGTAGAAATGAGACCCCCCCCCCCCCCAATAGCTGGTGGCAGACTGGCAGTGAGAAAACACACTAACAGAACAATCTCTTCTCAAAAAACACGTGCTGAAGGCTGTGTGAAGCCTTATATAGTGTGCTGCGGGACTTAGCTCTGTGAGCCCATGATTGGGCAAAATTCAGGACTCTGAGCCGTGATTGGCATAGTCTTGCACCTGACCTGTGGTCAGGTGCATGCTGTAGCCAATTACATGCTTCAGGCCAGTGGAAAAGTGCATTGTGGTCCATTGTGGGCGAACAAGCTGCGAACACGCGGAAATGTTCGAAGTTCGCGAACGGGCGATGTTCGAATCGAACTCCGAACACATCGAACCGAACAGCTCATCCCTAATCTTGACCACTTCAAAAATATAAAGTGAAAGGATTTTACCAGGAAGGATACATTGAGATTTCTCTCGTTTTCAAGTATGTCCTGGTTGATTAGGATGTGTAGAGTGTCCCCTTTAAATAGGGACGATGGGTTCTGTATTCCCAGTGTGGAGCGGCACATTAAAGGACAGATATTGAAAACTGAATTGCTTTAATGACATTATAACACGTCTCTGCTCTTTATTTGAAATGTGCCATAGAAAAACTAGTAATAGCAACGCCAAAAAAAATCCAAATTGTTCGTTTTATTTTATATAATTTTTTATTGCTTATTGCTCAACAAGTAATGGTTGTGTTTTTTTTATTTTTAAATAACCCTACTCTTGCAGGTATTTTTGGGAGTTTTGCATTATTTTCCTCACTTTTCTGATTTCGTGCGAGTGCGTTTGTTTTGCATTTTGTGTTTTTGTTTTTCCATTCTGGGATACGACGAGTGGAGGTTCCCAGTGACTTAAGATACGTCAATAATAGTGGCGGAAACCTGACATGCATTAGAATACTATACCGTAGGGTGGATGCTGAATAATGGCCACTTGGACCTAGTTCCCAGTGAATATAAACAGAAAGGATGGGGACCAGACATGCCTTAAAATTGTAACGGTAGTTTATTTGGA
This sequence comes from Leptobrachium leishanense, assembly GCA_009667805.1. Taxonomy (NCBI): domain Eukaryota; kingdom Metazoa; phylum Chordata; class Amphibia; order Anura; family Megophryidae; genus Leptobrachium; species Leptobrachium leishanense. Next base: position 37,634,024 of record CM019069.1, read on the forward strand.
AACCATGCAAATGCTTGTTTCCAAGTAAAGTCCTTTTTTCTTATCTTTAAGTATTGGCGGGTTCCCTGCCTTTTCTGTCACAGCAGGCATCTAGAGCTGTATAGGTTTTATGGTTTATGTTTTTCGTTTGTCGGGAAAACAATCTTTGTTTTTTAATAGCTGATTTTTTTTTTTTTACTTTTTTTTTAATTTTGTGTGTGTGTGTTTTGCCTAATTTTTAGGTTTGTCGACTAGGAGGAATCAAGCATCTTGTGGATCTCCTCGATAACAAAGTGCTGGATGTCCAGAAAAATGCCTGCGGTGCTCTGAGGAATCTGGTGTATGGAAAATCTACTGACGAAAACAAGATTGCGGTGAAGAACGCCGGAGGCATTCCTGCGCTACTGAGACTACTGAGAAAAACGGGTGATCAGGAAATCCGGGAGCTTGTAACGGGTAGGTAAAACTGTGACATCCGACCAAGTTCCTTCCACAGCCCTGTGATAATATTTGTTGAAGAGTCCTGCTTGTTTAACCCGGCTTCCTGGTATTGCCGTTAACGCCATAAGAATTTGTAACAAGGTCTAACTGTGTCACAAAAAGATGGGGGGGGTCCTCCTCATCCTGTAATGGCAGATGTCCCAATAACCCGCCACACACTTGCCTTTTTGTGAAAATTTTGTAGAGTTGTCACTTGCTCAGATCCTGTTCACAGAATTACCAGATAATTCAGGCTTTTGATTCACTGAATATGGATGGTCTTCAGTGTGAGTCGGTTGAATTGGCAAAGTTTGGATAAGTTGGCTATAATCGTTGCAGTAGCGCACCCTTTGCTCAGTGTTGCGTGAACAGACTCGTGCACCTTGGTTCACTCTGTGTTTCCTATCTCCAGTCCTTGCATCCCGCAGCTTTCTGTGAAATCGAGATCACCCTGACACCTGCACGGCCACTAGCCGCAAATGTCATTATATGCCCATTTCGATGATGAAGGAACCTCTGTGCCAGTGACTCCCGACCATTTCATCTCACGGCACACTGTAGCCAAAAAACAAAACCTCAAAGGAACACCAGTAATTTTTTAAAAATAAATTTTTAACTCCTACTGAATATTAGGATGTTAAGATTCATTTTCATGTTCTGCTCCGTAATCTATCTCCCCTTTGTGCCAGTCAGTGTCCTGCTACTTGCGCACTTCATTCTAGCTTCAAATGGCAAATTCCCGCATTACACCTGAGGACTGTATATTTATTTTTTATGCACGTTAGTTGAAGAGCACTGGTCTGTGCCACGGATCGCTGTGCCATGGATTGCTGTGCCACGGATCGCTGGCTCTAGCATAATAGTAGTTGCCATGAAATAGGAACTGTAACTTAATGGGTGCTGATTATTATGATTTTTTTATTTATATAGCGCCAGCATATTCCGCAGCGCTGTAATGCACATCCCCTGTTCTTTCCATTCTTAAAAATGTCCTCTTTGTCAAATACTAGAACATACAGGCTGAGCACCCCTTATCCGGAATTCTGGGGATCCTGAGTATTCTGGATTTTCTGGGTTTCGGAATGTAGCTAGGATTCCGGCGGGGAGGAGGGATGCAGCAGGGGAGCCGCGAGGCACTGGCTGCTGAAACGCAAGTGAAATACATGCTGGGAGACGCTGCACATCGCTTTGCAAGGGCCGTGCTGTACACATCCAGCATGTGTCTCACTGACTCTGTGCAGGTCCAGCACCTGACATGCTACAGAGTCTCCCGGCATGTTCCTCGCGGTGCTGCAGCCGTTGGAGGAACCAAGGACTGCAGGATGACTTGACTGGAGCGTTAGGGAGGCAAGTAAAATATTGATTCAGAAGACTCCGAAAGTTCTGTATTCTGGAATCTTCCAGACTTTGGAGTTCCAGATAACAGGCACCCAACCTGTACTTAGGGTGTTGGTACACGTTCACCGCTAGCTTTACGAGCGCATTCTGTAACTAGGCCTTTAATAAGCATAATCTTCACTGCACCACTGTGTCAAATAGTTACAATATTAGAATGTTTCCATTTTCTTAGCATTGTATCCGAACGGCAGAGGAGCCACTTCACTCAGACCAGTGTGTCCGGAACTGGGATTATGTATCCAAATAAAATCTAAATCCCCTCCCCACGCACACCCCCATCCATTCCTGGTCATTTGTGTGACCATATCCTCACAGATGACACAGCCACTTGTTAAAGAGCTTATTGTAAAACCAGTGTTCTCCAGGATTGTTGTTGTTGGTAATTTGTTCCCTATGCAATTTTCATGATTACCATTATTTATTTCGAGTCATTGCAGATGCCAAGTACACTGATTATCTAAGGCATTAGCATTCAATTTCAAGCTGCTATGATATTGGCAAAAAAATAATTGAACACTGTTCATGAATTTATCCAACTTAATGTTCTTTTCAGCGCAATGCACAAACGAGACGTGTGCTGGCTTCACAACCTAATGGCCAATTTAATGCCGGCGGTAACGGGCTTGCAGCAAGTAGTTTCTTTCCATGTTTGAATATGGACACAAAACTATATAATTAGGTACAATCATATGTATTTTCCCTTGTCCAATATAAGCATACAAATAGTTGATTTTGTGTGTTTACATGTAACATATATATATATATACGGTATATATCTATATCCAAAGGATCAAGCCCAGTACTCACCAGTCTTTTTTTAATCGTTGCTTTGATTTAAACAGAACGGTAACATTTTACGCAGGGCGTAGTGTTAGGGTTCATCAGTTCAGTCCCATTGTGAGACCTTTGACAGGACCTATACATACATTTCATAAGATGGGGAAGGGCCCTTTAAGGTGGTGATGTGTAGTTCACCAATATAATGGAGTGATCCTTATACATAAAAATCACTTCAATGTTTATTCTGGTTTTCTTCTTTTGTTTTGCAAGGCAAAGCATAAGCAATGATTTAGTACCTACTGGAGAGGTTTTGTTTTGGGGGGGGGGGTGTTGAGGTTCAGCTTTTGGTCGTTCTCGTTTCCCCACAATGTGCTAGCGATGTCAGTCTCGCTCCCAAACATGTGAATGAGTGCTGGTGGTTCTCATTGACATGTTTGAAGACCATTGATGAATAGCAGAATCCAAATGTGCAAAACGTGTTTATCTTATGTCACAAGCAAGACCGAAAATGGAGAATAATCCAGAGCCTGGCACCGTAGCTCCAGGTAGCCCAAAGACTTACTTATGGACCCCTTGATGATGGCCAACTATTGACTTGCCCCCCCCTCATGTTGACATGCCCGTGCCTCGCCCTCGTTGACTTGCCCGTGTCTCGCCCTCATTGACATGTCCGTGCCTCGCCCTCGTTGACATGTACGTGCCTCCCCATTGTTGGCTTGCCCTTGCCTCCCCATTGTTGGCTTGCCCTTGCCTCCCCATTGTTGGCTTGCCCGTGCCTCCCCCTCGTTGGCTTGCCCGTGCCTCCCCCTAGTTGACCTTTCTTGTTTTGGCTTGCTATCTTTTTATGCTGTTGCCAGAAGATAGTTAACATCACTGCTCTATAACCATTGAGACACAGGTTCGAATCCTGGCCAGAGCACCACTCCAGTAAGTGTCCTTGGGCAAGACAGTACATACTCGCCACCCAGGACATACTTGAAAACAAGAGAAATCTCAATGTATCCTTCCTGGTAAAATCCTTTCTCAAATATAGGATCCTCCTCTTCCCTTTCCTTTCTTGTCACTGTGCAGCTCTTCTGCATATTCAGCAGGTGTTTGCTACAGGCATATTAAAGAATTGCTCCTCACCCCTTATGCTGCTTTCTGCACATTATTGATGATGTGTGTTTGCAGATGCATAAATTGTTGCAGGGTTCTAAATAATCCCCAATATGAAATGGCTTTAGAAGAAAGATTTCATACATGGTGCCTTTAAGGTCCCCTCGGTTGCTTTTTTAATGTTCATACTGTATCACATTGGCATTGCATGCACCTTACCCCTATAAACATGTAGCCCTGCCGGCTGTCGAGGCTTTCCTCTCCTATTCCTTCCCAGTAAAGCGTGCGTTTTACTATCCCTTTTTCTTCAAAGGAACACTCCAGGCTGAAAATCACCCCCCCCCTATTTTTTTATGTTATATTATACCTATTGCCCTAACTAGTCATTCAGTATTTTTTTTGTTTAATGTTATACTTACCCTAAAACCGACACTTTTCCAACGGGGTTTTTTTTTTTTTTTTACTCCGCTCCCGTCGTGGTAAACTTTCAGCTTGGCTAAAGGTTTACGTGCAAAGAGCGCATGCGCGCCTATCACGTAAACCAGCCAATCGGCGGGCTTCCTCCCGGAATCCTGCTCATTCAACCTCGCATGCGCGGAGCAGTGCCCGTTCACGAGCGGCGAGGTGAGCTCAAGTTCACCCTGCCTGCTCGTCTAAAAAAAAATCCACTCCCCCCTCACAGCAGCGGCTCCTTCTCCTGCACGTTCCCGCGACTCTGCCAGAGCGGAGGGACGTCATCGCGCTTGTATCGCGATGACGTCCCAGCTTTGCCGAGGAGTTCCAAAACGCGGGAAGTTGAAACCCGATCGGCTGATTGACAGCTGGGAGGGCGGAGTAAAGTCCTCCACTTCTCTCAGCAATATCCGCTGATCGGGAAAAGGTAGAAGGGGGGGGGATTGGTATACTTCAGGCAATTTGACCAACATAAAAAGCTGAGGTGGTCATATTGCCTGGAGTATCCCTTTAAGATTGAGGCAAAGAAGGACAAAAATAAAGTCCACATTGATTTATCAATCAGTAGCTTGTGTGAACAAACCCAGGAGCTAAGATAATGTTGAGTGTGATCACACCCCAAAAATATGTATATATTGATGAGAATCATTCTAACACGGCATTGATAACGTGTACCTTTCAAGCTGATATTGAACCGCAACAAGCAGCAGGCTCAGCCGGCAGAGGAATGGCTCGTGGTGGTTGGATACAGGTTGGTAGAGACCTTCTGAGATGTCGTCATATAAAAGAACCCTTCTTTAACGCCATAAATCCGTCACAGTCCCGTCTTCTCCTGCATTTACTTTGCGTTTGCAGATGTCGGGTTGCTTAGCAACGCATATCCTCTTCACACTGGCTGATCCCAGATAGGTGCGCTGCTACATTTGTTCAATAACGCACCTTAAAAATTAAATTAGACATGCTGGAATAACACACCACGGCCAAATTCTCCCGGCCACGCCGGGCTGCCAGATACAGGAGCGCCTGCGGTCATTACCTGATGTTTTAAATAAAGGCAATATGCGTTCCAAGCTCTCAGATGCGGCTGCTTTAATAGAGATAATGTAACAATGACATTATTTTTGCTTTGAAAGTTTAATGTAAATAGTACCCTGCTAGCCATTTTAACCAAAATATCATCCAATCGACGTAAACCAAGAATCCATATCCCAAACCTCTGTATCACATGCTATTAGGAATTATCAGGGGCATGTTGGGGCTTTATAGTTCTATTTCTGGCATCTTGCATGGCTCATTTGGAACTGAACCATCCTTAATCGTATCCCTGTCACCCTGAACCCGCTTGCCACCTGGGATTCCACCGACAACAAGTATACTCACGTAATATTTTTAAGCTTTTTTTTGTTTTTTTAAGGCAGTGAAGTGTCATGATATTCATTATTATAAAAGGTCTGGCTGGCACTTTAGCTGTAAATCACGTTACTTTGGGTATGTCTATCTTATGCATATCCCAAAGTGTCCCATGTAGATGGCAGTGTCCCTAGTTTGTGCTCAAATCCTTCTGTCCTTGTGTTGATCCAAACCAAAGAAGGTGGTGTTGGGTTCACTCATGCAACCCTTTTATTCCGTAGCAGAGCATGTAGAAATGCAGACGATTGGTGGTAGCAACCCCTTTTTCTATGGATCATGCCATGAAAAATGAGGGATTGCTACTCCAAAACATCTACGTTTCTACATGCTCTGTTATGGAACAAAACTTTTGCACGAATGAATCCGATCATACCAAGCGCTGCCTGACTTACTGGTTTGGTTCTAATTGTTCAGCCGTTTGGCATCACGTCTGCTGTTATATATTCTTATTTATTTTGTATTTTATTCTATAGCACTTGTGGTCAGACCCACGACTCATGGAATAAAAATTAATTGAAAACCTTTAACCAAGTCTCCAGAGTGCACTTGATTTCTTCGTTTATGTTGGATCTACGGTTTGTAGCAGCACCGGAGCGAGTACTACATGGATACATCTATGGGGGGGGGGGGCTTTCTTTTTCATAAACTAATATATATATATGTGTGTGTGTGTGTGTGTGTGTGTGTTAATTATTGCAGAAGTCATTTAGACATCCCAGCAATTCCGAGAACTGCTTCAGAGCTCATTCCCCATATGCAGCAAAGAACTCTGGGTGAGATATGCAAATGACATTTGCAATTTCTCTCATTTTTGCATCCTGAGTCTGGTTTAACAATATATGATTTCCCCCCCCCCCCCATTAAAAAAATAAATAAATCCACAGTCTGCTGATATAAACAAATGACAAACTACCCCGGCTCCTCCTCACTATGAGTTTGCATAAATCATCGTCACCGTTTGCTTTTGGGTGATTAAAAATAAGAAAAAAACCTCCGCACACACGACCTTTACAGAGCGATTTTGCAGGCTTCTCGTGAGCATTAATTAGGTACAGATTATCCCTGCTTACACACGCGCTGTTGAGGTCTAAATTATATAAAACCAAACTGTGCATGCCATGCCTATATTATCACGGCTATAAAATAATTCATCTCCCATTAATTCCCATACTATTCTAATTGGGTGAGGGGGGGGTTCATAAAGCACGTGCTCGTCGGGAACCTCTTTACTACGAGCCCACGTCTGCACAAATATCCCAGGAAAGACACCAACATAGGCAGTCAAACTGGAATTGGGGGGTAAGTGGGGGCCACTTGCTTACAGGTGCTGGAGGTCACATCCTCCCGGCGCTTCTCTTTTGATTAAACGCAGTGTGAGGTGACCTGGACTTTCTAAGCGCACAGCGTGGCAGGAAACGGGATTCCTCGCAGATTATAGCATTTTACCTTATTCTGAAGTATTGCAAAACCTACTTTGTTTATTCACAGGGCGACCTAAGCCCAAAAGTGGATAATTCCACTCCTGACCTCGTGACGGGGGAAAAAAATTATTATATATATATTATGTGATCTTCAGCGGTGTGTGTGTGTATATGGTGTGTATGACACGTAAATGAATGTTGTGCTTATACTTGGGTCCCAAAGATATCTCGTTATTATAGTATCTCACAGAAGTGTGTACACACCTCACATTTTTGTAAATATTTTCTCTCTTCATATGACAACACTGAAGAAATTACCCTTTGCTACAATGTAAAGTAGTGAGTGTACAGCTTGTGTAAATGTGCTGTCCCTCAAAATATCTCAGCACACACAGCCATTAATGTCTAAACCGCTGCCAACAAAAATGACTACACCCCTAAGAAAAAATGTCCAATTTCGGCCCAAAGTGTCAATATTTTGTGTGGCCGCCATTATTTTCCAGCACTGCCTTAACCCTCTTGGGCATGGAGTTCACCAGAGCTTCACAGGTTGCCACTGGAGTCCTCTTCCACTCCTCCATGACGACATCACGGAGCTGGTGGATGTTAGAGACCTTGCGCTCCTCCACCTTCCGTCTGAGGATGCCCCACAGATGCTCAATAGGGTTTAGGTCTGGAGACATGCTTGGCCAGTCTATCACCTTAACCCTCAGCTTCTTTATCAAGGCAGTGGTCGTCTTGGAGGTGTGTTTGGGGCCTTTATGTTGGAATATTGCCCTGCGGCCCAGTTTCCGGAGGGAGGGAATCACTCTCTGCTTCAGTATGTTACAGTACATGTTGGCATATATGCAAATATAACAAAATCTCCAACACTTTGGGTCCCAATTATTTCCATTAAAGGATACTCCACCTGTATTTGTATCGCTTTTAAGTGTTTGCGTATAAATTCTATCCAGTTTTCCTGTGTTCTATGTTTTCACAGCTTATCTTGTATGAAATAATATAAGGGTAGGGTGTGCTGTAATGGTTTGGTCTGTTTGCTGCAGGCATATTTGTTTATAATCGTGTCCTTCACCAAAGGCAAACAGAAAAACTCCAGCCCTTCCCCAGCATCCGATGTATTTATATACGGAACATTCTGTCTGTCTGTCTGTCCGTCCGTCCACTTTAGCCGGCTTCCTCCCTAGACATTTATTTTCCTTAATAACCTGCGCCTTAATCCCTCTCTAATCCCCCGGCCGCAGTCACGCGTGAAAGCTTGGGTCTCTAATTTGGTCGCCACAGGTAGTAAAGTAAAATTGCCTCGAAGCTGGTACTTGTCACCCTGGGTTAAACCTTGCAGAGGTCCCACTCCCAAATAACGACACCCCCCCCCCCATAATTCAGGTAAAGATTGCCACACAAAGTAACACACTGTCAAAGACCTCAGACATTCTCCATTCTTCACTGCGTTCACTTCCGTCCTTTGTTCTTTCATGTGCCTTAGAGCGTGCCTAGAATTATCGAGATCCCTAGAAAATGGGAACAAAGTCAAAGCGGGCCACAAGCGTTTCATTCAGGCGGCGTCGCAATGGCCTTCCAACCTTCAGCTGGAAAGTACGCCTGTGTGTCCTGCTGAATATCGTTCACACAGCGTCCTGTGACTTTATCATTCTCTAAATAAGACTTTACGCGCTTTACCATTAAAGTGACGCTCTAGAACAGGGGTCGACAACCTTTCGCCCTGGTGGTGTTCAGCTATACCTCCCATGATGCTCATCTACTCGTTAGGTTGGCAGAGCCTCAAGGGATATGTAGTTACAAAACATCTGGAGGGCCGTGGTTGCTGACACTGATCCAGGAAGCCGGGGCCTTTTACCGAAAATCTTACCAAATAATCATTTAAGGTTTAAAATTGGAAGCCAAAGTATCTTATTCTTCAATCGACTTCACTTTGTGCTGCTCCAAAACCCAATATCTTTGACATGATGTCATCAAGCTGCTTCCTGAGGTCAGCCGATCATCAGCGACTCTAATTTTTTCACAGAGAAACTCTGGGAATAAACCAGATGTAGAATATACTATATACACACAAAATAAGAAACTTACCCTAACACACACATGCCAAAACACACATACTGTGTATATATAAATGTATATTTAGTTATAAAGTATTTTACCAGGAAGGATACATTGAGATTTCTCTTGTTTTCCCGTATGTCCTGGGTATATGGGTTTGTGTTTGTTCCAGCTTGCATGTTTCACACACTATGCATCAATCTAATGTTTACTCACAAAGTAACTTGCACAATTATTAAGCTGTGATGCATTTTGTGTACACACAGACTTATTCTAACCACACCACACACAAAATATATCTAAAATACCATGCATATCTACAAATATAGAGCCGTATACATACATTGACAGCAAGAATGAATACTTTATCAGTGCAGTTATCTGTCACATGATCAGCTATCGGTCAACTTTGTATGGGTGCAGGAAGTAAAAATCCCACCTATAAAGTGACGGCTTTATGGGTGGAGCTACAGGCCCTGTTTAACAAAAGATAATGGTTTTAGAACTGGAGCTATAGAGCGGAGTACTTGCACCATAACCGCTTCAGTAAGCTGAAGTCATGATGGTGTCGAGAGTGTCCCTCCGGTGAATTAGAATTCACGAATTATCACCTACTTTGGGGAGACTAGGAACTACACATTTAAAATCGGTTGTGCGTGGGGTAGGTGGGTTGTCTTTCTTGTCCCTTTTTGATTTTTTTTTTAGTTTTTTTTGGGGGGGGGGCAGATCTTTTAACCCCTGCCATGATAGAGTGCCCTCGGTGCAGGCTTTAGTTTCTCGTTTTCAATTCAAAATTGTCGTGAACAGTTTTTGTCTCTTCTCTGTAACATAAATCCCTGTGATTCGCGAGGCGTGGAGAGCAGCGCTTCACCTAGCTGAAAGAGCGTGAGCCGCACTGTGTCGGGTGAATAACGCTGGAAAATAATCTGTGATGCCAGGTTCATTCTGCTACGGCATTATTCTCATCCTCAAGGTGTGACGGGCCCTGGGCGAGCACCCACAATCGACGATCGGAAGACTGCACAATACCAGGTTATCCGCCCTGTCAACAAGAAATCATTCATCGGGTCAGCTACTTTAACAACATAGACGTTTTGTAGCTGCATTTTCTAAGTGACCATTGTGGGAGTTGTAGTTACAAGACGTTTGGATGACATAGTTACACGTTATGTTTAGATTATTATTATTTTTAATATCTGTCCTTGTGTTTGGGTTAAAATTCACCATATTGTGTCGCAGGTTTTGTTACTATGTTGAAGGAATTTAAATGCGCTGTTTAGCGAGGAGGGAGGCAGAGCTGCCGGCGTCTGGTAACTTCCCCACAAGATATATAACCTCATTCTTTATTTAGTACAACAGAACAGAGCCACCATTTAGGTTTAAGTGCAGCTCTTGGCCTCACGTAGGAACATTCTGTCATTGTTTCACATGGACGAAAATAATAAGAAGGCATTTTTTTTTCTCAACCTCTGTGCTTCTATACTGCCTTGATTTTCACATTACTGGCTCCGATGGTGCAGGAATGCGGAGTACACTGGGGATGTCTCACCCTCCTGGGCCTGTTCCATGCATTCCTCACTTTCATACTAACTTGGTCCTGTTTCTAAAAGGAGTGATACAATGATGAGTCCTCCGAGCGAACAGTCCTGGGTGAGCTGACTGACAGCCTTCCATGTAGAGGAAGGCTGTCACAGCCAGGAGGCTGAGACACTCGAGAGACCAGGTCGAATTTGATTCCGTTAAGTGGCCATGGTGCCTCAAAAGAGATCAATTTGCTCACAAAGATGTCGTTTATTCAGATGGTTAGTGATACTATATTGCTATCCCAACTCTTATAAGATGTCATAGTTTGATACTGCTTGTCATTTTAACCGAATTGGTCTTGGAAATCGTGGTTTAACAGTAACACACATGACCTCACTCACTGGTTGGCACCTAAACGATCCACTAAAGCAATGGCTGTATGGTGATAGTGGGGTATAGCGAATTCTGCGTTGTGGTGGACCCAAAGCAGACCCAAAAATGCAGGTGTCTTTTAATCCCTGTAGGAAGTTTTTTTTTCTTTTCTTCTAAAGTGGAACATGCCTCAGTCCATTCAGGATAAAAAAATAATTCCTAGTAAAATTTTGTCTCTGATCCTTAACACCTTCACTACCAAGATCCGACTAGACTTGATCTGCACAGCACCTTCTGTAACCCTGATGTTGTGTGTAGTCAATTTAGGGTTCTATTGGAGCTGTACGAAGGAATTTTGTTTACGGGAAACAAAATTAATTTGCACTTGTGGCCCAGAACATGCCCCTAATGTTTTAGCACCCTAGTGGGATACCCCAGATGATAACCTTTTTTTTTCTTATTATTAAACTAGCTTGACATGTGTAAATGACATCTCCCTAGCTGATCCTGCAAGAGCCCAGTGCTCCAGTACCTCCTTTTGGCCAGTAGATGGCAACATATCCCTGCCAAATAGATTATTACAGTAAGGAATGCATTGGGAATATTCCCAAATATTTCTCACTGTGATGTATAATTAAGAATGATAAAAACTGGATCCCAACAGTGATACTTGGAAAAGCACTTGGTAGTCAAGGTGTTAAATGTAAGCCATACACAGAGAGTTGTGCTGTTATGACAATATGCAAGCTATATCGTCTGGAAGGATTTGCATGGCTCTCGTGTTTCACTCCCAGATTTGCTTAATTATTTGCTGCTCGTGGACAGTTCAAGCCGCATCTGTACATGAAATTATATATTTTTTTTCTTTTTTTAACATATTTAATCTCACGGTTTTGGGATTTTTTTTTCTTTTCCTCCTACCCATCATTGAGATGTGTGTGTGTCTCTCTGTTGCTGGGTGTGTGTCTGTCTCTCTCTCTGTCGCTGGGGGGTGTGTCTCTGTCTCCCTCCGTGTGTGTCTGTCTCTGTGTCTCTCACTCTGTCGCTGGGTGTGTGTGTGTGTGTCTCGGTCTCTCTCTTTCACTCTGTCGCTGTGTGTGTGTCTCGGTCTCTCTCTGTCTCTCTCTCCCTCTCTGTCTCTCTCTCCCTCTCTCTCCATCCGTCCATATGGTTCTGTGAAGGCACTCAGCGTCCAGTGTTGTTTTTAATGTAGCTTTAAAGATTTGTTTTACCGAAGACCCTGAGTGCATCCACGTAGCCATTTGGATATCATCGTTTTTGCATTTAAACACTAGGGCTTTAACCCTTCTAGGACACCTAAGGTCTGAGTGCAGGTTCCTTTTGATATGTAATATATGAGCTCCTATTTAAAAAAAGAAAAGCGAGGATAAAAAGGCTTAATTTAAAAAAAAAACAACAACCCAGCAGTGGTCGTGACAATTTTTTAGTAGCCCTCACTCAGCACTTAATAAACTTAAAGTGAAGAAATAGAGTAAAATACAACTAGAGTTGATGTTCTGAAAGCCAGAAAATGGGGGGGGGGAATTAAAGGTGCATCACACTTGATTCAATGTCACAGACACATTGTTGAGCTTTTAGCCCGACTCCTGGATCGAGAAGTAGTGAAAAACCCCACGATACTAAAACATAAATATAAATTTTGATTTATTTATAGTTAAAACATAATATCCAAGATTTTCTTTGTCAGGTTTTCAGTTGATTTCATTATAAATTGTTTCCCGCAGAGAGATGTGGATGTAGACTGTGGTCAGCAGTAAGATTGGAACTCTTCTGTCACTTAAGAGAGCGCTGAAATGAAGTCAAAATTCCGTCAAGGCACATTCGATTACACGACAATTAGCCGCGTGCCTTGGGAGCCGCCCAGCGGGAGGGACCAATCCTCTGCTGCTGATAATTGCTCTTCCCACCTGCTGCTGACGTAATGCGCCACAGCAAGGTTTGCTTTAAATGGCTTGAGAGCGGAGATGTCTGATCTGATTACCGACGAGGAAACGTGCCTTAGGAGCGTTACAAGCCAATCCAGGGAGGGCCAGATGTTAAGTGAGGATTTTAATAATTTGTCCGTCAAGTCTGGTGACACACGGCGGAGATCTGAGTGGCGTAATTGAAATGACACGATGCAGATAAAGTTCTGCAAAGCTTCCCTCAAGGTCAAAGACGGTATCCAGCTCGCAGAGGCTGTTTAGCAAACATTCAGCTGGCGAACGGCGGAGATGCACATTTATTTGGTTTATTCTTAAAATTAAATGTCACATTTGACACGGCTTTTTATTTATCAGCCACATAAGACCATCAACTGCTCAGCTTATAGCTTTATTTTTTTTTAATAGTTTTCTGGGATTCTTATACTTTCTATTATTTTTTTTTTTTTTTTTTTTTTGAGAGGTTGGCAGTGTTGACATTAGAACAACCTTCAGAATGATGAAAATCAGCCCCGTAATCCTCTCGTCCTGCTATATTTAAACCAATGAGCATGTTTTTTTCTTCTTTTGGACCGTTTCTATCCTTGAGTTCATGAGCTACGAGCTTGCTCAAATGAGTTTACAATCTGGAGCAAGGGTCCCCAACTCTGGCCCTCCATATGTTGTGAAACTACATCTTCCGTGGGGCTCATCTACTCATTAACTTGGCTGTTCCTCAAGAGAGATGGAATTCCAAAACCACTACGTCCGGGTTCAGCCAACTCAGCCCTAAAGATCTTTTTGGAACTAAAGCTCCCTTGATGCTCAAGTACTCATTAGATTTGCTGAGCTTCATGGGAAATGTAGTTTCAAAACATCTGGAGGGCAAAGTGTGCTGACTACGGGTCGAGCGGAAATAATATATTTATTAAAAAGATGATATACACACACACACACACACACACACACACACACACACACACACACACACACACACACACTCTTATCCCAGACACCAGGACCTCATTATCATGCAATTTCCAAATTAGTTAAACCGCGTTCGAATGAAGTTTCAGTCCAATATAACAAGTAAATTCCCGCACCCCAGTCATTATTCTTCAACATTCCTAAAATCTCAAGAAAAAGAAACGCACGAATACATTTTTTTTTCTTACTGCAGTAAGTTGAATCCTTGTCCGTGCTTCTTACTGTATCAAAAGACTTTATAACATACAAAATGTACAAATAAGGTTATTTTTTAATCTTTTTGTCTCCATACAATCGCCTGGAAGCACTCTGGGAGAGGGTCTATGTGTAGTGATATTACAGTTGCAATTATTTATAAAGTGCGAGAACAATAGAAGAGGACCCTGGTCCGGTGAGCTTACACTCTAAAAGGAGTGGAGACGCACATGATATTTGTGTTGTATTTACTCCTGTGTGTGTTGATGTATACACAATAAAGACACTGCAGTGTACAGCTGCAGGTCTGCGGATGTGCCCGGGCCCCATGGAACGCTGTTTGCATTGGAATTTCCTGGAATAATCCCGCTTATCTGCCGGCAAACAGCGAGCATCTAGCATTTTCCATCGCACGCGTCGGGAAGTGCTTACAAGTGCATTAGCAGAAATATATGCAGGTCCAAGCAATTTGTGTTCACAGGAATTCGATTGAAAATGCTCAATATTTGCATGTTTATCTAGTCCTAAACCCCAGGCTGTGACAGCGGCAACCTGCATAATACCGGAGCAATTTTCTCCGAGGCCCAGCGTGACGCCAGCAATTTACACAGAGCAGAGAACTGAAGCATTTTGACTAAACCATTACTGGATCTTGCACCGGGTGGGTCAGTGCCAGGAACGTGCTGCGACCGCTTCATCGTGTCTGTCCCTATTCCATGTGAGCCGGTGTACGGCAGAGACCAAGGTGTTAAAGCCGTGTGAGCCGTTTTACCTTTATCTTTGCCGCTGCCGATCACTGGCCCAGTTATTATTCTGGCAGCCAAAATTGCAATTTTTTTTCGGCTAACTCCGTGGGTCTCCTTGTTTTGGAAACTGGCAGTCGTTTCTTCCTCCGACTCCGCTGCGTGTGAATTGCTTCTTGTTCACTGTCACTATCTGCGCTACACAAAGAACGGGAAGCATAAATGTACAGTAAGCTGCTACGCAAGTTCTGTTTCGGCTCGACATGTGCATCAACGCAGAGCAGCAGCTGATCGTTCAATGTCAAGGCTCACTTGGATTCGAGCCTAGGGATGGTGTAAAGCAAACGCACACAGTTCTGTCCAAAATTCCAGGACCAGAACCAGCCCGTTATTGGTCCATACCTTCTCTGTCCCAGAACCATGCAGGAGAACTATGTTCTCCTTCTGGACTACCAGACTCGTAGCGCTGACACTGCAGAGAGATTCCCCAGTGAAGCCAAGATTCCCCACACACGACCAGAGCGAAGCCACACACGACCAGAGCGAAGCCACACACGACCAGAGCGAAGCCACACACGACCAGAGACTTGCTCCTTGGTAAAAGCAGGAATGAATGACTTTATTTTCCAGACAGACCATATGTTAATACAGTTTGCACAATGTAGGCTTGTTATCTGGGAGGGATCTAGATGGAACAATACCTCTCTGCTGTCTGTATCACCCTCCTCCGCAGTGATAACCGTATCTGTCCAGCACAGAGGTGGAGATACACTAATACAAACTAACAAATCTAACAACTGCTAAGCAGAAACATGCTTTTAAAACAATTCACGTACTTCATGGCATTGCCCAAATGCTCCATGAATAGTCCTTGCCATAATCAACCGTAGTCTGCGGGGACAAGCCTGGCATCCGCTCTTCTACAAAGGACACAAAGTCCATATGTAGTGCAGACAATGCCGTGAGTGCCCGCACCAGCCAGTCTGACACCTGGAATACAAGTCCCTCAAAAGGTGGCAGAGGCTTCCCACACAAATGGGTGAGGGCTCTTTCTCCTCTCCATGTTACCAGCTTATAGCAGAAGCAGCTTTGGGCCTCTGTATATTATGTGTGAACGTTCATGCAGTGTCTATAACCGGTTACACCCGTTCATTGCTGTGATCCATGCTCTTGCTGCTGCTCACAGGCTCACGTTTCTACCTTCTCTCTCCACCCAGGGGTCCTGTGGAACCTGTCGTCTTGCGACTCGGTGAAGATGACCATAATCCGCGAGGCTTTGATGCCTCTCACAAACACTGTGATTGTACCGCAATCCGGGCTGAACAATTCTTTTGACGACGACCACAAAATCAAATTCCAGTCTTCGTCGGTCCTGCGCAACACCACTGGCTGCATGCGGTAAGACGGCGACACTTTCAAGAGGGGAAGAACTCCGGGCGTTGCTTGGTTTTACTGCGCGGCAATATAAGCATGACTTGTGCTTTTAGAGGCAAGATCAGAGATTATAATTTATATAAAAATTATTTATTTTTGTGGGGAATAAAATGTTTTATTCCAGGGGAGGACACCTTGTATCTGCCATGTACTACCTGCCTGCACAATACGGGAAGTTTATGTTTCAAGCTTACAATCTGTATCACGAGTAGAATGTCTGTATATATAGAGAGTTGATATTTTCACTTGCTGGACAATTTCTGATTATTCATTTTTAACCCAATAAAAGGGATAAGTCTTTCATGCCACGTCAGTTTTTGCCAGTGAACGCTGGCACTTGCTGAATAACTGAAGTGTTACCATATCACCCACATGCTTTAAATCCATCCCCGGCCACTGTTTAATTCCCTGCAGTAATTAAGAATTTGGTGATAAAGAACGTCTGACAAGCTGCTGAATTTGTGTATAAAAAAAACAATTAAGCAGAGACGCACTAATCCTCTCCTGCCGAAGGAAGGAAAAACGCAAACACATGACACAAATGAAAAGTCACGTAATGTAATTGAATTAGCATTGCTTTTTATTGCAGAGTATATGCTAATGGTTTAATAACGCTGTCCCCGGCGATGATGAATGTGATAATGTATTCACTGCACCGGTTTTATCCCAGGGTCATGTTAAGTAATAAGCCGCTCTTATTATGTGTTACCCGGATTTACAGACATGTCACTCCCCGCCGTTTATTCGGAGAAAAGAATTACATGTGCTGCTCCTTCAGAATGACCACTTCAATAGTGTCTGTGCATATATTACATCACGTCAAGGGTGGCTTAAAACCAGGGCAATGCAATATACTAGCATCATATACATACATTGTTGCTATAATATTTTATATTTACCAGTTCTGGGATCCTTACAGGGTCACCTGGGAACAAGTCCGTTAGAGACATTTCCCAGCTGGTTTAAAAGTGTCGGCACCCTGGGCATCATGCCCTCGATGCTAAAGGTTTTGGGGCACCTTGTGAAGCGCAAATCTTAAACTACTTTCATTTGCAACAAAATAATTTAATTTGCAATCCTACAGGAGAGCCCCATTCATGTTAACATCTTGTGCTACTGTGTCTGCTACTGCTGATCGTGTAAACACAATCACGGTAGTAAACTGGTTAACACTCGCCATATTTCTAAAAAAAAATTCTGCATCCACAGCATAGCTGTAAAAGGGGGTATATATTGTGATACAGCAAGCACTCGAGAAGAGATACTTGGTTTCAGCCAAACAACACTGTCCTCTAGGGCAGTGGTTCCCAACAATGGTCCTCAAGTACTCCTAACAGGCCAGATTTTAAGGATCACCTTGGGGAAATGCAGATTGAATCCTGCAATCACTGAGCAGCCAATCATATCACCTGTGCTGTGTGTCCGATATCTGGCAAAACTGACCGGTTGGGGGCACTTGAGGACTGCAGTTGGGAACCACTGCTATAGTATATAAACAGCCGCAGACTTGAAGTTGTGCAAATGAGAGCTCTTTTTATTCCATCATGAACAAACGCCACACTTGGCTTTGAATCACTATTGCAGGTGATTAAACAAAAACTACAAACAAAATCCTAGCTCAATTAGAGCACTTACTAAACATACAGCGATCCTGACTATTCAGGTAACATAATCTAATAAAAGAAAATCCGAGCATATCCTAGAAGTGTTACTGTTCCCTGCCCTGCTCTCGGCAGTTTGATTAAACCCTTCACTTCAGGAGTCGGCAGCCCGAGAATTTATCGGATACTTAATTAATTGGCAACAAGTGTGCAAGAGGATCGAGGCCATGCAGGATTCTGGGTCCCAAATATCTTCCCTAGATTACTCTCCCAGACATTGTGTTACTCAACCCATGTACTCTGGCACTATATTTATATATATATATATCCCAATATTCAGCCATGTTGGCATTTAGCAAAAATGTTATATACAGTAATATATATTATATAAGACAATAGCCTTTTATTGCCCAGGTTGCAGACCCCATTCCAGAAACCCACCTGACGTCACCGTTAATAATAATTTCCATCTTGTTTAACTGGTCTTGCCCGGAGGGATTGGCTCGCTCACATGACATAGGCTGCGTTTCTACCAATGTTAATCTTCCCGGCATTGCTTCCTTCATCCAGGAACCTCAGCTCAGCGGGAGAAGAAGCACGAAAGCAGATGCGGTACTGTGAAGGGCTCGTCGACGCTCTACTCTTTGTGATTCAAACCTGTGTGAACACGTCGGATTTTGACAGCAAGGTACTCAGAAAACACAGATTATATCCTAATACAGAGCAGTGCGCAGCGCAACACAAAACGATCTCTTGCGTCCTTTTTCCAGAGTAGATGCTCCCCCCCCCCCCCCGCACAGACTTATTTCCTCCAGTCGCTAGGTTACTGCAAAGATTTACTTTTTTCAAAACATTTTTTGATTTATTTTACAATAATGAGGATTGTAAGTTTTATATGAAATGTTTGGACCTTTGTTAGATTCACTTTCCCCTGGTAACCCCTGGCATACAAAGGGTGGCGAGTAACCTGTAGAAATGTTTGCAGAGTGCCGAATCTTTCCCATGTTTTTCCAGACTGTAGAGAATTGCGTATGTACACTGAGAAACCTGTCTTACCGACTGGAACTGGAAGTGCCTCAAGCCCGGATGCTGGGAATCAACGAAATGGAAGATTTCTGCAAGGAATCCCCCAGCAAAGACTCCGACTCCAGCTGCTGGGGGAAAAAAAAGAAAAAGAAAAGAAAGCCGCCGCAGGAGGAGCCGGTGAGTGCAGCTCCCCCTAACCTTGTTATGCCCTAAAAGTGGCTCTGTTTAAAAAATATAGGGCCAAATTACAATCGATGTGCTAACGTTAACGCTTACCTGCCTGAGCCTTAACATTAGCCACGGTGTCTACCGCATATTACAATCCAAACGCAAACGGGTCAAGAAACCCATTTGCGTTTGGTATCTTGCGCTTTTCAGCGCGTGGTTACTGTACTTTGCGCTCCCCATGTTAAGTATAGGGAGCACAAAGTGTTAATCAGCGTTAGTATTACAAAGTCCCAGAATCCGTTAACACCAGCCAAAAAAATAAAATCGTATACTCCCCTCCTGTCCTGCGGCTCCAACCGCCTCCTCCGTCCGGCGGAGCAGGGAGAGACTGGGGGAAAGAAAGAGTTCCTAAGTCTCCCCCTGCTTATCACTACGCCGACCGGCCGGATCTCTCGAGGTGAGATCCGTCAGGCCATGTGACCGCCGGCATCTGGTTCAATGGAGTCCTATGGACTCCATCGAGTTGACGCTTGCGGCTGCGCTCAGCGCAGCTGCGAGCATCCCGGGGCGTGGCGCCCGCTACAAATGCAGGCAGCATTTTTTGCGCCTGCATTGCAATCCCCTGTTAAAACGGGGGCAGTAGGGGTAAAACTGCAGGCCATTTTAACACGGGGATTGTAATGTAGCCCATATTCTCCTGTGTTGACATTTTGCAGCACTCTGGGCATTCTGCGGCGCCAGGCAGTGCCAGTCTCTGGCCTTAACGAGCCTCTGGCTACTCTTGCATGTTTCTTTAAACGTACGTAAGAGCGGTAACCCTTTTTTTTGTTTTTTTTCTTCTTCCGTGATTGATAGTAGCGGTTTTGAAATTCATTCCCCCCGAAGGTAAAATCAATCCTGGATTACAGTATTTTTCTTTTAATAAAACCATAAACCCCACTGGTTACAGATCAATGTTCCATGCATCGATTCAATGTATACACTGTTTGCAAAGTCATTTTTGGGAAAGTTCAGGTGACAGGGCTACATAAAGGGATACCGTAATATTCTTTGATACCATTGGATGGGGTTGGTAACCAAAGTACTCCAAGCCCAGGAAACCTGAGCGATCCCTGAGCTGAGCGCCTGGGCAGGACAAAGCCCTTGCATTTGGATGGCTGAATCAGCCCTCTGAGCCCCCCTCAGAGGGAGAAGGAGGATCAGGGAGCTCACAGTTGTGTGACCTCTCATATATGAGAGGAGCAGGGCTGTCAAACGCCAGCTCCCAAAATATTCTGAACTACAATTCCTGTGATTCTCTGGCCATTTATTGCATTCAAAGAATTCTGGGAATTGTAGGCAACCAACATTTGCAGGGGTAGAATTTGACAGCCTTGGTGTAGATTATCCCTTTTAATATTTGGTGCTACAAACAAGATATCGCTTGATGTAATTTGAGTATGATTTACTTTGTGTGCTTTTTTTTTCCCCAAAAAAATTGTTTTTAAGAATTTTTTTTATACATCTCATTTCTGTGGGTGCCACGGAGTCACTTACAGAAAGCATTGCATGTAATCCTTGCTGTGTGGCTTCCCTGACCCCTCTGTGATTTCTCTGTTTCAGTGGGATGGCGTCGGCCCGATTCCTGGACTTGCCCAATCGCCAAAGGGTGTTGAAATGCTTTGGCATCCGTCTGTGGTGAAACCATATCTGACTCTCTTAGCCGAAAGCTCTAACCCGGCCACTTTAGAAGGTTCTGCCGGATCTCTGCAGAACCTCTCTGCGGGGAACTGGAAGGTAATGAAAGCATTTCATGTATTATTCAAAGCCCTGCTCGGCGCTTTCTACACAGATCATATTCCGTAACGTAAGCGATGGTATGAGCACTAGCTGACACAGGATGGCAATGTTTCAATCATTCTGTCTTCTGAAAAGTAAAGCCCTTTACATTATCGTCTGTCTGTCTGTCCGTTCCCTCTGCAGTTTGCGGCCTATATTAGGGGAGCTGTCAGGAAGGAGAAGGGGCTCCCGATCCTGGTTGAACTTTTAAGGATGGACAATGACAGAGTGGTGTCGTCTGTCGCCACGGCACTGAGAAACATGGCATTAGACGTTCGCAACAAGGAGCTGATCGGTATGTGTGGACACAAAACGGATGTGCACTACAGGTGTGCACGGCTGGAAAGTTTGTTTTGTTTCAAAATAATTTCGTTTCGTAAATTCGTTTTATTTCGATTTTGTTTGGTATCTCTGATCACTAAAAAAAACCATTGTCATTTGGGATCGATTTGATTTTTGATATCGATTCAAATTTCAGACCACTAAATAAAACCCCAATAAATCTAATTTTGCTGGTAAAAGGCAAGCTAGGGTTAAATGGTAAGCTGTCCATTTGGCCTGTGGGGCCGACAACAGATTCAGCACCACAGGCCAATTTACAGGGACCGGGTCCTTTGTGAAAAAGTCAAACGAATCTGATTGGTTTCATAATGACGTTTGCTTTAGTACTGACTTGTATGCATGTAAGCTGGGATCGAGTAGACATCGATTCGGATTACTAAATAAAACCACAGTAAATCAAATCCTGCTCAGGAATCATTTAATCAGTGGTTCCCTTGCGAAACAGTATAACAAATCAAATTCGTTTTATACCGCTTCGTTTTCGTTTCAATTCGGACTAAATCAATTTGTTATTTTGGAAGTACTTCCGAAATAAGAATTAACGAAATTTGTAGCGAATTGAGATTCGTCACGAAACAATGCACATGTATATCTCAAACAATGTATATCTCTTTACTTAACGTGGGTTTTCTGGTTCCCTACAAAATGAACCCCCCCCCCAGGCAAACAAATAGTTAAACGTACTGACAGAACGTCAGCTGCTTTAGCGATGTGTTTTCGTTTATCATGCTATGTGTCAGTGTTTGCCTATGTTTCAAACATGGTGACAAATGCCAGCGCTTCACATAAGAAATCCAAACAGCTGCAGGAGAAGCTTCAGCTGCGGCTCTTTGGATTTTGCTTTGTGAAGCGCTGGCATTTGACACTGTTGCAACAACGACAAACACCAAAGCTTTCTGAATAATATGAAACCACACAAACATGGTGGTGCTTTGTGTAATAACAATGCACAACAGATATATATGCAATCCTTCCAACCTCCACACATATAAATCAAAAATAAATATAAATACAAGGTAAAAAGCAAAAGTTGTCAAAATCTGGTAATGTGCACTAGATACACTGTGCGTTCTGAATAAACCCATGTGGTGTTGTCTTTAAGTGGTTTTTGTTATATTTTATTTGTACCAAATCATTCAGGAAAATTAATTAGAAAAATCGAAGATATTTACATGGATTTTTGTGAATTATTTTGTCTTCAGTTGACAAGTTTAAACTGGAATTCTGATTTAATTTTTAATATTTATTTTTAGTATTTCTTGTAAACTTAGTCCAGCTCGACCTTTTGCTGATCTTCAACTTGACAAAGCGACATGTTTTGCCCTTTTTCATCTTCCATAGGTAAATATGCAATGCGAGATCTTGTGAACAGGCTTCCCGGAGGCAACGGGCCTAACATTCTGTCTGACGACACGGTGGCGGCAATCTGCTGCGCGTTGCATGAGGTCACAAGCAAGAACATGGAGAACGCGAAAGCCCTGGCCGACACCGGTGGGATCGAGAAGCTGGTGAACATCACAAAAGGCAAAGGAGACAGGCGAGTACAACGCGAGCGCGTGTAATCCGAGGCTTTAATAAAAATTTATCCGAAGCCCTGAACCGTTTTATTACGTTCCCGCTATGTGCCGCGCGTCCGCTCTCCTACAGGCGCCTGAAACTTGTTGCTTTAATTATTCATTTTGTGGGAGCTCCTTCATCACGCAGCCTTCAGCAGAAATTAGAAAGGCGTCTGAGAACTATCTGGAGAAGTATAAACGCTTAGGTCTAATCATTCGGTTTTACGGTCTTCACTAATTCATGCTTTGCATCCATTAGAACACCCCCTGGTCGTTTCGTTTCACAGCAATGTAACGAGGAGGAGCAGCCATTAAACCTGACGCGGAATTTGTCTCCGGCGGTGGAGGGGAGATCATAAGATCTCATCCCATCAAAAGCAGGAACGGCTCATTCCTGCTCATCGCGAGGGGACAAATATTGCCTCGCTACATCTCCTCTCTCATTATCCTTGGTTGACGCATGCCGGCAGGAGAGACAGGATCCAATAAATCTTTAATAAGTGTGTCTCAGCTTGTAGGAGTATATGTGTGATCAGCTAACTAACTGTATGTGTGGGAATCCACTTTGTAGGAGAGACGTTTTATGACAGGGATGTCAAACTCCGGACCCACTGGTGGTTATGGCCAACAATTCCCGGAAATGTCTCCTAGCAATAGATGGCCTGAGAATCATGGGAGTTGTAGTTCTATAACCTCGGGGGGGGGGGTTGGGGTGTGTGTGTTTCACTAATGTTTTGTCAGGCTTCTAAATTCTTGAGCAGGGGTGCACAGCGTTGACCCTCTAGATGTTTAGGAACTACATCTCCCATAATACTCTTCCAGTGATTAGGTCAAAAAAGCTTTGTGCAAAATGTAGTTCCAAAACCTCTGGAGGGCCAAGGTTTTGCACCCCTGCTGTAGCTTCGGGACTTGCGCACTTGTACAAGTTCCGTAGCACTTGGATCAGAGCTACGTGCACACAATGATCCGATCCATCAGCTGTCTGAGACCACTCGCTACCGCAATTGATCTCACAGAGGGTGACGTCAGCTGCTCTCTGCGTGCTGATGTCACTAGTGTCCAATCTGGTGACCGGCAGCTGGGAAATTAAAATATTCCGGATGCTGGTGACGATGGGTGGAGTGGGGGAAACTCCTCCACTTCACCCAGCAATATCACCAGATGGGGGCAGCACTGGATTCCATGGATTTTTGAGCCAGATTTTCCTGGTTTCTTATTTTCTCCTGCAGTTACGTTGCCCATTACGTGTTACCAATGGCATTGACCTCACAGCGAATGTTCTTGGTTTCACCAATTTGACTCTTTCTTTTTGTCCTCAGGTCTTCTTTGAAAGTGGTTAAAGCTGCTGCCCAAGTGTTAAATACCTTATGGCAATACCGAGACCTCCGCAGCATTTATAAGAAGGTAAGAGAAGGCGCTCTGCTTTGTACCATGCTGGCTTTAACAACACATGTGCCCCTCTATAGGGAGATCATATATTGCATCAGACAAGGATTCCTGAGGCCCAGGGTCACCAACCCTGACGTGGCGAACAGAAGAGCAAGAAGGACCAGTCACACAAGGCTTTCCAACAGCGGGAGCTTTATTGACAGAACACCAAAATTTCCATCTAATCCTAGGACTTTTCTCAAGCTTGAGGCCCTAGAATCAAGACTGAAACTTTTCTGCTTTGTCAATAAAGCCTCGTGTGACTGGTCCTTCTTCCTTTTATGTTCTACCATACTGGTATCTGTGCTGCAGATACATCTTTGCATTTATTAATATTGCAAAGCCACACCCACGCCTGGCATATCTTTACAAGCACCACCCTCAGCTGGCATATCTTTACAAGCAGCACCCTCAGCTGGCATTCCTTTACAAGCAGCACCCTCAGCTGGCATTCCTTTACAAGCAGCACCCTCAGCTGGCATACCTTTACAAGCAGCACCCTCAGCTGGCATACCTTTACAAGCAGCACCCTCAGCTGGCATACCTTTACAAGCAGCACCCTCAGCTGGCATACCTTTACAAGCAGCACCCTCAGCTGGCATACCTTTACAAGCAGCACCCTCAGCTGGCATACCTTTACAAGCAGCACCCTCAGCTGGCATACCTTTACAAGCGGCACCCTCACCTGGCATACACTTGTAAGCGGCACCCTCAGCTGGCGTACCCTTACAAGCAGCAGCCTCGCCTGACATACCTTTACAAGCGGCACCCTCACCTGGCATACCTTTACAAGCGGCACCCTCACCTGGCATACCTTTACAAGCGGCACCCTCACCTGGCATACCTTTACAAGCGGCACCCTCGCCTGGCATACCTTTACAAGCGGCACCCTCGCCTGGCATACCTTTACAAGACTCACCCTTACAAGCAGCACCCTCGCCTTGCATACCTTTACAAGCGGCTCCCTCGCCTGGCATACCTTTACAAGCGGCACCCTCGCCTGGCATACCTTTACAAGCGGCACCCTCACCTGGCATACCTTTACAAGCAGCCCCTCGCCTGGTATACCTTTACAAGCGGCACCCTCGCCTGGCATTCCTTTACAAGCGGCACCCTCGCCTGGCATTCCTTTACAAGCTGCACCCTCGCCTGGCATTCCTTTACAAGCGGCACCCTCGCCTGGCATTCCTTTACAAGCGGCACCCTCGCCTGGCATTCCTTTACAAGCGGCACCCTCGCCTGGCATTCCTTTACAAGCGGCACCCTCGCCTGGCATTGCTTTACAAGCGGCACCCTCGCCTGGCATTCCTTTACAAGCGGCACCCTCGCCTGGCATTCCTTTACAAGCGGCACCCTCGCCTGGCATTCCTTTACAAGCGGCACCCTCGCCTGGCATTCCTTTACAAGCGGCACCCTCGCTTAGATGTGGGAAATGCAGCTGTGCTAGAGATTTATTTAATTTTAAGAAAAAAAAATGAAACTTGCTGCGGAAGCAAATTATCCCCCCCCCTTACCCTATCACAGAACATTTGTGGAAAATACCCTCCAGTATCAGCTTCTCCAACTTCTCTGTGTTTCTCTTCTTTAGTTCTCAGTCACCTTCCTTCCATCTTTCTGTCTTCCTTTACATGTTTTTGCTTGTGCCATTTTTATGTCCTTTAGATCACATCTTTTCTTTAGTTTTTTCTTACATTATCTGCTCTGATCTCCGTTTGTGCTTAACAGGTTGTTTGGGAAGAATATTTTTTTTTTCTTCGGCATTTTCTTTTCCTTGTATTTTCTGCATTTCAGCACTGCTATTGTGTGTATCGTTGCCTTTATGTGTCGCTTTGTATTTTGTCCTGATCTCTGTATAGGCCTTTTGGAATGTGTGAAGAATGAAATATCTGCAGAAAGAGGATCGCTTTATTATTGTCGCTTTGAATACTCTGTGCATTACAGCTTTTCTATTGTTAAGCAGCAGCTCGTGCTTTTTTTGCAGGACGGGTGGAATCAGTCTCATTTTATCACGCCAGTGTCGACGTTGGAGCGGGAACGATTCAAATCTCATCCTTCGCTGTCCACCACCAATCAGCAGATGTCCCCCATGATCCAGTCAGGTCAGCTCTGCGGGTGAAACGGTTTACAGGCCAAACATGACTTGATCCCCGGTCACCTGCAGGTCTTAAGGCGACCCTGTGCGGAAAAATATCCGCCTGACACTCCCTGACCACAAGCCCTCTTCTAATACTTCCCACCAGATAATCCTTTAATATGAAATCAATACAAGCCGGGGTAAGCAAATTCACAGGGTAAAAAGTATGATCAAGCGAAGATATTAGCACATTAGACCAGGGCTCAATTTCAAGTCCCAAGCTACTAGCCAGGCCTTAAGAGTTACTCGCCACTAGCTGCCGCACCTAACCCCTTATCCTGCTCTGCCTCTGCATTCCCACTCGCCCTCATGTAATTTCCACTCGCCAAATGCGAGCAGGCGAGTGGAAATTTTGAGGCCTGCATTAGACACTGGCAGACACACAATGGCAAATACAGAGAAACACACAAAAGCACTGATACACGCAAATATTTACAGAGACAATGACACTGACAGACGCACAGAAACACTTGCAAAAAGACTGACAAACACACCATGTTACAAACTGAGTCACACTGACCATGCTAAACTCTGAAAGCAACGCACTGGCAAAGAAACTGACAGGAACACAAACACACAAATGACAGGGACATACACTGAAAAGTAAAATAAAGGGGTCAGGCACTTCGTAAGAAAAAAAAGACACTTTATGACATTTAAACGCAACGTTTCGGCTTGAAAACCAGCATTTCTCAAGCGACAGACATTGAAAGATACTGACAGGCAGAAAGAGAATTATACACACTGACAAAACACACATCTAGACACAATGACAAAGAATAAGAGGTTGTCATCTGTGCTCATTTCTATAGTTTCATGTGAAACAAAACACAGAGGTTTTGGTTTACTTGAATGGCCACTGAAGTGTAAGCTCACCTGCCGCGTCATGGCACCTCTAGTAAGGGGAGTCCGACCTAATGAAACCGGAAGTCGCTCCTCTGAGCAACCGCGCATTCTCTTGCTGCTTTTCAGCCAAGTATACAATGACAAAGACACTAATACACTCAGACGCAGCCCATGACAGAGATCCTAAAAGGCACAAAGACACTGACAGAGACCCAGACAATGGAAAGACACTGACAGATGCAAACACAGAGGTACACTGACAGATACAGACCCTGATCCACTCTACACAGGCACACAATCTGACACTGACCCTGAAAACTGCCCCACTACAAACACTAACACACACCCTGATATCTTCCCCCTCCCTTTTTCCACTCTGTGCAGAGCTTAATAGTGTCATGTTGCCCCTTTTGCCGTGGCGCCCTGTGCAGCTGCACCACTTGCCCTTAACTCTGGCCCGGAGTGCGCCTTTAAATATCTGGGTTTCTGTTAGGAGCAGAGTAAGATGTGGTATTTATGCTTTGGTCCATCATTGTGCCTCATACAGGGATTACAAGCAAAGAGGTAACCGTCATGTTGGTTTTTCTTAAAGGGCCGCTGCGCAGATTTTTGAGCGCATGGGCACAGGTCCCCTTTGGCCATTAATTTATTTTTCAAATTGGCACGCGTGAGTTACCGCGTTTTCCAAAATGCTGAATGTAACAGTTGCCCATTCTGGGAAATTATTGCATTTACAGCTTAACATCCATTTACTCTTTTGGTTTTATTATTTATTTTTTTTCCTACCTCTTCCTCACTCACTAAACTTGTATTTACCCCTTTAATTAACACTGGTGCTGGAAGTGTTAAAGAGCTGGAAGGCAGCGCAGGCATCGGATGATGTATACCAGTCCCTGACGTTTGTAGCCATATCTCTATGGCAATTACACTGATTGAAAACCGATTGGCGCAAGCCGGCGGCGGTCTAGATAAATACATATAATCACACGCGATCACGCTATGCGGGCTTCAGAAGCGCTCTAAGAGCGTAGATTTTCAGAAGATTGAAGGTAGGTACATAAATAAGTGGGATAGTCTGGGATAAGCGCTCAGCTTTAATCGGTTGTGGTGGTAGATGTTCTGATCTTCTTCTTCCCCCGCCACCGCTGTCAGATTGCAGTCCCCTCCAGCTTTTGTCTCTTTCATTCCGTTAATGTACTTGGCAGACGCGGAGACAATCTGACAGCAAACCGAAGCTCAGATGTGAAGATCCTAGCGTAATCACCGCGTGCCTTCAGCAGCGCATCCTCTTACCTGGGAATGTCCCCCGTCCCCCGTCCCCCCGCCGATGCCGTCCTGTAAATTAGATGTAAATGTGAGGTATTCACGTAGCTTGACATAAAACCAGGACAGCGATGACTCCTCTACATGGTTTAGAGGTTTTATGAAGGGTGTGCATTGTAGGAATATTTTTTTCGCTTTCATTTTTTTTTTTCCCTCTAATTTCTTTACATTTTTATTTCATATTTAAACCAAATTGGATTCGGAGATGAAATAAAAATAATGGCGAGACGTGGGAGGGCAGCGCTCTGCACGTCAGCCACGTAGAAGTGATGGCACAGTGCGGGTTGTTTCATGTATCTGTGCTTGTAACTGTATTAATGAACGAGCCTCTTAATCGGTCGTTGTCTGATGTCACGTGATGACGGCTGTAAACCCCCTGTGGATCCGTTCGCCAAATGTTGAGCAAAGCCGAGTGAGTGCAGCCGTTATAGTGGCGTCACATAGTCCAGATATGATTTGGTTATTCTAAAGATGGACGTCTGGGAACATTCCGGCAGTTGCATCAGAGACACAATACAGGGTGTCAAAGATAAAAAAAAAAGTATATACCTTTCAACATATAGATATATTCTTCTATAGATCTCTGGTTTGTGCCGTAGAGGGAATCGGTCGTCCCCCATGATCTCTCACAGGGCTGCCGTCAGAATTCATGGGGCCTCTTATTAAACCATTGGTCGGGGCCCCCTTCCTTCTCTTGCCTATTTCAATAAACTCTTCCCCTTCAGTGTATAGGGGATAAAAGTGTTACCTTGTGGGAGAGCTTTGGTCTTCGCCTCAGCCTGGTGCAGACCATACTAATCACTCCTCAGTGAAGAGTCATAGTGCTCTTACCAGCCCTGGATCCCACGGGCCACCGGGAAATTTGTTGCTATCTTCATTGGTGAGTCACGGCTGGCACGGGGTATCCTTATGTCTGTGGCGCTTAGACAGAGTGCACAGGGTTCACCCAGGAGCCCTGAACATATCATGGGCTGTTACCCCTGATGTCTTACCTGACCATTCATTCGCTCCTGCTAGTGTCTGCATCCCATTCCAGGGGATCACCGGGATCACGAGATGACGTAGAGGCGGGCCAATTGATTGGCCTCCACGGCCACAAGAGAGTTATCCATAAAGCTCCTTTTGCTGCTTGGTTTTTAGTTTTGAGGAGCGTTCCTTAGCTCTGCGATACCAGGGATTTCAACCGGGTTTTTGCAACACCGGCGCTTAGTGGACTTATGTCAAAAACATTGTCTACCAGATCAAGGTCAGCGTTCTTCAGTGCGTGAAAGCCGCACAATGGCTGCAGTTACAACACGGATATTTTGTTTTCCCACCAAGGGTTCACCATATTGAGAATATTATCATGAGTAAAAAATCTTTTGGCGTTTTTTCTCTAGAAAGGAGCAGAAGTGCATAAAATAGAGATTTTTTTTTTTTTTATCTTGGATCCTTTCTTCTGTATTTGCGCTGTGGACCCAACGCTGACCTCCGCTCCATGTTTAGTGAATAGACCAGTCTGTAATGGGGTAATGGCTTCAGTTCTTTTTTTTACCCCATGTTTGATGGGAGTTTCTGCTCCCTCGTGCTCTACACACAGTAGTTGGCCTTTCTTAATTGCTTGGCACGCTGACACTAGCCAGATTTACCGGATTTAGAGGATTTCCAGCGCCGTCACACTGTCTGCAGTCACAAAGTAATAGAGAACAAACATGGCCGTAGGGGAGCATGTATTAAATGGGGGGGGGCATAATTTAAGGCTTTCTTTTTAAGCAATATTAACATTTCTTTCTTTTTTATTTTTGGGCAGTGGGCAGCACCTCATCGTCACCAGCGCTGTTAGGGATCCGCGAGCCTCACTCGGGCTATGAGAGAACGCAGCCCTCTATGCAATACTACAACAACCAGGGAGAATCTGTCCTCCACAAGGAGATGTACAGCGGTAAGTGGAAGCGTCGGCAACCACCAAATAGCGTAACGGACACATACAATGACCAGGGCGGAATGTATTTTCTATGCCACTACTTTAAGTGTGTGTGTGTTGCTGTAAGGTGGGTGAATTGCTCACGGCTAAAGATATGGAGGCTATAGGCGGCTTTGTTTAAATTCTCACCGCCCTTGGTTTGTTTTAGTTTCTGTCGAGCTGTTGGTTTATCGTCTTGTATGAATCTTGATTAACGGTTTCTCAAGTTCTCTGGAAGCCGCGCTCTCAAATGCTGTGACTCCTGCATTGATGTTTGGAAGACAATGTTTTGACTGTTGGGTTAAACTATCTTTCTATCTAGATTGTCCTGTGCTCTCTCATCCCATACATTAAATTTCTTGTTGAGAATGATTGTGTGTGTACGTACGTACATTACTGTGAGTTTTATTGCTGTGGAGTTGCAGTTACAAGTATTTATAAAGCGCCAGCAAGTTCCATAACACGGTACAATGGGTGAGACAGAACAACAAATATCCATAAATGTTAAATACACAAATTATAGAAGTATGAACCCTGCTCTAGAGCTTACAATTGAAGAACTCCGATACGCTCATACACAACGCACATTACTGCGTTTTATTGCCGTGGAGCTCTGTGACGCGCTCATACACACTGCACGTTACTGGGAGTTTTATTGTTGAGGAGCTCTGTGATATGGTCATACTGTGCAGGGAGTTTTATTGCTGTGGCGCTCTGTGATACACTTATACACACCGCACATTACTGGGAGTTTTATTGCTGTGGAGCTCTGTGATACGCTCATACACACCGCACATTACTGTGTATTTTATTGCTGTGGAGCTCTGTGATTCAGTAACGTGCAGTGTGTAATAGTGTGAGTTTTATTGCTGTGGAGCTCTGATACACTCATACACACCGCACATTACCATGAGTTTTATTGCTGTGGAGCTCTGTGATACGCTCATACACACTGCACATTACTGTGAGTTTTATTGCTGTAAAACACCAGAATACATTTTATGCACATTTTTAAACCATAAAGAAGGAAAAAAGCTCTCCAGTGTAGACAAGAGGAGCAGAGAGAGATCTGGACCCAAACCCAGGAGCTCCCGCTGTTTAAATCCGCTCTAACCATGGTGATAATTGCACCACAGCAGAGTTTCTTGGATTCTTCTGTGGATTTGTGAGTATTTCCATTTATTTCTGATGCTGTGCTGCACGTACATGAGATTCTAAGCAGATTAGATTCCACACACGGCTGCATGAGCGCGGCCAAGAGCTTGCGATCACATTTACCATTATACTTCTGGGCCTATAGAACGAGTTTTAGCAACGTCTGATCAAAAACACGCGATGCATGTCCAATTAGCCGTGTTACCGATACAGTCATACCCTAAACACTGTGGGCATAATGTGCTTTGAAAGCAATTTATTATGCCTTTCCTTAATAATGGATTGTGACAGTTGTCAGATTACAGCAAAATAACGCAGCTGTCAGGTAGCGCTCGCTCTCCTCCGCTCTCCCCTAGCAGGCTTCATCTTAAAGATTTCATTACACAGAACAAGACCCTGGGGCAGGCAGGGTGGCGATGCCGCTGGCTGGTCGCACGGGAATCCCGCTAGGTTGTTTTATTGAGTTTATAATGGACCCGGGTGAAGCGTCGCTCGGCTTACCAGCTTCTCTCATCTTTCCTCCGCTCCGTCCTCCAACTCTGGGTCTAGCTGGGGCCTGAAGGTCATACAATGCATTTTAGGCATCCGTTTGGGTTCAGAGGTCACTGTTCGGGTACAGGAGGCGATTTCACTGAACATATTAAGGTGGATATTAGGATTTCACACCCCCTCGTTGCATGAATTATTCTGTGTAGCTGTCATACACCTACAAAACATGTAACAAGTGTTTCTAACTTAAGGGACACATCAGGCAACAATGTTATTGTTTGTTTGTTGTGTTTCTTTTTCATTTTCTTCTTAAAGCTCGACTCATAATAATGTAAAAAAAAATAAATAGTTTTGTCTCTTTTTGGGTTTAAAGTGTTTAAAACCTGCAAATAATAATCCCGTGCAGAGCCAGATTGTTCCACTCGGGTAGAGTGATCCACCCACTATGAGAACACACAGGACAATGCACACAAAAATACACAAAAAAAAAAGACAAAAAAACACACGTAGTTTTCGAATAGACATATTTTACATTTTGTTACACATAACCCTACAAGAAATCCGTATAAACCCACACGGGTTGCCTGATTGGACCTTGTTTTCGACCCTGACATCTGACTTTCAGCAACCAATCAAAGAGCTGCGGGATTGTGAGAACCGCCTGCAGGGGGCTCTCGCGTTCTGCATATTGCACGTTATACCAAAAAAGTGAAAACCGAGGAGCAGGGGAATTTAATCTAATGTAGCCCTTTGCCAGCTGTTTAACTCACTGAATAAAGTAAATTGTATTATTTAATGAGGAATTCAAAGATCCCCTGGAAGACGAGCCACGTCATGTTCTCTAGAAGCCGGCTCCATGTATCCCTGCAGCATCAGATCACACTGCCGGAGAATGCAGTAAATGGCAAAATACTTTCCCTTTATTTGTCTTACTCTGTAAAATATGAGAAAATAACGAGGCGTCTGCACCAGAAGAATAATTAGCAGATATTTAAACGTCCGTGTCGCCGTTGTCTGGCGCTGAAGGCTTGTTAGTAATAGCCGCTCCTCCCCGGAACACCAAAGAGTCTACGTAGATTTTAGCTGTAAATAATGTATATATACCGTGTTTTGGGCATGTTGAATAATAAAAAACCGCAGGTTTATTTTATCTTTAAAGCCCACAGACTAGGGTCTAGGGTAGCCTTCGCTGGCGGGCTCTTCTCTTCCAGAGATGCGGCTGGACGTGACATCTTGCGGGTTACAGAACAAGGCTCTGTTTGGAATTTTATCCACACGTGAAGTGATCGCAGGAGACTTTTCAAACACAAGCTTTGCCGCGTGGAGATCCTAATTTGCGGACCAGTGCTTAAAAAATGGCAAACAATGTGATTTATCGGTGACCTTGGCCTACATATCTCCGTGATGGAGCTGGGGGTCACTGTGTACATAAGGGGCTATATTACATTCTTCGCGCAAAAAGCCTCGCGCAAAGCAAAAAATTTTGCGCCAAGTGTTAAACTTTGCGCACGCAAATCACCGCTGGAATTACAATCCTCGCAGCTTTTTTCTTCCGCTGATCAATTGCACGCACAAACAGGACTCGCACAAATGCAGGCGCGGTGCCGTCTCGCGCAAAAATCTTTGCGCGCACAGTTTTGTGCACCCATTCAGCCAATCAAAATGAAGAAACACACCTATCAAGCGTAACTGAATTGCGCCTGCCAGAGGCATCGGAGACGGGTTCTGCGGCTATGATGCAAAATGAGCGCATATGCTACAGTAATAACACACACACACCCGCCATCACCCATTATATTGTTGCTGCATTCCTTTTTATGGGCTGTTTTTTTTTTTTGGGGTTAGCCAGGTTGTTCAGATTTGCCGTTACCACCAGCTTCTTGCAGTTGCTAAAATTATGCGTGCAAAGGCTATGCGGTAAATACCGCAAATAGATTGTGCACTGGTACGCGGATGGTATTGCATTTGCGCTCACAATGTTAAGTATAGGATGCGCGCAGTACAGTACGCTCGCGCAGTTTCACTCGCGGTAGACGATTGCGCGCGGTTGTTGCACGGACTATGTAATACGGGATTAGGCACAAATGGTTTTACCCCTCGCGTCAACGTTTTTTTGCGCCGGCGCAAACGTTTGCGTCAAGTTTGTAATTTAGCCCAATTTGTTTTGAGTTGCTAAATATTCAAACCTCAAAAACCTAAAGTCCTGGTCATAAACCAAACTTTTTCTTGCTCTTTCAGGGTCCAGCAAGCCGTCTCCTATCTACATTAGCTCCTATTCCTCACCAGCACGAGAACAAAACCGGCGTCAGCAGGTGAGACCCCTCTGTGTTCATTTGTGGTTTGCTTTTTGGCTGTATTCATTAGTCTGTCCGCCATTGTCGTGCGAGTAAACCATGGCACCCCCAGATGTCTTTTTGGGAAGGGTATATCCTATGACTCTGAGTGATGCTTATGGCTGGCTGAACCTTGATCCCAGAGCACCTAAAAGCCCCTGGGCTGCCATGGCTAGCTGTCATTGTGCAAGCCCCAGAGATATTGTGTCGACGGCAAACAGCAGCCCAGAATTTAGGAAATTAATGCAGCTTTTAAAGGTTTAACCCTAAAGCGTAGGAGGCTCCTTAAACACAATAACCTTCTGATGTGTCCTGAATCATCAAGGAGCGCGCTTTCAAATCCCCCACGGATAAAGGGCAAGTGCGCGCCCTCTGCGCCATTAGCGCCTTTTTATGTTAGCGCTACAATGACATCTTTGTAAAGTTACAAGTTTCCCAAAAAAAACTTAACTGTTCACTAGCCCAGAGGTCCGCAGCCTAGGCCCTCCAGATGTTTTGCAAGTACATTTCCCATGAGGCTCAGCCAACCTAACAAGTAGAGAAGCATCATGGGAGATGTAGTACAAAAGGGGCAAGATTGCTGACCCCTGTACTAGCCAGTTAAAAGACTCCTGTTTGTGATCTCTGCAACTTCTAAATGAAAATAAACGTATGGGGACGTATTCTGGCCTAGCCGATAACCGGGAGCAGTGATGGGTAAGTATTGGCGCTGACTGATAACCCTCAGCTCTGCTGATTTAGCGGCACGCAACACGGTGAGATTGCGGAGGGAGACTGGAGACTATTTATTCCCAGTCTCACTCTGCTCCATTCGACAAGAAGCGGCGGATCAGGCCACCGTTCTCGCCGTGGGATGAGAGGTGAGTATCTGATTTATGGGGGGGGGGGTTTAGAGGGTGTTAAATGATTTTGCATTTGCAGAATCATGTAGCACCAGCTTTAAGGAGCAGATAAAATGTTGGCTCTGCATCGCTGCGGTAATTAGCGCCTGCACTTTGTAATACCTCACTTAATAGATGATTGGCTCTCCATGTGAAGTATAGGATGCGCAATGCACAGTATGCTCGCTGAAAAACCAATGCGCTAAGTGATTTCTTACAGGTTTAGCGTCAGGAAGGTAATATGGGGGGGGGGCATGCGCTAAACACCCATATCCTGGGGGGGGGGGTTGTTTATTATTATTTTTTTACTAGCTTAGAAAGCAAAGCCTGGATTTTATCCAAAGACCTGACTTTTCTCGTCAAATAATTTATTGATCCTTGCCTCCCCCCCCCCCCTAAAATAACACCTCGCGTGCCAGGGCTCGATACTAGATGCGAGGATGGATGCCGTGCTTCTTTAGAGTTTTCCATTTCCCTCTTAAATCCATTGCATGCAGATATATACGCAAGGACATGTCTTAAAAAGGCTTTACTAGGTTCCCCCTACTGGCCACTGCTTGCAATTACATGCAATCCGCAAATGGATCAAACTCCGGCCACCCTGATGTTTCTGAACTACAATTCCCTTGATGCTCTGGCCATTTATTGCATTCATAGAATTCTGGGAATTGTAGGCAATTAACATCTGGGGGCCGGAGTTTGAGGTCCCCGCTTTAGGCAGAGAAGCTGCATAGAGATGGCTTTGATGTTCCCTGGCTTCTGTTTTAATTGAAGTGTCATTGTTTCATTTGTCATTAGCATCACCAGCTGTACTATAGTCATGAAGACTCAAATAGGAAAAACTATTATGCATACCGATTGTATTTGCAGTCTCCACACAGCTACGAGGACCCGTACTACGACGACCGCGTTCACTACACGACCGCCGCCGATCAGAACGCGCAATACGGACTCAAATCCACCACAAACTATGTAGACTTTTACTCCACGAGGAAACCTTCCTATAGAACGGAACAGTACCCCGGCTCCCCGGACTCCTGGGTGTAAGGAGGCCGCGCACGGCACGTAGACGGACACTGTGCTAATCATGCTTGATCTGAATTATTTTTTTATTATTTTTTTTGTGAATGGCCTTATTTGCATTTTTTTTTTATATATATATATATGAGACTTTTTTTTAATTTTTTGTTTTGACGATGGGAAGAGAAAGTGAGAAAAAAGAAGGATCATGCAAGGGAATCATTTTTAATGTGTTTATTTTTTCGGAAGGATTGCCACGAAAGAGCGAGCGAGCTTTGAAGCCAGGACGGGTTTTACTCCTACAGTTTGTTTTTTAATGATTTATTGTTTTTTTTTTTTTTTTTGGCTCTGTTTAGGTTAATGCTTATAGGGTGTGTAGTCTGGTGATGGTGCAAGCAAAGTGAGAAATGGTACGAGATTGGTGAATATGATTCGGGGGGGAAAGTGTTCTAGGTCAAAGTCAATCTTGGAATGTTTTTTTTTTCTTTTTCTTTTCTTTTTTTGTGAATAAAGTCACGTTCCAATAGTTTGTACAGAAATGAAGTTTCAGTTATAACTAAATGTCTACACTGTATGCCGTTTCTGTCGTGTAAATTTCCCGTCGCCAATGTAAATAGGACGATGCCATAACTGACTGAAAGTGCCATCAATATGTATTGCCGTGTGCGTCATTTTGGAATCATTGAATTAAGAAAAGCAGAGTTTAAATATAATATTAAATATATATACACACATATATGTATGTATGTATATATCTACAAATAATAACATTTTTAAGCCTAGTGTAATTTCAGAGGAAGAGTACGTTCTACACTTTTTTCCATTCCCTGCCTCTTTCATAGATTTTCACTGCCATTTTCTATGCACATGGAATTCAAAATAAATGTGGACGAGTCATCCACAGAATCGTGGTCCCTGGATGTGTCATTAAGCTCTATACTGGCGCGGCTGCTTTGCCCCCTTTAAACTTAGTATCACGCCGTTCCTTTAATGAATGCCTTAATAAGTAGTATGGTTGCAGCGTCGCAACACAGCATCGTGCCTGGTTACCGTCTCGCGGCGCCAAGTGGATGGCCTGGTTACGTTTCATCCTTTCTGGAGCAGATCTAATGCTATACATGTTACAGTTACTGAAGAAGAAACGGAGGCTGCAGTACTTCTTAGATATCAATGGTATATGTAGTCAGGGAAAACCAATTATTCGCTCAGGAATGATTCAAATCCAAAATCATTTAAAGGATTTTATTCTCAATAAAACAATAAAATAATAATTCTAAAAGCCCGACGCGTTTCGTCTATCAATTAGACTTCCTCAAATAATCAGAAAATATTAATTAAGGTTTTCTGATTATTTGTATAACATGCTGCCCTTGAGGAAGTCTAATTGATAGACGAAACGCGTCGGGCTTTTAGAATTATTATTTTATTGTTTTATTGAGAATAAAATCCTTTAAATGATTTTGGATTTGAATCATTCCTGAGCGAATAATTGGTTTTCCCTGACTACATATACCATTGATCTCTAAGAAGTACTGCAGCCTCCGTTTCTTCTTCAATTTTGCTGTTTTCTGGAGTGGTGGACCACCTCCTGGGAGTCAACTTCAGTACCAAAAAAGCTGAGTATAATTTATCCTCCTAAACACCATTTTTTGTTTCATGTTACAGTTACAACAGGTTCTGTAGCGCTGTACAGTGGGAGAGACAGAACAACAAATATACATGCACGTTACACACACGGAACAATAGCAGAGAGGACCCTGCTCGACAGCTTACAAATCTTTTTGGGGGGGTGTTGTTGTCTCATTAGATCAAATCACGTGCTGGATATTCCTCCTCGCCGCACATTTCATTTTAATTTTTATATATATGTTGGGTGTTTTTTGTGGGGGTTTCTTTATATTTTTTGCTAAAATCTCCTATTTTTTTGTCAAAAATTTGCATTTTGGTAAACCTCTGCTTAGTGGGTGGGGGGGGGGCGTTGTCTCCATTCAGCAGATTGTAATTACATTAACCGATAAAACATGATCTTCTGTTTTGCAGAGCTGATGAAAAACAATTTGGGTAAAAAATACAGGGTGTTTTTTTTGTTTTTTTTAATCACAAAAAGTAAAAGAACCGTATGGGATGGATGAGACATGAGAATGTGTGCATTGAGATCTCTGTATATTTCAGTATTTGTCGTGAGCCGTGTGTACGAAGTTGACCTTTTCTGTTTTGTGCGTTATCGCGCTCGATGCATCAGATTCTTTCCCAGAAAGCGCCGTCGCCGCCGGCTGTTTAGTGAAGACGGATGTTCTGTTTTATTCTTCTCTTAAACCTGCCTTAATCACAATTGAGTCGGTTCAAGAGTACGGGCCTGCAATCCCTGCCTCGTGCCAAGAATAATCAACAAATGGTTGCGGCTGCTGTGGACTACAACCCCCCCCCCCCAAAAAAAACTAACTAGCTGCATTGAAAACTGTGATTGCTGAGCCCATCTACCAGCGACTGCCACGTCTGCCGCCACCTTTCCATCTGATTCCATGATCCTGACCCCAAGTAGGGCTTACAGTCTCTGTTTCCAGAGCATGATGAAAGACACCCCTTCCTCTAAATCCAACTAGGTGGCTCCATAGGTTGCTGTATACTGTATTCCTATCTATGTGTACCCTGTACCCCTATAAATTGGTCCTGGCTGTGCGGCCCTGATCTGTATGAAAATCCGTCAATGTACTTTACGTTTTTGTGATTTAGTCTAGGTCATATTATTTTGTTCAGATCCTTTATATGTCTATGTTCTGTGTCCTTTTTATTTCCTGAGCGGCTGAAGCTGATAAATCTTACTGGCAACTTTTATATCTGAAAAGGATACCTAGAAACACATTTTGTTTTTTTTTTTTTTGTGGGTTTTTCTTTTATGCCATTTTTCTTGAACTGATAATTTTCCAGGTGTCAGCTGCAGAGATTATATATATATATATCTCCTGCACTCGCATAGACCACTCAGTTCCTTGCTCTGGTTCTGAATATTACAAAGTTCATGATATGTAATCAATATATTTTTAAGAAATCCAAGTCAACATTTCAGTCCCTTATGGGATTTTTCCAAAGATATTTATTTTGAGAAAACACTGGTATTTGCATAAAATGCATTGGTGCCACCTTCAAACGTTTCAGGTCAAGAACCTTTCGTCAATGCAATACGTTTTTTTGTTTTTTTAAAAGCATTTTACCAGGAAGGATACATTGAGATTTCTCTCGTTTTCAAGTACATCTTTGGTGGCGAGTATGTACCGTTAGGTGTCTTGCCCAAGGACACTTACTGGAGAGGTGCTCTTGCCGGGATTCAAACCTGTGGCTCCACGGTTATAGAGCAGTGATGTTACCTCTACTCCATCCAGCCCGTATTGGACTGGTTCATACATGGGTACTGCTGGTGAGATGCTGCAGCCGTGTTCAAGAAACCACAAGTAACCCCACACAGTTAAGTGTTTATAAAGCAGCAACAAGTAATATAACGTGGTACAATGGTTGAGACCGAACAACAAAAATACATACAAGTTTAACACAGAACAGTAGGAGAGAGGACCTGACTCGAGAGCTTACAATCCATGAGGAGGGGGGTGGCACGTTAGGTGAGGGTAAAATACGCTTCCGGTGGGGCCTGGATGGAGTCCTTCTCCACTACCTGTCCAAAAGACCGAATATATTGCAAGTTCTTTTGATTTGGGTTTAAAACTTCAAAAATGATTTGCAATTTTCTATTTCGGTGAATATACGTATCTGGCGGCGCGATAGCAATCGCTATGGAGAGTCAGGATGTTCTCTTTCAATATACGTCCATAAGCATGTGGGAAGAAAAACCTATAATAGAGTAGTACATAATGGATAATGTGAGAATTGTTAAATGATACACATCCCACTCACAATTTGTAGAGCCACAACACTGGCTAACCTAGAACATGTCATGTGCAGATGTGCAAGAGGCCATCTGATACAATGTATACGCGTTGCAGAGCTCCACATTGCGAGGAGAGCTTCTCTTTAGTATCGCCAGACAGCATGGCACCAGGTACAACCTGACAAATAACAGCTGTCACAGAAACAAATTCCCCAGCCGCATCCACGGCTTCCCCGAGTTCAAGGGACGGTGCTGAGGTATAAATCAAGGTAATGATGATGTTCGGGGAAGAGGGCGCGATCAAGGTAAGGCCTCTATGGAGAGCATCCTGCTGCTGCGCTCGTGACTCAGGTTTGGTTCAGAAGTAAAAGTTGAACGTACAAAAATAAATGACACACTGGCCAATTAAATGATCAGAGAATTGTAGGAATGTGCGCGTTCGTTAGAGACATTTCAAAGAGCTCTGTTCACAAACACTGAGCCGCGATGCTCTGTTATTGTAGACAAACTGCGCATGTATGATTCTGATTCAATGTTCACACAGCATGTGTGTTCTGTGAGGTGGGTGAACGATCAGAGGTGCAGGGCCAGATTTACATTGTAGACGGACAAAAAACTCAGACACCCCCTTCAAAAAAAACGAATTTTTGTTTGGGGGGGGGGGGGGGAATAAGTATAAATTTAAAAAGGGGCAGAATCTGTTTTAAAATGACATTAAAATGGAGACGAATGTTAGGACTGGGTTTAACCCTAAAACAAACACGAATAGTAACCTAAGCCTAACCCTTTTTTTCTAGCTATGGAAAATTATGCTCCGATTTTCTGGTCATCAAAATTTACCCGTGGCAGAGTTACGTTTGCAAGATGTGGCTTTTCTAGCACATTATAGTATACTGCTTTTTTATGCAATTTTTTCCAAAGGGTTTCAAAACTTAAGAATTTTTTTTAAACACAATTTTAAGTTTATAGCGTCCAGACCTGAAGAGCGGAATCCTCTCGAAAGCTTGTCTTTTAATTGTAACGTTGGTCCCATTAAAAAAAAGGTATCACCATGTACTGCTATACTCGTGATATATATATTTTGAAATGCGTTCTAGAGAAAGTTGCCAACCACAGGCGTTGCCTTTCTGTGTAAAACAACTATTTTTTTTTACTTTAAACACAGTAAGGCACCCCCATGTGGTAGGCGTCTGGAGGCACATGCCTACTTTTCCTAATTCTAAATCCGGCCCTGAAAGTTCACCTTCATAAACATCCTACTTGAGTGAGTCCAGCTCTGACATAAAGGAAGCCGCTCCGCAGACACTGGCATACACAGCCTGTTCCTTTAGAGTGTGTATTCACATGGGAAATGTATTCATTGCAATCTGTATTCAGCTCAATACAGACGTTTTTTTTCCTTGGGAATAATCAAGTATATACATAGTTACATAGTTATATAGGCTGAAAAAAGACATGCGTCCATCGGGTTCAGCCTCTCCCACATAACCTACTGCTGTTGATCCAAAAGAAGGCAAAAAACCCAGTCTGAATGCTTGCCAATATGCAACATACTGGGAAAAAATTCCTTCTTGACCCCAGAATGGCAGTCAGATTTCTCCTTGGATCAAGAAGCTTTTACCCACATATTAAATATTATAACCCTTAATATTCTGTGTCTGCAGGAAGTCATCCAGTCGTTTTTTAAAAGTCTGTAAAGACTCTGACCCAACCACCTCAACAGGCAGAGAATTCCACAGCTTTATTGTTCTCACTGTAAAATAACCCTTCCTAGACATGTGCATTCGTTTTAGTACTAAAGCGATTTAGTCCGAATTTTGGGATAATTTAGTTTTAGTATGACTCAAGAGAAACGAAACTGCTCAGTACAAAAAACGAAAGAAACTAAAATAAAATGCACTACATTTTAGTTTCAGTCCTCTTTGTGATATTATATTGATGAGTGAAGGAGACCAGCAATGAAGAGCGCAACATCGCAACATCCGAAGTTCTGCACCCTCCACATGCCAATGCAGGAAGATGTTCTATACAGAGAGGGACATTAATTCAGGAGGATGTTCTATATATTATACAGAGAGGGGTATTAATTAATGCAGGTGGATGTTGTATACATTATACAGAGAGGGGTATTAATTAATGCAGGAGGATGTTTCTAAACATTATACAGAGAGGAGCCTTTTTTTTTTTTAGCCCT
This sequence comes from Leptobrachium leishanense, assembly GCA_009667805.1. NCBI lineage: Eukaryota > Metazoa > Chordata > Amphibia > Anura > Megophryidae > Leptobrachium > Leptobrachium leishanense. The sequence goes on from CM019069.1 coordinate 37,676,414, forward strand.
TTAAATCCAGTGGCTGTGAGCGCGGAGATCGGCTGCTTGTTACATTCTCTCTCAGTACAATGTATCAGGCTCAGCTGTTACAGTAACTGACTGTAACAGCTCTCAGAGTTTCAGTAAAACAAGAAAATAATATTGTTCTAACGTCTTATATATAAAAATATTATTTACTAGTTTTACTGAAACTCTGAGCGCTGTGATGAGCAGCAGTCAGTTACTGTAACAGCTTTGCCTGACACATTGTGCTGAGAGTGAGAGATACTGTAACAAGCAGCGATCTCAGCCCTCTGAGGAGCCACTACAATAGTAATTGTATCCACTGGTTTTCGGATGAATGAAATTAGTTTTCATACTAAAGAACTGAAAACGAATTTCTTTAGCAACTAAATAAATTGCATTTTAGTACTAATGCATTAGTTCAAAACGAAATTTTGTGCTGTGCACATGTCTAACCCTTCCTATGCTTTAAGCTAAATTTTCTTTCTTCCAGTCTAAATGGATGACCCCTTGTCCTATGTATAGTCCTGTTAATGAATAGGTTATCAGACAATGGTTGATAATGGCCCCGTATATATTTATATAAGGTTATCAGATCCCCTCTAAGGCGCCTTTTCTCTAAACTAAACAGGTTTAAGCTTGTTAGTCTTTCCTCATAACTTAACCCTTCCATCCCCCTTATTAATTTAGTTGCCCGTCTCTGCACTTTTTCTAACGATATAATATCTTTTTTTAAGACAGGTGCCCAAAATTGCACGGCATATTCAAGGTGCGGCCTGACCATTGATTTATACAGAGGCAAAATTATGTTTTCATCCCGTGAGTGAACTCCCCTTTTAATGCATGCCAGTACTTTGCTGGCCTTGGCGGCTGCTGTTTGACATTGCACATTGTTACTTAGTTTGAAGTCTATGATTATCCCAAATCCTTCTCCTGCTTTGATTTCCCTAACTCCCTACCATTTAGGATATAAGTGGCTTATGTGTTCCACACCTTGCATTTATCTAGATTAAATTTCATCTGCAATTTAAGGGCCCAGTCTCCAATCTATCTGAAGCCCTCTGCAGCGAAGTAACATCCTGCTCACATTGTATCACCTTACCTAGCTTAGTGTCACCTGCAAACACTGATATGTGACTTTAATGCCTATCTCAAGGTGATTTAAATAAATAGATTGAATAGAAGTGGTTCTATGACAGACCAATGAGGGACACCACTTATCGATGGTATCCATCTTGAAAATTTACCATTAATGACCACTCTCTGCGCTCTATCTTTTAGCCAGTGTTCTATCCAAGAACAAGTATTTTCATCTAGACCATTTTTTCTTAATTTAAGTAGTAACCTTTTGTGTGGAACTGTGTCGAAAGCTTTGGCAAAATCTAAGTAAATCACATCCACTGCGACCCCCTGATCTATACTTCTACTTACTTTCCTCATAGAACGTAATTAGGTTAGTCTGACATGATCTGTGTTTCATGAAACCATGCTGATTTTTGCCAATTACATTATACCTCCCAATAAATTCCTGAATATTATCCCTTAGTAACCCCTCAAATACTTTCCCAGCCACAGATGTTAAGCTCACAGGTCTATAATTCCCAGGCACAAATTTTAAACCTTTCTTAAATATAGGGACCACGTCAGCTTTTCTCCAATCCTCTGGTACTATTCCTGAAAGAAAAGAATCTTGAAAGATTAAGAACAGAGGTTTACATATTTCAACACATAGCTCTCTCAGTACTCGTGGGTGAATTCCATCTGGCCCTGGGGCTTTATTAACATTCACATTGTTTAATTTGTGTAAAACCTTGTCCTGAGTCAACCAGTCACTTTGTATTAGTAAGTTTTTATTAATGAATTTCATGTCTCCTGTTATAGGTTTCTCTTTGATAAATACTGAAGAAAAATAATCATTTAAAATTTCTGCTTTATCCTGATCTTCAGTTAACAATAACCCTGACTCAGATTTTAGTGAACCTACATTTTCACTCTTGGGTTTTTTAGAATTTATGTACCTAAAGAATCTTTTAGGGTTGGTCTTGCTCTCTTTGGCTATTTCTTTTTCATTTTCTAGTTTAGCCCATCTAATCGCATTTTTACATGCTTTATTGGCTGCCCTATATGCTTATAGGATGCCTCAGATTTATCAAATTTAAAAGCTTTAAATGCCTTTTTATTTCATTTCCTTAGTTACCTTCATACTAAGCCACATTGGTTTCAGTCTGTTTCTTTTATATTTATTAACCAGTGGAATATATTGTGACGTGTACTTTTCTAGTGTTAGTTTAAAGATATTCCACTTATCCTCAGTGTTTTTCCCGTGAAAGAGTTTCTGCCAGTCAATGACATTGACAGCTTCCTTTATTTTAATAAAGTTGGCCTTATTAAAATTATATATTTAGCATGCCCCTTATGAATGTGTTTTTGAGTTTATTTCAAAAGTCACCATGTTATGGTCGCTGTTTCCCAACTGTTCCTTTACATTAATATTTGAGAAAAGATCCACATTATTTGTTATAACCAGGTCCAGACAGTTATCCTCTCTAGTTGGTGTTTCTACCAGTTGTGACATGCAGGTATCATTTAAAATGTTCAGGAACCGGATTCCCTTTGCTGAATTACTAGTCCCACTATCCCAATTAATGTCCGGGTAATTAAAATCTCAATAATTAAAGTGCTACCATGATCTGCAGCCTTCCTAATTTGCTCTAACAGTTGTTCTTCCTCATCATTATCTATATTAGGTGGTTTATAGCATATGCCAACCAATAATTGACTTCCCTGTTTATTCCCCAACGAAATATTTACCCATAACGATTCCACATTTCCCTCATCGCTTTCCAGTTGTGTAATATTAGGCTTTAAATCCTGATTTACATATAAACACACTCCACCCCCTTTCTTATGTTTCCTATCCTTTCTAAACAATGTATAACCATTTAAGTTTACAGCCCAGTCATGCGTTTCGTCCCACCACGTTTCTGTTATTCCTATAATGTCGTATTGCTTAGTGTATGCTATTACCTCTAGTTCCCCCATCTTGTTATTGAGGCTCCTTGCATTAGCAAGCATACATTTAATGTTATCTCTACCCACACATGCTGAAATGCGACTTTACATTACATGCCTCCACTGTTCTTACATTACCCATCCCCCCGGCTCCACCCCCCTTAGTCTGAACTGAAACCCTTCCACTATCTGCTCTGTCTCCATTTTGTAAGATACTGTATCCCTCCCCCCTTCCACTAGTTTAAAGTCTCCTCCAACCTTTTAACCATCCTCTCCCCTAGCACAGCAGACCCTCTTCCATTCAGGTGCAATCTATCACAACTATACAGATTGTACCCCAGTGCAAAATGAGCCCAGTGCTCTAAAAACCCAAAGCCCTCCTTCCTGCACCAAGCTTTAAGCCACGCATTGACCTCCCTGATCTCCCGCTGCCTTTCCACTGTAGCACGTGGCACAGGTAGGATCTCAGAAAATACTACCTTGGAGGACCTCTTCTTCAGTTCCTAATTCCCTGAAATCATTCTTCAGGTCCTTCCATCTTCCGCTTACTTTGTCATTGGTACCAATATGGACCATGACAGCTGGGTCATCTCCAGCCCCTTCCAATAATCTATCAACTCTGTCAACCACATGCCTAACACGGGCACCCGGCAGACAGCAAACTGTCCGGTTAAGGCGATCAGCGCGACAGATTACCCTGTCTACTCTCTTAATAATAGAGTCCCCTACCACCACAACCTGTCTAGGCTTACTTGCCCTCTTTATCCCTCCCTTACTTGGTGGGCTGATCCCCGGCTGTTAGAGGGAGCAGCCTCCAGTACTGCTACACCTGAGCTGCTGCACCCAACATCTTCGCTCAAGGGGGCAAATCTGTTGGTGTGCGCAAGATCAGGACTAGCCAACCTTTTCCTCTTCCCTCCCCCCCTGCTACCACGTGTCACTGACACCCAGCTACCAACCTGTTCCCCGGTTAACTCCACTCCTCCCACACCCCTAGATTCCTCAACTATACTTTGCTCCGTGAGAAGCAGGCTCCTTTCAAGATTGTCAATCTGCCTCAGCGTTACGATTTGCCCTTCCAGATCTCCAATATGAGCTTCCATAAGAGCTACACGTTCACACTTGCTACAGAGATATGGACCCTGGAAGGATTCCTCCAGACATGCATACATGCAGCAGGATGTGCACTGGGTCAAACCTTCAAGCTTGCTAACACTCATACCCACAACAAGATAACAAATATATAAACAACAATTGATACCTGTTATTTGAACTCCTGTTTTTAACTCCACTTGAAAATAGCCCACTTAAAAGTAGACCACCTCAAACCCTTGTGAGCAAGCTCAGTGAGTTGCCACTGAGATTATGTAGCCATACAAGTGAAATCACCTGACAGGCTACACGCCCCCAATTAACAAGTCACCAGCCACCCAGGGAAAAAAAACAACCAAAAAGCACAACAGAAAAAAAAAAAAAAAACAGCAGAAAAAAAAAACAAAAAGAGAAATTAAATTGACAAATAAACCAGAGGTTTCTCTCCCTCTAAAGATACAAACCAGACCAGTACAGGTAGAATTCCTGTTTTTAACTCCACTTGAAAGTAGACCACCTCAAGCTCCTGTGAGCTACAGAGCTACAGAGAGCTGGCCAATTAAATGCTCTTTATCTTGGTCCAAGTAAGGACCATCAAAAGATGCAGGTAGAGATGTAAATGAGTGAAGTCGGGGCCAAATAACCTGAAGGATAATTCAGAAAGCATCACTGTTACAATTACCATGACCTTCAGCTGTCCAGACAAGGAAAAGTTGCAGTAAATAACACTGAATTGTTATCATTTATATAGCGCCAACAGTTTCCGCAGTGCTTTACAATAACCAAAGGGAGCGAGATACAGATCAACGGACATAGGATGGAAACAAGTGGTGTAGAGGACCCTGCTCATAGGAGCTTATAGTCTAGAGGGATTGGGGTTGAGGAAGATCATGGGAGTTTTACTGGACGGCAGGATCATTAGTGCTGGTGGTTTGGGAATGGTGGGGTTATAGAAGCAGCTTCAATCATGTGTGAGTAGGTGAGCAGAGGGATGAGTTGAGTCAGTGATGTGGTACGCTAATCTGAAGAGATGGGTTTTGAGGGATTTCTTGAAGGCCTGAAGATCAGGGGAGAGTTTGATAGAGCGAGTCAAGACATTCCACAGGACCTGAGCTGCCCTTGAGAAGTCTTGGAGGCGAGAGTTGGCCGTGTGCGTGTAGACAGATAACAGGAGATCACCTGCTGACCGGAGTTGTATAGACGGGATGTATTTGCGGAGTAATGAAGACATGTAGAGAGGGGTTGAGCTATTGAGCGATTTGAATGTGAGCATCAGTATTTTAAACTGTATCCTTGAATGTACAGGAAGCCAATGGAGGGACCGGCAGAGGGGGGAGGTACGCGAGATGCGTCTGGTGAGAAAGATCATCCTGGCCCCTGCATTCATTACAGATTGCAAAGGGGCGATACGGGAGTTGGGGCCAATAAGGAGCGAGTTGCAGTAATCAAGTCATGAAATGACAAGAGCATGAAGCAGCACTTTGCGGTATCTTGCATCAGAAAGGGGTGGACGCGGGCAATGAATGACAACGCCGTTATTGTTCCGTGTAGTTCCTCACCTTTGTTTGCAGCAGCAGAGGATATACTTTAGCGATTTTAAAGTGGGTATCCCCAAATATTTCCTTGAGCAAAACAATGCTGGACGAGTCTACTGGAACACTGAAATCTGTTCTAAAATACGACAGACACGACTAGACACCTACAGAGATACTTAAGCGTATGGAGAGCTACACTCAAAAGCTTCAGCAGAAACGAGCATGGAATAAACGTTGAAAAAAGTTTTGTTAGACGGCGGGTAGTGACTATCCTCTGTAGGGGAGGGGGGATGCCAAGGCACACCCTGCTCATGTGTGTGGCCTCTAATGATACAGAAAGGTATCCTGCACAACAGAAATGTCAAACTATGTCTCCCTCTGTTGTTGCTGAACTACAACTCCCATGATTCTGTGGCCAGCTGTTTTATTCATACTTATTCCAGGAATTGTAACGGCTATAAACATGAGGTGTTGGAGTTTGATATCCCGGGCCAAGAAGGAATTCCTGAAGAAAATTACACAAAATTCTGATTTGTTTTTTAGTACAATAACATCTTTCCAGCATACAAAAGTAATAGAGAAGATCACGTGGGACAGAAGGATGACCAAATGCTAAACGTGACCGGATTTATTACAGTGTCTGCACAGTAAATCGATATTCTTAATGTCCACAAAAATGCTGAACAGATGAAAACTTCAAATTGGCATCGGTTGCATCTCTCTGCGCTCACGGATCAGCGTCCGGTTACTTTCAATCTTCCTTTCAGTCTCCGGAGTCTCCTCGCTAATGGTTGCTGTCTTACCTCCCGCCATGAGCAACCAGTCACAGGTGTCTCTGGTGTGGGGAAGATCAGGGTCACTGTGATGATTTTTCTGAGCTGTCATTCCTGACCGAATCAATAACAAACCACACGCCCGAGAGTCTGCGGTTTCGAGCAATTACTCAGGGAGGAGGTGTGATTGTGGTTTTTGTTACAATTTTCAGACATCTATACAGTTACAGTAAAGATATATAGCTTTATTAAAGGCCTCCATGGATAAAAACATCAATGGTTTCTTTATAATTTTATCATGTATGCCAGTGATTCCCAACCCCGTTCCTCGGGTCCCCCTAACAGGGCAGAGTTTAAAGGGTCACTACCACCAGAAAATGAAATGTCCTTATTGTGTTTATTTCATGTTACTGATTTCTTACATGTGATTTGTTTTTCTCTGGTATGTTTAGCTAAGAAAATATTTTCCTCTATATGTGTCACTGGGTGCATCCATTGTGTGATATTTTCCTCTATGTGTCACTGGGTGCATCCATTGTGTGATATTTTCCTCTATGTGTCACTGGGTGCATCCATTGTGTGATATTTTCCTCTATATGTGTCACTGGGTGCATCCGTTGTGTGATATTTTCCTCTATATGTGTCACTGGGTGCATCCATTGTGTGATCTTTTCCTCTATATGTGTCACTGGGTGCATCCATTGTGTGATATTTTCCTCTATGTGTCACTGGGTGCATCCATTGTGTGATATTTTCCTCTATACGTGTCACTGGGTGCATCCATTGTGTGATATTTTCCTCTATGTGTCACTGGGTGCATCCATTGTGTGATATTTTCCTCTATACGTGTCACTGGGTGCATCCATTGTGTGATATTTTCCTCTATATGTGTCACTGGGTGCATCCGTTGTGTGATCTTTTCCTCTATATGTGTCACTGGGTGCATCCATTGTGTGATATTTTCCTCTATGTGTCACTGGGTGCATCCATTGTGTGATATTTTCCTCTGTCACTGGGTGCATCCATTGTGTGATATTTTCTCTATATGTGTCACTGGGTGCATCCGTTGTGTGATCTTTTCCTCTATATGTGTCACTGGGTGCATCCATTGTGTGATATTTTCCTCTATGTGTCACTGGGTGCATCCATTGTGTGATATTTTCCTCTATGTGTCACTGGGTGCATCCATTGTGTGATATTTTCCTCTGTCACTGGGTGCATCCATTGTGTGATATTTTCTTCTATATGTGTCACTGGGTGCATCCGTTGTGTGATATTTTCCTCTATATGTGTCACTGGGTGCATCCATTGTGTGATCTTTTCCTCTATATGTGTCACTGGGTGCATCCATTGTGTGATATTTTCCTCTATGTGTCACTGGGTGCATCCATTGTGTGATATTTTCCTCTATATGTGTCACTGGGTGCATCCGTTGTGTGATCTTTTCCTCTATATGTGTCACTGGGTGCATCCGTTGTGTGATCTTTTCCTCTATATGTGTCACTGGGTGCATCCATTGTGTGATATTTTCCTCTATGTGTCACTGGGTGCATCCATTGTGTGATATTTTCCTCTATATGTGTTGCTAGGTGCATCCATTGTGTGATCTTTTGTGTAAACTGCCCCCCCTCCCTTGTATCTTTACATCACTTGCTCCTCACTGTGTGGTTTTGGCCATGGAATGGAATCTATGGGTCGATCACTGACTCACCTCATTGTATTGTGTGGGATGTATTCAAAGGACATCGTCAGGGGGTAGATTAGAAGTCTTTTAAACTCCCTGTCACGTCTCATTCAGCTGCCATCTCTTTTCTTCAATACCATGGACATCTAAATACACCCCTTACAGCAGTGGTTCCCAACCCTGATCCTCAACCGGTCAGGTTTGCCAGATATGTGAAGCACAGCACAGGTGAAATGATTTGCTGCGCAGTGATTGCAGGATTCTGTCTACATTTCCTTTTAAGGTGATCTGTAAAATCTGGACTGTTAAACAATGCCCTATAGCCTTTTCTAAATATTTCCTCCATCAAATTAACTGTTATATACTATAGATTAGATAAGCCACAGAAGTAAAGAAAAACCTTTGGTAAATGTTACCTCATGGGAAAAATCAACAAAATTATGGGAAGATAAAAAAAATAAACTTTTTTTCTTCCTTTTTACATGCAATTACTTCAAAGAAAGAAAATAGCAGTACGTGTTTTATAATGTGGTTTTGTTTGTAATGCACAAGTAATCTAATTACATCTTATTATTTATATAACGCCAGCATATTCCGCAGCGCCGAACAATGGGCACAATATAGACCGGGTTACAATACATTGCGACTGACCAACATTTTGACAAACCAGTAAAGGAAAAATCAAGGGCCCTATTCCCGTGGGAGTTTACAGTCTAGAATGTATGTAAGTGGTAGTGTCCCTTTAAGGATTACCTCCTACACGCTAGTTTCCACCGGTTGTGCTTTTACAAGGATAACTACATGAGACAATGTAATGTACTGTTCTTATAAGTGAACATCCATACTGTCTGTACAAGTGGGATCCATAAGATATGTGTCACATCCCTCGCCGGCACAAGAAGGGCAAAACTGATGCTGCCCAGCCTTGTTCCACCCAGGCAGCACCTTTTCTTGTCACGTCTATCTGGTATCAGTGAGTCCAGGGCCGGCCCGACCATTGAGCGGTTCAGAGCAACCGCTCCAGGCGGCATCTCATGGAGGCCGGCGTAGTGGCTGTTCCGCGCCAAGCTTCCGGAATAAGGGAGGCGGCACACGAGCATACTGTACTGCGTCCGTTACAGACGCACTTTTTGACTGGCGATATTGTGAGTACTGCATAAAGTGCGTCTGTAACGTCTAATGTCTCCACACCCTAGGAAAATACATGGCGGCGTTGTTTCTGTGTCCGTTTTAGCTTTTTCACGTCTGTTGTTTTCGCGTCCCTAGCTATATGCGTTGCCCGCCCATGAAAATGTGCAGAGGTGCTTCATGTGGTGTGTTTGACTCCTGTATAAAGCTACGACGGACACAAAATGTTTGCTAGTGTGCCGCCAGCCTTACTCCCTGTCTGGGCTCCGCCTGCTGGCATCACCAGACCATTGCATGCTGGAAGATGTAGTTCTAGCCTGGTTTACTCCATATTGCAGAGAACCAGTTTAGAACTACATGTCCTGGCATGCAATGCTCCAGTGATGCCACCAGGCAGCGCCCAGACATGGAGTTAACCCAGAAGTTCGGCGCTGAATTTCACAGATGGGGGGAGGGGAACAGCGCTGTGAAGGCAGAGAAGCAGGCACCGGGCAGCATATGGAGGCAGACCGAGCCTGCTGGTAAGTACAAGTCTCTCCCTCTCTCCTTCCTACACTCCCATCTCTCCCCCTCCCTCCTGCACTCACATCCATTTGTGTGTGTGTGTGTGTGTGTGTGTGTGTGTGTGTGTGTGTGTGTGTGTGTGTGTGTTTACATGGATGGATGTGTGGAGCTCTGGGATATGCTCATACACACCGCACATTACTGTATCAGAACTCCACAGCAATAAAACTCACGCTCATACACACTGCACATTACTGTATCACAGCTCCATAGCAATAAAACTCACGCTCATACGCACTGCACATTACTGTGAGTTTTATTGCTGTGGAGCTCTGTGATACACTCATACACCACACATTACTGTATCACAGAGCTCACAGCATTAAAATACACGGTAATGTGTGGTGCGTATGAGCGTATCACAGAGCTCCACAGCAATAATACTCGCGCTGATACACACCATACATTACTGTGAGTTGTAATCTTGTGGAGCTCTGGATATGCTTTTACATGCCACATCGTTTTTTTTTTTATTTTGGGGGCAGCATTTCATCCGTTGCTCCAGGCAGCACAATGGCTTGGTCCGGCCCTGAGTGAGTCCTATCATGTCTTGTCTAGGTGTATCCTGTGCTTTATAGTCCTGGCTCTGTGTCCTCCCTCTGTCTCCCAGTCAGCCCCTCTCTACTGTTTACCAATACTTCTCAGAATAAAGCCCTGTTTATTCAACGTATCCCCGTCCAAGAGTGTTTCACTGCATCCTGAGCTCATAACCCCAGACCCCCCCCCCCCAGTGACAATATGATGGACCTCAACAGTTTCTTCACTTTGGCTCTATGGGAATAAGTCTCGGCTGGAATGTTAGAAACGTGTGGCCTCTTACATAAGGATTAAGGCTGGGGTCAGACGAACGCAGTGTGAACGTGCGTTGAGCCGCACTTTATTACGGCCGTAGTAGCAGCAAATGACGTCCAATGACAGCCAATATACGAAGTATGGCCACACGAAAGATCGGCCGCGCAACGCAAGCGGCAAACTAACGCATTTTTTCGAGAATGTGGAACCGCTAGTACTGACGCACAGAGTGCGCTGCGTCAGCATAGCGGCGTGTGTGCGTGATTAGGAGACGTCAGACGCTGCACATGTCCGGCCAACATCACGTCCATTTGTTTTTAATAGCTCTGTCAAAAAATATGGCCGAAATTGCGCATCGTATGACCGCTATCGCGTCTTCCGTGAAAAAATGCGTTCGGACGCATCAACGCACTTTTTGACGGTAGACGTGAAAAATGCGTTTGACCCTAGGCTCAGTGGGGTAGTGGGAGCTCAACACCTCCCTACATGTTATTATCAGCCAGGTGTAGATCGCAGTCGACCCACCACACAGATACACTTCTTTACTCATACACACGTGTCTTGTTTTGTTTTCTATGTCTCGTTTTCACCACCCTCATTTTTCAGATTGCTGCAGCGCCTCCACCCTTTACAGGGGGGGGGGGAGGAACAGGAGATGGTCAATTTAAAATAATCAAGACTATGGTTTCGAGTAGGTCAGCAATCCAAGCCCACTTCCATTGTTTTGAAACTACGATACCCAAGAGGCTCAAGCAATCCAATGAGTACCTGAGCATCATGGGTAATGTAGTTCCTAAACCTCATGAGGACTGAGGTTGCTGACACCCACCCCCCCCCCCCCCCGCCCGGTTTAGAGTTTATTTATCAAGGTAGCGCCGCCTATTAGTTAATTTTTTATTTCTCTTCGTTTCCTGGAGTGTTTTTAGTGTTTTTATATAATCTGCAGTCGTAGCTCGGCTTCAGGATTTCTGGTTTATTCACCAAGAAAAACCATATAAGGACAAATATTTCATTTTCTTTCATATTTTCTTGCTGGTTTTCCCGAGATAACACGTTATTATTATGCACATTATTTTAAGAATCCGAGAACTGACAGGTTTTGCTGACGTTCTCCTCGCTTACATATTTATGGCTCATATTTCTTTATCTTCAATTAAATATTTATTGGATTAACTGCTTCACGACCGCAGAGCTATACAGAGCTTTTACGAGAGAAAAGGCTTTGCTTAACCTTCCGGACGACCAGAGGTTAAAAGTAGGTGTATGGCATGTTCTGTGTTCCAGGCCCCGGGTGCTTTTTCAGATTTCTTTCCTTTATCCCCAAGTGACCTCCCTCCATGGCAGCTGATGTGATATATTTCTGATGTGTTTTAGATTGGGGGGAAAAGTCTTTATTCGTAAGTCAAATATGTACTTTAAATCAGCAGAAAAGGACAGTGATGTATGGGCTGTCTGCGGGCTGAGTGACTAGAAAAACGATATGCCAGCTGGCAAAAAATACGTGTCCCGCGTGTCATTAGGCATCAAACAGAAAAAAAAACATCTTGCGCGCAGAACATTTTACAGTAGCCTGGGCGCCTCTATATAGTGTACATTGTTCACTTGCATATTCTGAAACTCAAGGGCCCAATTCATTAATACTAAAGGCTCCCCTGCTATTCCAACTGAGACGCAAACCTCTCTTGCAGCTCGCCTGTTGCGGCTGCCTGCTGTATGCTTGCACGTCTTAGGCTAGGGTCAAACGAACGCATTATTCGCAGCGACCGTCAAAAAGTGCGTCCGAACACATTGACGTATTTTTTCACGGAATGCGCGAAAAAGGTCAGACTACGCGCATTTTCGTGCGGGATTTTTTTTTACGGACAGATTATAAATACCAGTTTAGCAAAATTACTCGCATTGCAGCTGCTGCCTTTCCAGCTGGTGGACTCTGCTCCCTTCCGTGATTTTGCTGAATGTGCTGTACCACAGTGGCATGTTCCAAAACGCCATTACTTTTCACGGAAGGCCATTCCAGCACTATACCAGCACGTGGAAGACAATGTTATCGAGTCATTGGGAAAGGCAGTCAGCAGCAAGGTGCATGTGACTTTAGACACGTGGTCCAGCAAGCATGGACAGGATCATTACATTTCCTTCACGGCACACTGGGTAACTCTGATTGCATCTGGGAGGGATCCAAGACGGGCTCTGTGCTGGAGCTTGTTCATCCACCACGCCTCCAGAAAGCTGCTTGTATGAGATCTGTCTGCTCCACCACCACCTCTCCCTCTTCCTCCTCCTCCTCTTTCTGTGTCTCTGGCGAAGTGGCAGTTAAACCGACGCCTGACAGGGGCTACGTAATGGCTCAAGCAAAAAGATGCCATACTGTGCTTGAGCTGGTTTGTTTAGGGGACAGGAGCCACACCGGGCCAGAAATTCTGTCAGCTTTGCAGGGGCAGGTGCAGAGATGGTTAACACCATGCCAGCTTCAGCTGGGAATGGTCGTCTGTGATAATGGCAGCAACCTTCTCTCCACCCTATGCCTGGGTAAGTTGACGCATGTACCATGCCTAGCACACGTCCTAAATCTGGTGGTACAGCGTTTCCTAACCAGGTACCCAGGGCGGGCAGAGCTTCACAGCCAGGCCAGAAAAGTCTGCAGCCACTTCAGACGGTAATTCCCAGCAAGTGTTCGCCTGGCAGAAATTCAAAGAAAATTCCACCTTCCCACAAACCACCTGATCTGTGACATGCCCGCCAGGTGGAACTCGACATTAGGGGGGAGGAGGAGGAGGATTATTATATTTTAGTCCACGACGCCCAGGGATGTCAAATGTAGGCACCCATTGCCAGCTTCTTCACGATATGGTGCAGGACTACCTAGGGGCAATGGCAGACCTGGATTCCTTTCCAGCAGATGATCCAATGGCTTACTGGGTGTTGAGAATGGATCACTGGCCAGAATTTAGCCAATATGCTATGCAGCTACTAGGTTGCCCTTCATATAACGTGCATTCTGAAAGGACGCTCAGTGTCACTGGAGGTTTTGTCACAGACAAAAGAGTGCGTCTGTCCACCGACTCTGTAGACCGGCTGACATTTATAAAAATGAATCAGTCCTGGACCAGCAGCTATCAATCCCCTGATACTGACGTAACGGAATAGATCGGGGATGTCTTCTGCATTCACAAAACCTCCAGCACTGAACTCTTCCACAACACCCCAAAAGGGTTACGGTGTGAAGGCACCTGCTGTCATGAAAGGCACAATATTTGGCTGCACTGACGCCTGTGCCACATTTATATCATTTTAATTTTTTGAACCGCAGGGTCCAACCCTGCACTCTTCCACAATATCACAAAAGGGTTACGGTGTGAAGGCACTTGCGGTCATGAAAGGCACAATATTTTGGCTGCACTGACGCCTTTACCAGATTCATATGTTTTTAATATAGGACCACATGGTCCACCCCTGCACTCTTCCACAATACCACAGAGGGGTTACTGTATGAATGCACTTGCTGGCCTGGCACCAAAAGCACAATATCTGGGTGCACTGATGCCTTTACCAGATTCATATCTTTTTAATATAGGACCGCATGGTCCACCCCTGCACTCTTCCACAATACCACAGAGGGGTTACGGTGTGACAGCACTGTTGCCGACGCTAAAGGCCCAATTTTAAAGCACCTATTGTTACTTTCATCCAAAGCCTGCATAAATTTCACCATAATTTAGCCAAAAAAATCACTAAACTTTTTCTGCGTGTCCTAAAATGTCTTTTCATACAGACTGCCGCCCCAAGCAGTTATGAATAGATTAAAGGAAAAGCATTTACTGTCATTTGAAACGTCATTTTTTTTGTTTTTAAATGTTTCTATACATCCTAGAAATCTGCCACTTCACAGGCAGGTTATGGGGACCTCATAGGCACGATATTTGAAGGAATTTTTCGTGTTTTTTTTTTAATTCTTTATTTATAAAGAGTTTAACAGATCACAAATAGAACATCCATATGAATATGTGCGAAGCGACCCCGGGACTACCCTGAAAGGCATGGGACAACAAGCCCTTGACAAAATCGAAGTATCAAAAATCTAGGTTAAAACTCAGGGGACATTTCGCTGCCAGGGTCATCTCAGTTAAGGAAAATGCAAAAAAGGGGGGGTGGGGGGCGGGCACGTGAAAACAGTTCAAAAAAGGATCAAAAACCCAGATAACTTCGTAATCCCTCTGCATCCCCATGGTCCTGAGATCCAACGTGGAACCCAACTAACTTCAAGTCCCAAAGACTAGGAGCTGTACAGCAGACCAAAAACTAGGGATGTACCCAACAGGAGGAGGCGAGGACGAACGGGCGGACAAATACAATGTTCAATCTGGGCAGTCCTCCGACGCTTTCCGTGAGAGGCCCGCTCCGGATAGGACAGACCACGCTTCAGTGGGGTCCGCTATAGTATAGGACACATTTCTGTGGTTCACCTCCATGGATCCTGCCGGACCCCAGCGGTACCGTACTCCCTTTGCTCGCAGAAACATCGCCACCTCCCGAAATCTCTGTCTCGCCACAAGAGTCACAAAAGGTAAGTCGCGGTATAACTGTAGAGTTGAATTCTCGAAGGTCACATCCAACCGGGCTCCCGGGGACGACATAAGCTGCACTTGCGTAGACACATCAACTGTCGTGGCAATAACGTCTCTTGGGGCTGCCGAAGGTGCCGTTGCTGCCTTCCGTACTCTAAATACCGAGGCGAACAGTCCAGGAGCCTCGGAGGAGAGATCCATAACTTGGCGACCTAAACGGTCCACGTATCGTAGAAGGTCAACCGCAGGAACCGTCTCAGGAATCCCCCGGATGCGTACATTATGTCGGCGATGTCTCGTCTCCAAGGTTTCTACGGAGCGAGACAGAAGGGCGACTTGTGAACGGAGCTCCACCACCTGGGCAGAGAGAAGGGCCTGTGCAGAGGTCGTTTCAGCTAACTGAGTCCGCACTGCTGTCACTTTTTTTCTCATCACTTCAATCTCAGTCCGCAGGCCAGAAAATTCAGCACGCCACGACCTCATCTCCGCCATAAATAACCGGAGGTCACCCTTCGTGGAAGGAAGCGAATCGTCGCCGTCGATATCACGGATGTTGGTGGGAGAGATCTGTAGGAAACGCGAACCAGGTAGCGATGCAGGTGTAAGTCCATCACACCGTGGCGGCACAGAAGCACCGCAGGCCCCTTCAGAGCCCGCACCGCCAGAGGCCGACAGTAAGGAGTCCGAGTCCGAGAGGGGCCGACCCTCCACTGAGCTCCCCTGCAGCGCAGGGCTCCACCGGACCCACACAGTCCCCCTGCAAGGTCCTGGCCAGCGAGCGGCGCTTCGCCTGCGCCCGTTTTGTAGCTGCTGTGCCGGCCGCCTCCAGCTCCCTCTCCGGGGTCAATAAGGTAAGTAACTGCTGGTCTCCCATAGCGTCTCGAGGCCAGTAACATTCCCCATCATCCGATGAGCCATACTCCATTGCAAGGGCGGGGGGAGGGGCCGAAACCCGGGATTTACCTCCACCGGTCAAAGACACCCGAATATCCCGCTGGCGGGGTCCCTCCGTCCCAGCCCGGTGCGTCGCTGTCTTTTTCCCCATCTTCAGCCTGGGCAAACGGCTCCGCAGCAGACAGTCCGTGGATCTAAAATGGTCGACGCCACTAGGCCGCACTCCCGATCTCCAGGCAATCTGCCCCAGGGACGCACCGCCAGGATACAAATGACCTCACAAAGATAGTCCACCCGGTAAGATGTCCACTCAGGACCGCTTAGAACTTGAATGCCAGGCAAAAAAGGCACTAAAAATCTCCTCAATCTATGTTGCAGCCCTTGGAGGCCCCCTTGGAGGGCACTCTAAAAATCGAACTTTGAGTCCCATTGACTTGTATTGTGTTCGTGTTCGAATTCGAACTTTTGAAAAGTTCGAGTTCGAATGCAAACCGAACTCGGGGGTGTTCGGCTCATCCCTACTGCCAATTCTCAAGGTTTTCACCTCTCTCTGAATAGCCCTGTTAGTGTATGCAGCTGACCTGCAAACGCACCTTCATAAACTTACTACATTGTATAACTCATTCTGCTGCTTTGTGCTACAATGTAACTACATGACCCATCATTGTGACATGTTAAAAGAGCTAAACTGGCCGTCGCTGGAATCTAGACTCTTCACCTTTCCAACCTGGTGATTGAGAGCTTTTCTGCGAAGCTACCACCCTACCTGAATAGACTGCTTCCCCCAGCAGTTCCTCATCCTTTAACCTCCGATCCAGGACCTGCACCTTACAATACAAAAAGAAAGTGGCTCGATCCTCATTTTCCTACAGAGCACCGCAAATATGGAATAACCTCCCAGACACAATCAAGTGACTTTAGACTGTGGGAAGATTTAAGAGATCTCTATTAACATACCTCAATACAGAATGCACCTGTAAACATGTAACATAGTGACTATATACAGAATGCACATGTAAACGTGTAACATAGTGACTATATACAGAATGCACCTGTAAACATGTAACACAGTGACTATATACAGAATGCACCTGTAAACATGTAACATAGTGACTATATACAGAATGCACCTGTAAACATGTAACATAGTGACTATATACAGAATGCACCTGTAAACATGTAACACAGTGACTATATACAGAATGCACTTGTAAACATGTAACACAGTGACTATATACAGAATGCGCCTGTAAACATGTAACATAGTGAATATATTTCCTACATATTTATTTTCTGTGTTAATCTGTATATTTGTGTTTTATTTTTAATATCTTGCATTTTATTACTTTGAATTGTTACAGCAGCTACAGAAATACAATGTTCTTGAACCCAGGACATACTGAAAACAAGAGAAATCTCAATGTATCCTTCCTGCTAAAATACTTTATAAAGAAATAAATATACAGTATATATTTATAGCTGTAGATTCCTCCTGTAACACAAACGTAGAATTTTACATCAATTATCAAAGGCAGAGAAATGTGTCAAGGTCACTGTATACCCAAACTCGTGCGATATACAGGTCTTGCCCATGCATGCGTGGATGGATGAAGTGGTCTCTGATCAATATCGGTCCTCGAAGGTGATTGTGCAGATGAATGTATCGAACGCTGATAACTTGCAGAGGGTTAGGGCAGGTGATTGAGCTCCTGCAGGTCCAGGAAGTCATCGTAGTGTCCTATTCTGTAAATGGGACAATCAGATTAACGTCCAAACCAAATTGTCACGCCAACAGGTTTATCTAATGAGCCGTAAGACACACACATTGCACGATTTGCGCGGAGCCTTTGGAACGCGCTCGCCAGTGATGGCCTCATCGCAATATTCATTTTGACAATCAAATTACAGCAGGAAATGTTTGCCAAGAGAACGCGGCGGCAGCTCAAAAAAATAACAGGAGGACGTGGATCTGGATACGCAATGATGTGTGCGATGACTTCATTGACGTTGCATGGCTGAGTACTAGCCTGTCTTTGTGTACCTATTTCTCTCTAGACATTGTCATAGCAGGTTTAGGGGCGCGTTACCTTGCTTGTCATATGCTTAATTCCTTTTTACAGCAGGGACGTGTTGGAAACTTTGTTTCCATAGAATTTTTGTTGACACGTCTACTGTAATTGTGTCAATCCTCTACCAGTACAGTATACTGTCCAGATTTTATTTCTTGTCTGTCCTATTACTCCGGACCCACGAAGGCCCGGTTCCTCCTCTCTCTTACTATTTTACCTTTATACCCTCGCGGGAATGCTGTACTGGAAATTACTATCTTTCTAACACTAGTCTTGCTTTCAGGGCATGTGTTTCTGTATTTGTGTGACCTCTGAAAGGAATAAAAAGGACAAAGTTTTATTTTCATACCATGTGATTTTACCTTCTATTGCCTCTATACCAGACTGTACACTCATTAAATTAGACCAGCCAATGGGCCGCTTCCATTTAGAGTGAATCTACCTTGGGGTATCCTATCAGGGTTATTCAAAGAGAATCGAAAAGTCAACGTACGTTCGGTGACTTTTCGTTCCCTGCACTTCGAGGCGATTCGGCGATCCTATTTCGCCGATCCTGCGGTGTATTCAGCAAGCACCACAGCGCCCCCGTAGTGCAGGGAAAAGCCGCCGCAAACCCGCCGAACACTCACCGAAACCCGCAGAAAACAGCTGGATTGAACACGCCGGAGAAACCCGACTAGCCACCGATCAGAGCGCAGAGCAGCCACCAGAAAAAGCCGACACGCAGACGAATGAGGTGAAAAAAGAACACAGTACGCTTGAAAGTTTGAAAAGTGAAACGCTGTTTGCTAAACAACTACTAAACGAAAATGTCTGGAATTTACATATAAGATCCAATGAATGATAATAAAAAGGACTGTTACAGAAAAAAGAAAAAACGATTTTAAAAAAAACTGGGAAAAAAGTTTGCAAAATAAATTCCAAAAGATCGTAAAAAAATCTAAAAATAAAGAGACATTTTACTGCAAAATATTATAATAAATGGTTTATTAGATAGTGGATTAAAACGGGAATATTTTTAACATTGAAGCCTATGGGATTCGCCTGAATAGCATTGCTTCTCTATGGGGATTTCACTGCCCTCGAACAGGCACCGAACAGGCGCCGTATGTGCAGGCAATTCACCAGGATTTGGCGAATTGCCTGCTCTCCGAATGGCCAGGGAAGGTAACCGTACGCTGAATTTCAGTGTCCGATTACATTTTGGGTCAGATCGATTTTGAATAACCCTGTATATGTTTTTGTCGCTTTTCATTCCTACAATATCGCAGAACAATAAGGAGCTGGATTTCAGGTTAAGTAAAGACTAAAGGGATTATTCTCTAACCGCCGAATCTGCTGCCGGATTGCAATCGAGGGTAAATTTCAGCGTTCATGCAATTTGTCTATTCACAAGTCAGTATTTTTCTTTTTTAGAGAAAGGATTTTACCAGGAAGGATACATTGAGATTTCTCTCGTTTTCTAGTATGTCCTGGGTGGCGAGTATGTACCGTTAGGTGTCTTGTCAAGGACACTTACTGGAGAGGTGCTCTGACTGGGATCGAACCCGTGACTCCACAGGCTCTCTCCATGCAGAGCAGTGATGTTACCTCTACTCCACCCAGCCGGTATTTGATGAATTAACAGTGAAATACGGTGCAATTCATCACAATTCGGCAGCACTGGAATTCTCCCATTGGAAACTATCGATTGGTCTATTCACAGAACGACAAACTGCCCTGATATTTTGGCTAAATGACCTGATTTACGGCGTTGTAGCGCTTGGCATACGCTTTGCTGATGCATTGATTTGGCCGTAGCTGGTCCCTCAGGTACCGGTGCTAGGGTTGTCAGATCGATAGGGTTCGACCAGGTCAGCCATGTGTTCCTGGACACACATTACTATTTAATGCAGACTGGAGCGCAGGTTAAAGTGCTGCCCTGCAACATGTATAATTAACCCTTTCCATGTGGCGGACGCGCTGAGCGCGTCCTCCCTTAGCAGCGGCGATCGGCCGGGATTCCGGCCGATCGTGGCGGCCCCCTGGTGTGGGCTGACATCCTCGATGTCAGCCCAGCCTCCGGGACCCCGGCGGGCACAATAGACGTCATTGCGCCTCCACGACGACTGCTATTTCAGGCACCCCCCCGCCATTGCGGGGAAGGTGCCTGAAGGGGAGGTCCCTCGGACCTCTCCCCCTCCCCATCCGTGCGGGCCAGCGAGTAAAGGCAGGCACCGCTTGGAAGGGCACAGCCTGCCCTTCCAAGCGGCGGCTGTCTTTAACCCGTAAGGGGCTGGATCGCGACATGGCACTAACATGCACTGTATCGCGGTCCCCTCCCGGAGCTGGCCGACATCTTGGATGTCGGTCAAGCTTCCGGGATATCCCCCTAACGACTGGCGTCAACGCGCATAGCGTGATGGCGCCAATCCCGCAATTAACCCCTAACTGCCACCAATGGTGGAGATAGGGGGTTCCAATGAACCCCCTATCTACCGATCCGTTATTGCTAGGGGTTAATGTTTGATATCGTTTGATATCGTTGGAACGGCCAGAGCATGGCCTTTCCAATGATACTAAACATGACCATGTACAGTTTCAAAAAAAAAGTTCAGCGTTTGCCAAAAAACACGTAATTTTCCCCAAAAAAAGTAACGATTCCCAGTTTCTAATTTTTTTATCAAGTGCAACCCATAAAAAATATAACCGCAAACGCTCGCATGTTAAAATGTGGGAAAAAAAACACTTTACACATTGTAGATTATTGAAAATTCAAATTTTATTGCATTTTATGTTATAATATACAGACAGGACATAACGTATACATATAATAATGACTTATTATGAATCTGCCGAGTCTCCCGGAAAGAACGATATATAATATGTCTGGGTCATATACTAAAATGTGACCTGGGATTCCCTTTTTTGATTTCTTACCTGCAGCATATGGATTATACATGCTGCGGAGTGGCATTTTTCATGCATTGCCCATCAGCATGAATAAATTATACGTGTCCAGGAAAACATAGAGGATCTGGCAACCTTACAGACCGGCCACGGCTTCCTGGACACATATAATTTATTCTTGCTGATGGGCAGTGCATGAAAAATGCCACCCCGCAACATGTATAATCCATATGCTGCAGGTAAGACATTGAAAAACAATCGCAGATGACCCGTCTTGATTTCCTTCCTGCAGCGTATGGATTATACATGTTGCAGGGCAGCGCTTTTCCCTGCGCTCCCCTTTGCACTATGCTGGCAACCCTATCCGGCGCGCCCTGGGGGGTCGCTGACTCTCTCTATATCAGCAAAGGTGAGCCGCATTGCCCCGGGCTCTGTAAAAGCTCCAGCCCCCCCCCCACCTAAATGTTTCTGAACTACAAACTCCCATGATCCTCTGCCCATCTATTGCAGTCAAAGAATTCAGGGAATTTCAGGCATTAGACATCTGGAGGGGGCGGGGTTTGCTGTTCCTGGTATTCGTCATGCTCAGTCCTCGGAGGCCCGTTCAATACCTCAGCAGCTGCTGAATTGCTGCAGCGCAGCAATTCAGTTTGCTGCAGCAGTGTCGTTGAACCCTTTGGATGCAAATTTTTAATCCAAAATGGCCGACGATTTCTTAATAAAATATTCATATTGTTTTTCGTATGACTCGGACAAAATATCATAAATAAAAGCAGTCAGCACAATTCCGTTTTGTACGCACACACCACAAATGATAGTTTTTAATGAATAAACGTTATGTTTACTTCTGAAACAATATATAAATTGAACTGTAATATATGTCTATGTGCAGGGGGAAATAATAAATATATATTTTGTGCTTTGGTGAACAAAAACCTCAAAATTAACATTGCTGTACGGAATTATTACTTGCTTCATGGCGGCGGCCATCTTTAAAACGTCACACTCAGCAACACGCAGCATCTCCTCGGGTCGCTGCAAGTGCTAGGTTAGCACTGCTGAGCGCTGAGCGGTTGAACGGCGTTCAATGGCAAGTTGCTAACTTAGCACTTACAGCGGCTGAGGTATTGAACGCGGCGAGTCTGTTTACTGCTGCCCCTGCAAGCCACGCCCTCCGCGTGCACGTGCTTTCCGTCCTCCATCCTGCAGTGTGTAAACAAGCTCGTGTGGGCGTGACCAAGCTGTGAGTGAGGGGCGTGGCTTAGAGGCGGTATTCGTTTTCGTGGAGGAGTTTCCTTTCGCCCGCTCGCTGTTTACGTATCCCGTGGGCTTCATAAGGTCACCCGGGAGACTCTGCTGCCCACTCCCACCCCCAGGTCAGCGCCATAACGCT
Organism: Leptobrachium leishanense; assembly: GCA_009667805.1. Classification (NCBI taxonomy): domain Eukaryota; kingdom Metazoa; phylum Chordata; class Amphibia; order Anura; family Megophryidae; genus Leptobrachium; species Leptobrachium leishanense. The sequence goes on from CM019069.1 coordinate 37,698,798, forward strand.
GCGCGCGTGTGACTCCGCCCCCTCTCTGTATTTCCTCCGCCCCTTCGAGGTGTGGGCCTTCCCCCTCGCGGTATATAAAAGCGCGACGCTCGGGGGCGGATATAAACACAGAGCGAGAAATGGCGACGGTTTACAAAGTCACGGTGGTGTGCGAGAGGCGGGCCCGCCCTCCTGCAGGTGAGCATCCCCCCGCCGAGTGCCCTGCTCCCAGTCACATGATCCTATGTGCGCACCTGGAGAGTGGCCAATCAGCGCCTCGTCTGACACACCTCATTTCAGGCGCGGAGTGATGGGAGTTGTAGTGTTTATTGGTCATGTTGGCTTAGCAGCCTGGAAAGAAACCCGGGGGTTTATGAATAGATTGGCCATGATTTCATGCAAAGTGCTGCCCTGCAACATGTATAATTCATACGCTGCTGGAGGGAAATCAAGGCAGCTCACCTGGGATTCCTCTTTGATTTCTTACCTGCAGCGTATGGATTATACATGCCGCGGGGTGGCACATTTCATGCACTGTCCATAAGAATAAAGTGTGTCCAGGAAAAAATGGTCGACCTGGCAACCCTAGGCTGAGCTCCCAGTGTTGAGGTGATGGGAGTTGCAGTCTGCGGTGCTCAGGGCCCACGTGTGTGTGTGTGTGCTGTGCCTGTGTTTACACTGGGTGAGACTGAAACCAGATCCTGGTAATTCCCCCTCCCAGGTGCATTCTGTATATAGTCACTATGTTACATGTTTACAGGTGCATTCTGTATATAGTCATGTTACACGTTTACAGGTGCATTCTGTATATAGTCACTGTGTTACATGTTTACAGGTGCATTCTGTATATAGTCATTGTGTTACATGTTTACGGTGCATTCTGTATATAGTCACTGTGTTACATGTTTACAGGTGCATTCTGTATATAGTCACTGTTACATGTTTACAGGTGCATTCTGTATATAGTCACTGTGTTACATGTTTACAGGTGCATTCCGTATATAGTCACTGTTAATAGGGAGCTCTTAATTGACTTTAGACTGGGGGAAGATTTGATGGCGTCTGGGAGGTTATTCCAGAATTGTGGTGCTCTGTAGGAAAATGTGGATCGCGACACTTTCTTTTATTGTAAGATGCAGGTCCTGGATTGGAGGTTATAGGATGAGGGAGCTGCTGGGGAAAGCAGCCTATTCAGGTAGGGTGGCAGCTTCCCAGAAAAGCTTAAGCCCTGTTCACACTGTGCGATGACTTTTTTTTTTTTTTTTGCTATCTGCGATTTTGCGATTTGTATTAGTGGTGCTTTGCAAAAATCGGACACAACGGTGTCGTGTGACATTATCGCGCGGAAAGTCGCGCAATTTTCAAATCGCACAGTGTGAACAGGGCCTCAAACGCAGGTTGGAAAGATGAAGAGTGTCTAGACTCCAGCGATGGCCAGTTTAGTTCTTTTAACATGTCACAATGGTGTGTCATGTAGTTACATTGTAGCACAAAGCGGCAGAATGAGTTATACAATGTAGTAAGTTTCTGGAGGTGTGTTTGAGGGGCGGCTGCATACACTACATCTCCGTATTCAATAGCCGGCATTAGCATTTGTTGTACAATTTGCTTTCATACCGCGGGGCTCAGGCAGGATTTGTTTCTGTACAGTTTGGGGTAAAGTTTAGATGAGTTTTTCGATGTGGGGGCCAAGGGATAGATTTGGGTCTAATCATATACCTAGATATTTGAGAGAAGTGACTGGTCAGTGTGCTGTTTGTTTTTTTTTTTTTTTTTTTTGTCCTGACACATAGCTGAGTACCCTGCCTGGTGCTGCTGGGAGCCTGCTACAGTAAAAGCTGTGTCTGCTGTCTGTGCTTCATCACTTAATAACCCTTCATTCCCAATAAACTGGAGGTTTGGCTCTGGTGCTGGGGTTCTTTACAGGTAGGGTTTTTATCTGGTCTGGGAGCAGGTAGGACAGTGTAGATGTAGGAGATGCTCTTTTTGGTTTTAACTGTAAAGTTGTTTTTGTGCAGTGCCACTCTGCATGTTTTTGTATCAGATTTGGCCGTGTCAACGGGAAGCAAATGGTTGTAACAAGTTACTGCTTGACCTGGAATTGCAAACATAGCGTTAACGATCACATGAGCACACGCGGTAATCACTGGGCGGGTCACTCAAAGCACTGACCTTTTGGTGTACGCTTGCATTCAATGCAATTCCAGTTCGCAAACCCTGCAATGAATTAGCTATTCACCACAGGGTTCCCAATGTGCGCCGAACATGGAGCCATCAAAGACCACCAACAGATTCTGATCCTTCTGATGAACTCATGAAAAGTAACAGAATCTGTAAACTTTAACCCCCAACTTGCTCAAGAATATTTGGTACCACAGGAAAGGGTTCATGCCACATGTTGTCATGCCAACTAGCTGTTAAGCAGGCCGCAGCATTTCCTGCTTTCACTTTTTACCTCGCGATGTGAAGTGTCTGGCAGCAGAGCATAAAATGCAAGAGGACCCAATTGGCCGGGCACGGTGTGCATCCTGTGTACTCGGCACTCTGTAACTTTCCATTGCTCAGACTTGTCTGTGAAACTAAGCATTTTTTTAATGCCTGGGAGGAAGCTCACGCCCTGACTACACAAAGCGCGCACCGAGCCGTGAGCTGCTCCAATTCAGCCGCTTAATGGCTCGCCTGTCACTGAGATCTCATCACTCCGGGCCGACACGTTCATGTTCACTGCTGATGAGAACATGACTGGACATGTAGCTTAGTCAGGAAACAAGTCTCCTCGACAACCTAATTCAAGATCCCTGGTCGCTAAATGGCGTGAATGTGCTGTGATCCCGCTGTCGGTTTGGGTTTTCTGATCACTGTTTAGTAGTTTCAGACTTGATAAAAGACCAAGCAATCGCTTTTATTCCGTAATGAGTTGACAGCTATAATTCTTGCTCCCTTTGTAAGTGCACACACTGTTTATAGATGGACTCGGTTAAACATTAATTGCCGTGAAGACCACATGCTGCTGCTTTAATGTGATCTTCGTTCTAGGTGTATCAGACAGAATTACAACATAACTAAAGCATAGACCTGGAGTGCTGCCACTGGGCACAGGAGCTGTACCCAATAGTGTTTTATCCTTGCTTGGAGCTGGAATCCTGTGCCACCACCCCAACCTTCCTGCCTCCCTCTGTTCTGTCAGGAGCTGCCATCCCTCCCTTGGATCTAGTCCCCTACTGTCAGTCTAGTCTGATGGCCAAACTCCCTCCTTGCTACACTTTGATACAGTCCCTTGACCAAACTCTCGCCCGCCTCTGGACTTTGTTCCTTTATTTTGAAAAGACCATGTTCAGGCTGTGATGACTGACTCCCCCCCCCCATCCTAACCTGATGGTGCCGGCATGTAGAGTGCTGTTGCATCATTTGTGGGGGGCAGACATGGGTTAGAGCTGCGCTCACAGCATCCAGCAGTCTAACCAGGCGCTCAGATTTTGTCCAAGTTACTTGAGGTATGTACCTACAAAGTGGGTAGTGTACACAGCTTCCGTGTGTGTATATCTATATCTCTTCCTTCCGGTAGGAATTAATATTTATTTTTACTTCAAGTAAACAGAATTTTAGATTCAATGGATAAAAAAAATAATTTGCCAAATCTTTGTTGGTAGCAGCTGTAGCCTTTTATCCAAGGCTCCACATCACACTGCGAAATCTATTCCCTCAACTATATCAAAGTGCAAATAGTAATGGGAGCTGCTGGTGTCTGTTCTGTAACGTTTCATGTCCTGCACGGTGCTCAGACGTTTGCAGGCCCATGTTGATCACATTCTGCCTCACTCTGAGGCTTTGAACACAAATGGCATATGGGTACCAGGCCTACAATCCTGAGTGCTCACCCCCCCCCCCCATGTCTTGCCATGATCCCATCATATTTCTGTTTGCATCTGGGGCTGGTAAGAGCACTCCCTCTGATACGCATGGTGTTCAGAAAGAACCCTCTGCCCCACAAGGAAAATCTTTTTTCCCAATGTTGGACCACCAGTGATAGTCCTCCCTGTGAAACAAGATGAGCAGAAGAGGCAAAGTGTTTTTTTATTTTAAATTTACTGTAGGGAGACCAGACCAATGGTTCAGTAAGGGGCTCCAGCAATACCGGCTGGTCACCAGTGGCAATACATGGTATTCACAGCTTGCCGTGTCTTCCTGTTGCGCTGCACAAGTCTCCCAGTGTCTAATAATCCATGGCAGCACCTGATCACCGTGCACTCGCCACCGAATGGGCATACCACTAGACAAGTGACCATCCGGTGCTGTCTCCTTATTAAAGAATGTTCAGTAATAACTTCTAGTTCTGGTAAATGGAGCGCTGCTATTGGCCGCTTCTCGTGTGGCTCCAGCAGTAACAAACCCTGTAAATTTAAATGAGGTGCTGTCTTGTAATGGGTGGAGGGAACTTTTCAGCTGTTTCCCACGAGCCCTGTGTTCACCCCCGCCCCCTTATAATTATCCTTTAACTTTGGTTTTGTGCTTGCACGCTCGTTACCGGATTATAACAAGCTGAGGGTTATAAAGCCATTACCTTGTTAACTTTCAGTATCAGGGTGTGGAGCTGTGCTTTTATCTAGTGTCATGGATTTTAGGTCCTGACCTTATGCACATCATTAACAAGCAGGTACTTTCTATACATTGTACCTTCACCCTTTGATGTCCCTTCATTGTGACACTGTTACAGCCTGTAACTGAGGCAGAGCTTCACGCTTCTCTCCAGTAATGCGTCAGTCTTGTTTCTCCATAAAGCATTCATGGCTCTATGATGAGAGTCGCAGTCAGCGTGATTGCAAAGGCCTTTAAACCCTTAATACTTGGCATGGTGTCCCAATACACTGAATTTTACACACACCTCCCCCTACAATAGACCTGGGTCGGCAATCTTAGCTTTCCAGATGTTTTGGCACTCATTAGGTTGACAGGGCCTCATGGGAAATGTAGTGCCAAAATCTCTGGAGGGCTGACCACTGCTCAATCATGGCTCACAAATGTTCATATTAAAGCGCATGTGGGGGCACCTCATACTGGCTGCTCACTATTTATTTTTTTCTTTTCAGTTAAAGCCGGTGGAATGAGGGTTTCCAAAAAGCAAGTGAGCGATGACAGCGGTGCAAATGAGAGGCGTCTAAAGAAACCTGCACCAGAAAGACCAAGGTATAGACTCTCACGGGGAAAGCAAGCTTGTTGCTTTGCCACAACTAAAGGCCCTATTCCAAGGCTGGTGTAAACATAACCAGAGCTGCTGTAATCGTCACACCTGTCATACCTGTCATACATTCATACACCATAAAGGCTCTGGTTAACACAAATGTAAACAGACGCTTGGTGATATTACAATCGGCAGAAACTTGCCAATGGTTCCTAAAGAGTTTCACAATTGCCAGTAACACTAGGGATGCACCGATACAAATATATTTTAAGACCAAGTACCAATTTTTTATTTTTTGTACTCCCCGATGAGTAACAACACTTTGTCATGTAACTGCTTTGCAATAAATTAGGATTTTTGCTGGAAGTCCAGTTTATGTTAATATTGAAACATATGGCCAGATGCCGTGTTTACTACCTGCACATACCCTGACCTCACACCAGAGGTTTGTCTGACTGGCCACATGTTCCTCCGGGCAGCCGCTGACTTGTGATGCACTCCTGCAAGATCACGGTTGGAGGTCACGTCAGAGCAGACGCTGGGCTGTAAGGACCACGTGACGCGGACAGCCAGAGGGGAATGCTCTTAATGCATTCCACTAGCGGCCCTGGCCCAGCACTGGCTTCCAGTATTGAGGCATCCCTAAAACTGACCCTCACTTGGTGCTACATAGTGTGGATGATCATTTTTGAGACATATTCTGAATATGCTAGCCTTGATTTGTTCTTTTAAACTTCATAAAACCAGAGGAACTTTTAAACTCGGTGCATACATTACAATAACTTCTGCAACTATTAAAACCTTGCGCTGTCTCGTGTCTTTTCAGCACTCTAATGAACATGCAAGCCTGGAGTCTTCTCCCCGGAGCCTTACAGAAGGTACGTTGCCATAATGAGAAGGTCATTGTTGATGGTAATTTTTCTAAACCTCTCGTCTCTAAGGACCCTGTATAGGGGATATGAGGCTCCACATTCAGTACAAGCATCCTGGTGTTACTGATGTCTGCAATACATACAATGTAACTGCACTAAACAACCTGGGGCCAGATTACATGTCTGACGATAAAATGGGCACCAGCTGGTGCATTGCTGATTGCACTGGCTCATAACGGATTTTTGTGCGGCTTGGCATGTGCTTCAATGTCCTTTATTCTGACATTAACACTTACATACCCAAATGCTACTGTTGGCTTTCAATATGCAATCTAGCCCCCAGGGGTCAGCAACCTTGGCTCCCTGATGTTTTGGGAACTACACTTCCCATGTGGCTCAGCCAGCCTAATGGGTGACTGAGCATTGTGGGAGATGTAGTTCCCAAAACATCAGGGAGCCAAGGTTGCTGACCCCCCCCCCCCTGCCCTAGACGGTTAAGTTTTAAACCCTTCACGTTGGACATTGCAACATCCTGCGTCTGCTAAAGGTTCTTCATGGAAAGACACTGCCCATGTCTGGCTTGTCCATGTCTGTCTTGATCTGTCTCCTTTGGCAGAGGATCAAACATGGCTTGAGACCCTGATTGGAGGGACTTAAAAAATGATTGACAGATGCAGTGTCTTTTCAGTCTGACAGGCACAATTACAAGCACACACTGGCAGAGGACCTTACCCCCACATTACTGCCAGCTGGTTTAGACCATGATCTGTATAGAGCAGGTGTCGGCAACCTTGACTCCCTGATGTTTTGGGAACTACATCTACCATGATGCTGAGGCACAGGGGAAATGTAGTTCCCAAATCATCAGGGAGCCAAGGTTGCTGACCCCTGGTATAGAGGATACATGTAAGACTTGGTCATACAAAGTTCGTCACACTTAAAGTTCAATTTGCCAACCTTGTGCATTCACCGCAGGGTCCCCAAAGTGCAGCAAATCAACACAAAAAACACTGACTTGGGGCTTAAAGCCATCAAACGGGTTAAAAAAGTTTATTCATAGGACCTTCTAGATTAAAAATGTCTTTTAAAGAAACCCCTGCCATTTTACATGTTTGGCTAATAAAATTAAATGTTTGACTAAATATTTTAAGAAAACGGGGACATTATTTTTTTTTTCCCCTTGACACCACAAAAGGTAACTGCATTTTGCCAGCAATTCGCCAATGGTCACAAAACTGCACGGTGCAATTCTGTGGCCCATTTGGTATTCTGACAAAGCAGTCTGTTAGGGGCCAGTCTGTGAATTGATTTAGTTTATAATGGATGTGCTAAAACCTGAGCGGTCTCTTGTTTTCTGTCTCTTCCGCTCTAGCTCAGCCATGAGTTTCCTGCTGAAGCTGCATATCTCACGCATTACAAGCCGCTGCCAACCGTGGATAAAGCCAACCCGCAAAAGAGATTATACATCATTCATCAGCCTCGCAAGTTTTAGACGGCTCGGTGACGATCTAACCAGCTGTGACGTGCATCATTTCTTTGTATATAAGTCTTTGTAAAATGATCTTTTGATAAAGCACTTCTGCATTCATTTGTAATGGCTTTTAATTACACCCTTCAATGTAGATCCTTTTAATTGGGGGCTTGAATTATAGCTGGAAAGTGTTCCATGTCTGAAGTTTTTGCTGCTTTTGGGCAGCGATGATTTGGTCCCATTTTTGAAGCAAAAGGAAGAGAATCTGTAAAACACAACTTGGTCTGAGGTTTCTGGCTGAAGGATTTTCCATGTGCTTTGTGTTTTTTTTTTTTTTTTTTTTTTTGGGACTTAATCCTGCACCTAAACGATGCAACGGTTGTGTGAGCATGCAACAAATGTACTTGTGCATAATTAACAATTGACACAAACCATGCGGGTTCCAGCTAGATGGTGAATGTTTACTTCAACTGGTGCAGAAGTAATGTGTGTAGTACAGGGTGTACATATAAGTTTCCATATAGCAGACACAAGTGTACTCAACACTTTGCAGGTCATGTTATAGTAGAGGTACAGTAATTGCAATAGCTATACAAGTTATAGGTGTAGCGTGTGTCACCCCCTATCCTTTATCTTGGGAAAATGTAAGGCTGAAAGTTCTTCTGGTGCAGAGACCCAACTTACAGTACCCAGTCTATCCACTAGAGGTCTGTAACTGCAAAGAAATGCACTCCTAATCATATATTTTATTTTTTTCCCTGCATGAGATCATACGTTTTATTTTGTAAAAGCATTTGACCAACCCTGGCATTTTGATGCTATAGGCTCGTGCTGCATTGACTGCAGACCACCTATTATGTTGCTTTGAACACTGGCTCTAGGTGCTATTTTCTGATTTGAGCAGAAGCATTTGCCTCTGAAGGTAGACCATACAGACCACATTGCTCTCAACATGACCTACCAGTAAGGTGGGACACAAGCTGAAAGGGCTTGGCAACTGACCTAGGAAACTGCCCCCCATTACTGACCTGGGCCTTCTGTCTCTCTCCCACAGGATTTATCCCCCTCCCTGCAGCAGAGAACAAAAGATCAACTAGTACAATTTTAGTGTCTAAAGTTTTGTAAACCATCTTCTGAGAATGATGCTCTGTTTCAGCTTCCAAATCTGATGTTGCTAATATTGCAACATTTGTCCATGCCTGGATTGGACTTCTCCTCCCCTGCATCTTTTTTCCCTATCTCATGGTGACACAAATAATGTTTCCCAATAAGCATTTGAAGAAGTCTTCCTAGCCACAGGTTTGACAAGCTCAATTGCAAGGGTCCTGGTGTAGGTATTGTCTCTCCAATAAACTTGTAACTACATGACTCTTCTGCCCTTAACATTGCCTGTCGTTGCGCTCTCCCCCCCCCCCCCCCCCCCATGGGCTTTGGTACTGACACGGCCTTTGTCCGACCTTAGTTTTTGCATTTGTATGTAACAGGTTGGACGAAGATCCTTGCCTCCTGTTCAACACTGAACGCCTATCTGTCATGAGACCATGCAGAATTCCAAAAATGCACATTTTGTTGTGGGTTTGAGTCCATCCAATATCAACTATCCAGGCCCCTTTTATACAGTCACTCAGCACACATATTCCTGGTGCTGTTCTAGCCAGACTCTCCATGTTCTCACATTGGGAGTTTTGGTTTATTGACCTGGCTTACTTCGCCTGTTATCCTGAGCCCGCTATCTCTCCTGTCCTTAACCCCAGCAGCTCGTACAGACTGTTCTTTGGATTCTTAGTTCATCCTTAACATGACCATTAAAAGGACCAGTATTGGCTTAGTTGTTGGGCCTGTCACCTTGCCCCTATAATTTGGCAAAATAGACAGCTGCACAAAGTCTCTCACACAGTGCTCTCACGGGACAAAACATTTTTTTAGATACATAAACGAGAAAAGAGTAACAAGGATTAGTTCGGTTAAAAACGAAGGAAGGTATGTAGAAGAGGAAAAGTCTCGCTGACTGCCTCAATGAATATTTTTGTTCAGTCTTTGCAGAAGGAAAGGGACCTCAGTTAGGAGGAAACGCTAACGAGACAATTACATATCAGTTTACAGAGGAGGAGGTTCTACAGCAGCTGTCTAAAAGTAAAGACAAATAAATCAATGGGGCCTGATGGGATCCACCCTAAATTATTAAAAGAGCTCAGTGATGTAATAGCAAAACCGTTAGCAAGGATTGGTTAAATAAATCTGTTAACGGGAGTCGTCCCAGAAGACTGGAAATTAGCAAATATTGTGCCCATTCACAAGAAGGGTAGTAGGGAGGAATCTGGGAACTATAGGCCAGTTAGTCTTACGTCAGTAGTGGGGAAATTAATGGAAACCATGTTAAAGGAAAGGATTGTTGAACATCTAAAAACACATAGATTACAGGATCAGAAACAACATGGGTTTACCTCAGGGAGATCATGCCAAACTAATCTTATTGATTTTTTTTTTTGATTGGGTAACAAAAATAATAGACACAGGTGGTGCAGTAGACATTGCTTATTTAGATTTCAGTAAGGCTTTTGATACTGTTCCGCATAGAAGGCTTATCAATAAATTGCAATCTTTGAGCTTGGATTCCAATATTGTTGAATGGATTAGGCAGTGGCTGAGTGACAGGCAACAGAGGGTTGTGGTAAATGGAGTTTATTCGGCGCAAGGTCTTGTTACCAGTGGGGTACCTCAGGGGTCAGTACTTGGACCCATTCTCTGTAATATTTTTATTAGTGATATTGCAGAAGGTATTAATGGAAAAAGTATGTCTTTTTGCTGATTAAAGATTTGCAACAGGGTTGACGTTCCTGGAGGGATCAGCCAAATGACAAATGATTTAGGTAAACTAAAAAAATGGTGGGAGCTGTGGCAATTGAGTTTTAATGTGGATAAGTGCAAGATAATGCACCTGGGACGTAAAAACCCAAGGGCTGAATATAGAATATTTGATACAGTCCTAACCTCAACATCTGAGGAAAAGGATTTAGGGGTTATTATTTCAGAGGATCTAAGGGTAAGTAGTCAATGTAATAGAGCAGCAGGAAATGCTGGCAGAATGCTTGGTTGTGTAGGGAGAGGTATTAGCAGTAGGAAAAGGGAAGTGCTCATGCCACTGTACAGAGCACTGGTGAGACCTCACTTGGAGTACTGTGTGCAGTACTGGAGACCGTATCTCCAGAAGGATATAGACATCTTAGAGTTCAGAGAAGGGCTACTAAAATGGTGTACGGCTTGAAGGAGAAAAGTTACCAGGAAAGGCTTAATGATCTTAACATGTACAGCTTGGAAAAAAGACGAGACAGAGGAGATATGATAGAAACATTTTAAATACGTAAAGGGAATCCACAAGGTAGAGGGAGTATATTTAAAAGGAAACAAAGTAGCAAAACAAGAGGACATAGTCTTAGATTAGAGGGGCAAAGTTTTAAAAGTAACGTCAGGAAGCATTATTTTACTGAGAGGGTGGTGGATACATGGAACAGCCTTCCAGTTGAAGTGGTAGAGGCCAAAACAGTAATTGAATTTAAGCAAGCATGGGATAGGCATAAGGCTATCCTAAACAAAAGATAAATCCAGGTAAAGTATCCATGTAATTGGGCAGACTAGATGGGCCGAAAGGTTCTTATCTGCCGACATTTTTCTATGTTCCGGTGTATAATGACAAATACATTCCAACTTTCTCATACTGCCAAGAGAGCTCTGGGATCCTTCATTGATTGGGATGTATTCTAACAAACTCCGGCGCTATCTCTGCACTTTGCTCTGTTTGTAATAGAGGTGTGGATTTGTTTCGTAATGAATCTCAGTTTGGAAATTTTGATAATTCATATTTCTGAATAACGAATTGGTTTCATCCGAATTGAAAGGAAACGGTATATAAATTGTTTCACAACAAAGAACCATTGATTTGAGTGGAATCAATTTAAAAGATCAAACGAATCCACAAACGAAATTCTGAAAGGAAATCAAATCAGTTTAGTTTTTACTGTTTCACAAAGCAGCCTGTCCTTGTCAATTGGCTGCGCTTGCCGGTTAACCCTAATGTAACAGTAAGCAGGGTTTTGTTTGTTTGTGATCCGAATTTTTAAATTGATACGAAACAAATCAGTATTGAAACAAATTCTGTTTCAGACAACACAAAATTTTCAGCATTGTTTTAGCTGCGGGTTTTTTCTTTTCCTGGAAACTGTCCATCCCTGAATGCATATTGTAATGTCTCTATCTTCCCCCCCACCACCGAAATTTTTTTTTTTTTTAAATATCCATCTGTGCTATTATCCCTTACAATAAACTACAACTATCAATACGGCAAAACCTGGAAACTATTCCAACCTGCCAACAATATCCAGGTTTGATTAGAAGTGTTGCATTTACATATTAATGTTTCTGCTGCAAGAAAAAGGAATCTTTCACAACCATTTTGTGTACATACATACCCTGTCAAATCAGATAATTTTTTTTTTGATTAAATTATTATGATTTGTAGGGAAACTCAAGTTTTAGGTCAAAACAGCCGAAGCGAATTCTCCGACCAGCCTTTCTTTGATCTTGATCTTGTTTTGTTTTACGTTTTTAATCCACCCTTTCAGTCAGTGACAAGTTAGTGTATATGTAGAGTATATATATTTGCGTTTTGAGTTCTTTTCGCTGTAAACGCCCAGGCCGAGAACCTCTGATCCACCAATGTTTATACGACGTCCTGTCATAATAACTGCTATGTTTTGCTCCTCGCTGTAAAGCTCTGTAAATATTATTCCACTTTATGGTTAAAAGCCGGATTAATGAAAAAGCTTTGAAATGTTTTTACTTTTCTTTAAAAAAAAAAAAAAAAAGATGAATAGATGTGCCCCGTCCTGAATCTTCAGTGGCCCGAAGGAATCTTTTATCAAGATGCATTTCTGGATTATGTAACATTAAAGGCATCATACCTGCATGTAGTTAAGTCTCACCCCCCCCCCCCCATGTTAATAAAAATAATTTTTGAAGCGTTGATTAAACTGAAATGGAAAAATAATTTTGACAGCTTTTTTTTTTTAAGTTAGTGAAATTCTGTGTTTCTCGGAATTCCATGTTATTCCCAGTTTCCCTGAAAGTAAGGGGACACGGTTGGAATGGAATATGGGAGAGGAGAGTCGCCATATCGCTTGGTTTTCTGGATACAAATTACTATTTCTTGCAGAGGGGGAGCACAGGGATGATGCTGCCCTGTGCAATGAATGTATAACTCATACGCTTCAGGAGAGAAATCTGTTTCTTAATCAAGGCAGGTTTTAAGGATTTCGGCGTTGCTTTGTTACCTACTTTGCATAGGAGTTGCCACATATTTTACAGCACTGTCCATCCGTATGTATAAATTGTGTGTGTTCCGGAAAACATGGTGGATTTAGCAATGCTGAAAAATATGGAAAGGTAGAAAGGGTTGAGCACGTATCTGATTTAATAGGCACAATGCGGCCTGGGTAAAAACACAAACTGTTACAGTTACAAGTATTTATAAAGCGACAACAAGTTCTGTAACGCCGCTGTACAATGGGTAAGACATAACAAGTATTCATACAAGTTAAACACGCAGAACAGTAGGAGAGAGGACCCTGCTCAAGAGCTTACAATCTAAGAGGAGAGGGGTGACACCCTATGTGAGGGTAAATAGAGTACAAGAAGTAGCAGGGCGCATGTGGACTGGGTGGAAAGTGCAAGAAATGAACAGTGGGGGAAATTATGGAGGGAGCCAAAAGGCTTCTATAAAGTAATGTGTTTTCAGAGACTTCTTGAAGGACTGGAGAGACGGAGAGTCTGATGTTGCGGGGGAGGGAGTTCCATAGAAAGTGGGCAGTTTGGGAGAAGTCTTGAAGGCAGGAGTTGGGGGTGCGGGTACGAGGAACTGATAGCAGCAGATCATTGCAGAGCGGAGTGGACAGGATGGGACATACCTGCTAATAAGGGAGGAGATGTAGGCAGCGGCGCGGTTATGCAGAGCTTTGTATGTGAGCACCAGTATTTTGAATTGGATTCTATAGGAAGCAGGGAGCCAGTGTAGAGATTGACAAAGGGGGGGAGGTGAGGTGGATGAGCCTGGCACAGGTATTCATAACAGACTGCAGAAGGTAGAAGAGGTTAGCACAAATCTCATTTAATATAAACAATGCAGCCTGGGTAAAACCAAAAACTCAAAAACCGTTTACAGTTACAAGTATTTATAAAGCACCAACAAGTTCCGTAGCGCTGTACAATGGGATAGACAGAATAACACATTTACATACACGTTACAGAACGGTAAGAGAGGGGACAATGCTCGAGAGCTTACAATCTAAGAACAGAAGTGCGCTTGTAAACGGCAATACCAGAAAACTAACATAAACCCAGCCACAAAATTCAACACAGCAAAAAAAAAATAACGTTAACAAAAACGCATTCTGTATAGAAGGAACATAAAAATACTCGCATGGGACAGCATTGCACAAACACAGAAAAAATATTGGACCAAAAGACTGACTCGTGCGGTCCAGGGTTACGTATAACACGTGAAATAATACTATTTAACTTCAATTTGATTTTTAAAGCACAATGCATGTTTACTGATCGCACATTGGACTTTCTATGTTCTCTTTTTTTTATCAGATGTCTTTACCCAATTTAACATTGCTATAAATGTGTTTTTTTATTAATAAGGTTCTTAGAGTGTAAGCTCTTGAGCAGGCTCCTCCCTCGTTCTGTTCCATGTGTGTAATGTGTATGTATATTTGTTATCCTGTCTCTCCCATTGTACAGCGCTACAGAACTTGTTGGCGCTTTCTAAATACTTGTAACTGTAAGGCCTGGTTCACACCTGGGCATTTTACAGCACGTTCCTACGCGCTGTAAAACGCTCAAACACTGAAATCCCATTATTTCCTATGGGCATGGTTCACACCTGGGCGTTTTACAGTGCGTAGGAACGCGCTGTAAAACGCCCTATGCCCAAAGAAGTACAGGAGCTTCTCTGGGGCGTATTATAGCACGTTTGCGGCCATAGACTTCAAAAAATGCGCGTACGTCGCACGTTTCTAATTGTCAAAAACGCTCATAAAACGCGCATATGAGATTCGCTCAGGTGTGAACCCAGCCTTAATAACTGTTTAGGCTAATGTCAGACAAACGCAGTCTGAGCGCACTCTGCGGGCGTGCATAACGGACAGACATACTGACGGAAGATACTGTAGACACCACACGGTCCGTTTTTCTTGACGGACGTAGAAAAAGAAGGGAATTATGGGAAACAAAATTAATATGAAAAATGATAAAAAATTTAAAAGGATATGAAAAGGCATTGTGTGCGTCAAGGTGCTGGACGTCGCAAATGCGCTGCGTCTGACATCTCACGCACACAGAACCCCACGTGGAAGTGGTTTTACGTTCTTGCCTAACTTGCGTCCATTTGCCACGTGCGTTGTGCGTGCGCAGTTCGGTGCGGACACACTTAGTGTGTGGGTCTCTATTGCTCATGATTCTATGCTACGACGGACGTTAAACTGTGCGGCAACACGGACGTGATCACTGTGTTCGTCTGACGCCGTCCTTAGTGAATAATAAATGTTACGTTTTAGAACTGTTGCTCGCTCACGGGGTTTTCTACTAACCCCTTTAAGGGGTTAAAATGGCATTATGAACCCCTCACCTATTGTAATCCTATAGAATTTCATGCACTTTCTTTGGCTGTATTTCCATGTGTCCAGCAGAGGGAAGCCTTTCCCTGTCACATAAAAACTTCTTTTTTTTTGTAATCTGGACCCAACTTTAAGAAAACATTGGAGGGGGAATCTGTCATCTGATCTTTTAAATAAGACTTTATATTGAATTGAATTGAGCCATCACTCACTTTAATGGAGAGTTAACCTTCCATACAGAGAAACCTATATCACAGCAATCTATCCTCGACACGGCCACAAGCACAGCTTATCTATCTAGTGACGTCATAGCGCTACTGCAGGCTACTGTCCTCTTTCTGCGATGTCATCTCCAGGACACACTCTGTTATAATGTCATGCCCCCAGATTCTTTACATGATGCCACGTAACGTCTACCCACTATCCACCATGATGTCACATCACTAGAACATCTCTCTATCACAGTGGTTCCCAACCGCGGTCCTCGAGTCCCCCTATCAGGCCAGGTTTTGAGGATCACCTTGGGGAAAATGCAGACTGAATCCTGCAATCACTGAGCAGCAAATCATATCACCTGTGCTGTGCTTCACATATCTGCAAACCTGACCGGTTGAGGATCAGGGTTGGGAACCACTGCTGTAAGGGGTGTATTTAGATGTCCAGGGTATTGAAGAAAAGAGATGGCAGCTGAATGAGACGTGACAGGGAGTTTAAAAGACTTCTAATCTACCCCCTGACAATGTCCTTTGAATACATCCCACACGATACAATGAGGTGAGTCAGTGATCGACCTGTTGGGGGTACTTGAGGACCGCGGTTGGGAACCACTGCTCTATCATATTAGGATACTGTCATCCATAAATAATCATCCCTCGAAACATCCTGATGAATCCGTTATTTATGGACTCCTCGCATGTAGATCTACACAAGTGATTTGTTGATTTAACACAACATAAAATAATGTGGTCATGTTACAGAGACAACACTGAATGAAATGTATCGTCTGGGTGCTCACTGTGCCGGAATGTTGGGATAATTCAATTAAAGTCTAATTCCAAGTGGATACACAGGGCTTTGCGTTCGTCTTGTTTAGTAGGATGTGCGTTTGCAGCGTTACCTTTCCACGGCGCTTTGAAAACGCAGCCAACACAAATTCCTTTATTAGTCCCTGTCCAGATTAAATCTCTGCACAAACACAGGCCTGTTTCCTCTTGATAGCGATGCGTTCTGAACTTTGTATGATCGCTTGGTACAGTTCATGTCACACACTGAAAGGTTTTTCTGTTGGGCGTGTGCTGTATCAACGTTATGTGTTTCGCTAAATGAATACATAGTTACTCAGTAAACACTGTGATGTGCTGCCGTCTGGGCCACACAAACCAAAACCACCGAGATCTTACAAGATCCATTCATTTTTTCAATATTATTATTATTATTATTATTCTTTATTTATAAAGCGCCAGCATATTCCGCAGCGCTGTACAATAGGCACAGTATAGACAGGGTTACAATACATTGAACAACATTTGACAAACAGTACAGGAGGAGATGAGTGCCCTATTCCCGTAGGAACTCACAATCTGGGAGGGTTGGGGTTGGAAACAGGAGGAGAGGACTGCAAGGTGAGAGTGATTGATGGTTGCGTCAGTGAGTTGGGTGGTAGGCTTCCCTAAATAGGAATGTTTTCAGGGAGCGTTTGAAGGAAGAGAAGTTAGGGGAAAGTCTGACAGTACGAGGGAGAGCGTTCCAGAGAGTGGGGGCTGCGCGTGAGAAATCCTGCAGTCAATATACGAGAGGACGGCTATATTTAGTGTTGCTTTTTCCCTTAGCGTGGACCACACGCAAAGTCCCACTTTAGAGGGTCTCCCTACAGCAGTGGTTCCCAACCCTGGTCCTCAGGTTCCCTCTAACAGGCCAGGTTTGCAGGATATCTGAAGCACAGCACAGGTGATATGATTGGCTGCTCAGTGATTGCAGGAGTCAGTCTGCATTTCCCCAAGGTGATCCTTAAAACCTGTCCTGTTAGGGGGACCTGAGGACAGGATTGGGAAACACCACCCTACAGTATGCCACGTCAATTTATGTTGTAACCAGATATGCGTTGTGTACCCAACCCTGGCTTCTTGTACATTGTGGATTACAATGCCTGGTTTGGGCTGGACAGATCCAACTACTATCTACCCCTGCATTGTTAGTTCACAAGGACCCATGCAGCTCCCATCTGTTATTCTCATGGTGGGCTTGGTGACCTCATAGATAATCACATACCAAAGGATTCGACCGCTAAATTAGGATGAATGCTTAAATCTACTGCAGAAATGGAGACATCTACATACAGGGTTATTCAAAGAGATCCGAATGGCTGCCGAAAGGGAACAGAGCGCTGAAATTCAGCATTCGGTTACCTTTCTTGGCCATTCGGCTATCCAGAGAGCAGGCAGTTTGCCAAATGCTGGCGAATTACCTGCACATACGGTGCCTGTTCGGTGCCTGTTCGAGGGCAGTGAAATCCTCATAGAGAAGGAATGCTTCATCTATTCAGAGAATAAAAACCATCAGTGAAAAGTTGCTGAATTGCCCTGCCATTCGGTGGCTTCATGCAGCAGATTTAGGCTAGGGTCAGACGAACGCATTTTTCACGTTGTCCGTGAAAAAGTGCGTTCGAACGAATGGACGTATTTTTTCACGGAATACGCGATAGCGGTCATACGATGCGCATTTCCGTACGTGATTTTGTACGGATCATCAATAAAACCCTTTCTGCGTCTGGACGTTATGTTGGCCGGACGTGTGCAGCGTCTGACGTCTCCCAATCACGCAAACACGCCGCTATGCGGCCGCAGCGCACTCTGTACGTCAGTAGTAGCGGTTTGACGTTCTCGAAAAAATGCGTTCGTTTGCCACTTGCGTTGCGCGGACAAACCTTCGTGCGGCCGTTCTTTGTATGTTCCCCGGCATTGGACGTCATTTGCTGCTAGCACGGCCGTGATTTCGTGCGGCTAAACGCACGTTAAAACTGCTTTCGTCTGACCTTAGCCTAATTCAGGCGAATCCCATAGGCTTCAATGTTAAAAATATTCCCTTTATAATCCAATATGTAATAAACCGTTTTATTATAATATTCTGCAGTAAAGAGTCTCTTTATTTATAGTTTTTTGGGATATTTTAATCATCTTTCGGGATTTCTTTGCCAAAATTTTTTTTCGGATTTTTTTTAAAAAAACTTTAAACGTTTGTTCTTTTTTCTGTAACAGCCCTCTTTATTATCATTCCCTGGACCTTATATGTAAATTTCAGACATTTTCGTTCAGTAGTTTCTTTGCAAACAGCGTTTCACTTTTCAAACATTCAAGCAAACTGTTTTTCTAATTTATTTACTGCATTCGTCTGCGGTGTCGGGTTTTTCCGGCCGTCTGTGATCAGCTCCTGCTCGGGTTTCTCTGTCGTCTTCGGTGGGGTTAATCCAGATGTTTTTTGCGGGTTTTGGTGTGCGTTCGCCTGGGTTTTGTGGTGAGTGTTCGTCGGTTTTGCGGCGGGTTTTCCCTGCATTTCGGCGGCTTTGTGATGCTTGCTGAATACACCACAGGGTCGCCAAAATGGGATCGCCAAATCGCACCGAATTGAAGAGAACGAAAAGTCACCAAACGTGCGGTGACTTTTCGATTCTCTTTGAATAACACTGATATTATTAAGAATGCAGCATCAATATTTCCTGGGGTACGTTATATATTTAGGGGAACTCAGTTCAGAATGAGGGGACTTTGACTCTACTGGAGCTCATGGGCTCATCAAGGCTTGGAGACTGAAGATGCAGTGTGCTTTGGGACGGAGGGCTTAGGACGTGTCTGAAATGTAGCTGTACAGAAGATCAGAGTATACAAAAGTAGGAAAACCAGTCCTACTGGCTGGACTAGAAGACTAGGAAGATGCCCCCACACGGTGTGACAAAACCCGAAAAAAGACAAAGGATATAGAAATCAGGAGGAAGCTAAACAAGGTCAAGGAGTGGACTGATACAAAGAATGGAGAGACAAGCCGGGTCCGGAGAGCAGAAACCAAATAACAAGAGACGCTTCATTCCACGAGAGCAAAGCGACGTCCGGCAGGCAGCTTAGACCAACGAACAGGAGGGAGGTCGAAACTTAGAAAGGGAGCACTAGTGACGTCTTCATGAAGCATCAAAGCTCAAAACGCCTACGTAACAGGACAAAAGGGGACCTATCTTCAGAAATCTGTACCTCTCATGATTATGGCCCCTTCAACCTACCTGCGGTCTCATGATCTTTTTTCTGATGGGGTCCCTCTGCACAGTGTTGTTTTTTTCTGTGGGTTTTTTCTCGTGTCTCCTGCGAGTCACTTGGTTAGGTCATGATGTACCAGTGGAGCGTCTCCTGGGGGTTTATAGACGGCATTTGATGTTGTTGAAACATGAAACTCATAAATTTGGGTCATGTATGACTAAAATATACACAGAGTTGCTAGACTGTCAGACATAGAATAGCATGACACAATGTGTCTGGTATGGTGACAATGTATGTCCACAGTGTATCCTACTCTCCGATATGTCTAAAGGCCCCGTTCACACTGTGCGATTTATCGCGACGCCGCAGCAAAATCCACGCGACGTCACGCTGTGTAACTGCTCCAATGCATTTCAGTGGAGCTGTTCACATCTTGTCGCGCGACGTCGCATGTCGCTGGTACATGACCCTTTTTTTGCGATTTGCTATCTGCGATTTTGCGATTTGCATTGGTGGTGCTTTGCAAAAATCGCACAAAACCGCGACGTCGCGTGACATTATCGCACTGTGTCGCGAATATGAAAATCGCGCGAAAAATCGCACAGTGTGAACCGGGCCTTAGAACATGTTTGCGTCACCACTTACCAATGTGCATTGCAGGTAATGTCATGCTCATATGTGCTTTCCCCACAAAACCTTAGCTCAACGATTCCTAAATTTGTCCTCAGGTCCCCCTAACAGGCCAGGTTTGCAGGATATGTGAAGCACAGCACAGGTGATAGGATTTGCTGCTCAGTGATTGCAGGATTCAGTCTGCATTTCCCCAAGGTGATCTGCAAAACCTGGCCTGTACGTGAACCTGAGGACAGGATTGGGAAAAAACTAATTCTCAGTTTTAGTTCCTTTGACATAAAAAAAAAATTCTGCATTTGTTCAGCTCACATCCTGCACCTTCACCCCTCAGTGTCGATTTCATTTAATCCCAGAGCTTTGCCATCTGTGATTGCCAACGAGATCCCTACCCTCTGCCTTGATCTTTATATTGCTTTATGGTTAAGGAATTCGATATTTCTATCAGACACTATCAACCTTTATATCAAGTCGGGATTATCATAGGGGCTATTGGAGCTGGAGCTCCAGGCCCACAGGCTGAGATAGACCCGTGACAGGATGTGAGACGTCCTGCAATCAAACAGACTTTATAAAAACGTTAAAAATATAATGTAGCAATTCTGCTCTGGTATCAGCAATTTTATTTTCTGTGACCTATATGTCTATATAAAAACCAGATAAATTCAGTCCCAGGCGGCAGTGCGCCATTTATGTCTTATATGTCTGTATAAGAAACTGATACACAAACGCATGTATTTTCAGAAATTAGACTTCTCACTGTATTATAGGTGCAGCAGCAATTTATACTTTGTTATCCATTTTATCACCGGTCTCTTGTAAAATCATGTGGTTGCATTCTGTTTTGTTTGTATTTTTAGGGCACGCTCTTACACACCCCTGAAGCTTCGCAGGAATTATTTTTATTCTAATTAGAGCTAATAATAACAATAATAATAAAATCGCACTAATATGAACACAAAACAATAAACATACTTTATTGAAAATGAAACTCCACACACTGCACACCAATCGAGACTATAAAAAAAAACACACAAATGTAAATAACAGTTGCCAGACCAACCTCTATATATACCAGAAAAGGAAAACGGCCGGACCTCCAGCTGAGAATCGGTGGTGAATAAAAATAGTTTAGTAAGGGGAAGCAGCCCCAACAGTAAAAAGATGACGTTTCGGCCTGGTGGCCTTAACCATATGATATGATTAAGGCCACCAGGCCGAAACATCATCTTTTACTGTTGGGGCTGCTTCCCCTTACTAAACTATTTATTTTTTTGGTTTTCGATTGCTTATTTTTTTTATTTTTTGTAATATAAATTTTTATTACGTTTCAATAAACAAGACAATATAACAAAGTGCGATGGGATGTTGCGTAAGGATACATATGATTAGGAATCGAAAGTAATAACAGATAATACGGAGTCAAGTCAAACATACATAAAAGTAAAAACAACATCAACACCGCCGAAAATATTCCTGAGTGATAATAAATCAATTAACCAACAGTAGTTTGCACAAAAAGAAATAGAGAAATAAAAGAGAAAAAAAAGCAAAAAAAATAAAACAACAATTCGACGCAAATGAAAAGTAAAATGAAAAATAAAAAATAAAACAGAACAAGAATAGAAAATTTAAACTAGCATAAAGATGGGTACATACGCACTTGCAATGTAGGCGTCCTATAATCGCATATTAACAATAAATCGCGGAGAACGAGGAATCTGCTCGGGAGTAGCAATTGTCGGAACCAGTGCTTGAGGGCTCTGTCTCGTTTTAGGGTGTTTAGACACAAATTCTGTCCACCAAAACCAAATTCGAAAATATTTGTCATAGTCATGCTCCAGGGAGTAATGTAAATTCTCTAACATAGTCGACCCTATCAATCCAATCAAAAACAGTTGGGGGTAAGGACTGTTTCCTAGACTTGTGCACCGATTTTTTTTTCGGTTTGATTCGGTTCGGTTCGTTCGGATTTTGTAAATTTTCGTTTCGGTTCATTTCAGTTCGTTTTTCGTATCGACTTTTTTTCGTGATTTCGGAAATTTTCGTGTTTTTCAGAACGTCTGTTCTCCTCGTTTCAAAGTGTCTATTCGTTTTGACGTAAACTAATGGTTTTTCGGATCCGATTTCTGTCAATACGATAATTCTGTCGATACGATAATTCTGCCATTGAGATTTCTCATGTTTTAATAGAAGGATACATTGAGATTTCTCATTTTTTACAAGAAGGATACATTGAGATTTCTCATGTTTTACAAGAAGGATACATTGAGATTTCTCTGGTTTTCCAGGAAGGATACATTGAGATTTCTCTGGTTTTACAAGAAGGATACATTGAGATTTCTCTGGTTTTCCAGGAAGGATACATTGAGATTTCTCTGGTTTTACAAGAAGGATACATTGAGATTTCTCTGGTTTTACAAGAAGGATACATTGAGATTTCTCTGGTTTTACAAGAAGGATACATTGAGATTTCTCTGGTTTCCCGGGAAGGATACATTGTGATTTCTATGGTTTTCCAGGAAGGATACATTGAGATTTCTCTGGTTTTCCAGGAAGGATACATTGAGATTTCTCATGTTTTACAAGAAGGATACATTGAGATTTCTCATGTTTTACAAGAAGGATACATTGAGATTTCTCTGGTTTTCCAGGAAGGATACATTGAGATGGGAATGATACAAAATTTCAGAATCAGCGATATAACCGAAAAATACGTTGTCCGAAATTACTGAAATGGAACCGAAATCAGGAATGGAGCCGAAATCACGAATGGAACGAAAATGATTTTCGATTTTACACATTTCTAGTCCATTCGAAAATTCCGAAAAGTTTTCGTTTCGGCTCAGAAATTTGTTCGGATCTGCCGTTTTCGGATCCGAAAATTTTCGGAAAATCGTCCGAATCCGAATGCACGAATTGGGAAATTTCGTGAAAATTCCGAAATTCCAAAACGCACATCCCTACGGTTTCCAAAATTTCGGTATAAGCGCCCTCACTGCGTTAAGTAAGTGAACGGCCATGGATCTCACATTAATAAACTATTTTTATTCACCAACGATTCTCAGCTGGAGGTCCTGCCGTTTTCCTTTTCTGGAATGAATTTGGGGGCATCGGCGTCCCTTATTCGGCGTACCCCGCAGGGATTGAGGGCTTCGGCTCCCACTAAGGCTGGGGTCAGACGAGCGTGATTTCTACGGACTGTACGTCCGTGCAGTACGGACATCGTCAGTACGGATGACGCAGTAGTGGTCACACAGTCCGTTTTTTCACTGAAGTTATTTTTTGACGGATGTAGGAGGGGAAAATAAATTACAATGAAAAACATTCTGTCCGTCAAAAATGCTGGACGTATAAATGCAGTCCGTCTGACCTCGCTCCATCACTCACACACAAAGCTATGCAGACGTTGTGGACGTGGCGCACTCCGCACGTCCGTTCTAGCAGTATTACGTTCTTGCCTAACCTGCGTCCGTTTGCAGCGTCCGTCATGCGTCCGCAGTTCAGTGCGGACGTACTTCATGTGTCAGGCTCCAATGGACTTTCATGCTATCACGGACGTACTTTTAGGCGCAATCACGGACGTGAACACTACGCTCGTCTGACACCAGCCTTAAGGAGACTGCGGCATTTCCTTGCAACCTCTATCTATAATCCAGATAACAGTAGGTGTGTAAAGAGTAGGAATAGTCACAAGAGGGATCCAGTTTATACCGATATGTTACTGCATCAGACTCAGAATCGGTAGCAATAATAGGCATTCAGAACCAATTAACCCTTTCTTAACTCCGTGATGACATACACATCAAAACATGACCCCCTATCCACAATGGAAAAAACTATCAGGTCTATTCAAAGAAAGGTGAAACTCAGGAGAATGACTGGAGAAGTGAAAATACTAGGTCAAAATAGCCAAACCAGAAAAATTCTCCCATTTATCTCACTTTCCAAATCAGCTATTTGGTCTTGATTGTTCTCTTCTCCTGCCAGTTCTCCTGGTTTTCACCTTTCTTTGAATAGACCTGTATATATATCATAGTAGGCAAGAAATCCATCTACTCCTTAGCCTTCATTCAATAGGGGCCCAAACATAGGTATCTGCCTCATACATGGGGGGGGGGAATGACACATGGAGGTAAATAGCTACATGGGAGATGGTTCAGAGATGAGGTTGCCAAGAGAGTTGGTATAGATTTTTTTTTTTTTTTTTTTGAGAAAGGAGTTTACCAGGAAGGATACATTGAGATTTCTCTTGTTTTCAAGTATGTCCTGGGTGGCGAGTATGTACCGTTAGGTGTCTTGCCCAAGGACACTTACTGGAGAGGTGCTCTTGCAGGGATCGAACCTGTGTCTCCACAGTTATAGAGCAGTGATGTTACCTCTACTCCACCCAGCCGGTACGAGATTGAGAAGAGTACGGAACCTGGAACAGAGCCTTGAGGTACCCAAAATGAGAGAGGATTTGGGGGTGAAGACGAGGCACCAGCGAAGGATACACTAAAAGATGGCTTCAACATAAAATGTTGTGAACGGACTGGTAACTTTCAGGTTTTAGGTCACAATTGCAGAGATGTAGAAGCTTGTATTATTTGCAAAATACTTTACTTTAGTTAGAGATCCCTGCTCTAAGCCAACCAAACGTTGGAGCTGGCCGTTAACATTAAAATCATAGCAAAGTGCTGGATTCTCCCTTTCTAAATCATTCTCTGTGCCTCCAATGGACGATTCTAGAGCTCAGAGCAGCTGCACAGCGCGCGGTTATGGTCTCTGTGCTATATATCTGCCAACCTAACACAGCGTTATATCTGCCTGGTATATACAGTATATATATATATAATATATATATATATATATATGGTTTATTATTGCAGAGGCGATTTACACATCGCAGCAATTCAAAGCACTGCATCACAGAGCTCATGTGTTACATTCCCCATATACAGCACAGAACTCTGGGTAAGATATGCAAATGATGTCCACAATTTCTAATTTTTTTTGCATCCTGGGTCTGTTTTAACACAGAACCCTTCAATCAATGCCATGCCGAACCAGATGGCCTTTTTTTTTAGCAGAGATCAGGTTTATGCAACTGGTCAAAGCCAATACTGGACAGCGCTGTTTCAGGCTTATTATGCCCTCATCAGCAGGAGCTAGGCATGACTGGTTTTAGCCTGATGCTTAACCCGTAGGGCAAATCAATACTCCACCACAACTTAAATAAGTATATATATATCTAGTAATTGAAAATAAACCATGCTATCATTTCACACAATTCCAAAAATAAGCCCAAATCGTCAGCTCCAGGCCCATAAAGATCTTAATCCAGCCCTGACCTTTATGCCGTGACCTTCTAAACCGGGGTAAATGTCTCTATCAAAACTCCGCACATCAGTGATGTCACTTTGCCGGCGAAACAACCTCTCAATGTCTTTCAACACGGAAAATATACATCCCCTCTACCCACTCCATAGACCTCTCTGCATCGCCAACCTCTCTTATCTCATGCCTCATGTCCTATTCGATACTGGTTGCATTTTTCTGCTCTTTGGGCCTTTTGTTTCCCCGTTGTTTCCTAAAGTATCATCGGAATATGATGTATCCCAAAAAAACAAAAAAAACAGTCGAAAAAAAAATCTAAACACAAACAATGTAGAAAAGAACAAAACATTGTTTCCCTTTTTTTAAGAAGTAGAGAAACGCAAAAGCAAAAAAAACCATAATATTTGTACCAATTTCTGTTTTCAATTGGCTCATTGTCTCCGGGAGTTTATATGCAGACTGTCTAGTTTGTTGGAATGCAAGAAAAGCTAGAGAACGGCTTTATTTGCCTGTTTTTCCTTCCCTCCCGGGACATACATTTTATGCTCCGACAGCTGCGCCGAGATATTATTGGCAAGCTCAAATAGCAAGATTAAGAAAGCAACTTCCAAAAGGCTCCATCGCTTTTTCAGAAACGCACTTTGATCTTCCTAGAGTTCAGTTACTCCTGGCTGTTTATTGAATGAAGTGTAAGCTGGATGTGTTGTGGGTTCCCCAATGTGCGGCGATGCACAGTCTGCGAGGACAGCTGGGATATTCATTAGACTCCACTTACTATTAGGGCTTATTTACTCAACAGCAGAACGCGGGGAATGGAAAAACCAATCTGCTACACTTTGGCCAACACATCAGATTTGGAAACATTCTTCTACTAAGTTATAGATTCTCAACTTGGCTAATTTAGGCTTAAAGTTACACTAAAAAATGAAATGTCCTTATTGTGTTTATTTTATGTTGCTGATATCTTACATGTGATTTGCTTTTCTCTTGTATGTTTAGTTAAGAAAATATTTTCCTCTATATGTGTCACTGGGTGCATCCATTGTGTGATATTTTCCTCTATATGTGTCACTGAGCGCATCCATTGTATGATATTTTCCTCTATATGTGTCACTGGGTGCATCCATTGTGTGATATTTTCCTCTATATGTGTCACTGAGCGCATCCATTGTATGATATTTTCCTCTATATGTGTCACTGGGTGCATCCATTGTGTGATATTTTCCTCTATATGTGTCACTGGGTGCATCCATTGTGTGATATTTTCTTCTATATGTGTCACTGGGTGCATCCATTGTGTGATATTTTCCTCTATATGTGTCACTGGGTGCATCCATTGTGTGATATTTTCCTCTATATGTGTCACTGGGTGCATCCATTGTGTGATATTTTCCTCTATATGTGTCACTGGGCGCATCCATTGTGTGATATTTTGTGTTGTAAACTGCCCCCCCTTGTATGTTTACATCACTTGCTCCTCACTGTGTGGCTTTGGCCATAGAATGGGGTGAATGGGTCAATCACAGACTCACATCATTGTATTGTGTGGGATGTATTCAAAGGACATCACCAAGGAGTTGATTAGAAGTCGTTTAACCTCCCTGGCGTTCCGATTCTGACATCTTTTAGATGTCACCCCCCCCCAAGCGGTATCCCGAGTGCGGCTCGGGGTTAAATTCCTATGTTGGAAGTGGTAACCTCGAGCCACACTCGGGATGCCGCTGGATACATCACCTGTCCCTGCGCTCCCTCGCTGTCCCCCGCAGTCTCCTCCGGCGATCTCGACCCTCATACCTCCTGGTTCCCTCCTCGCGAGAAGGGAATCAGGAAGTATGAGCTTGCGTTCGCCGGAGGAGACTGCGGTGGTCAGCGAAGGAGCACAGGGACAGGTAATGTAAGCAGCCCGAGTGTGGCTCGGGGTTACCACTTCCAGCATAGGAATTTAACCCCGAGCCACAATCAGAAAAACCGTCAGGGGGTTAAGCTCTCTGTTTTATCAAATTCTGCTGCCATCTCTTATCTCGACAATACAATACATCCCCTGCTGTCTTATCTAAACATTCCCTCCTCCACCTAACTGACTGTTAAATACTGTAACAGATAAACCACAGCAGTAAAGTAAAACTTTTGCACAGATTTTGGAAACAGGAGGTAAAAATAAACTAGTTTTAATTTTACTTTTTACATACAATTACTTCAAACGAAGAAAAACTATTATATATATATATTTATAATGTGGTTTTATAATGTTTTTTTATAAAGTGTTTTATAATGTGGTTTGTTTGTAATGAAAAAGTAATCCAGTTACAGCTTATGTAAGCGGTAATGTCCCTTTAAATTTTATTTATTTTTTAAAAATTTGGGACCCTAATACATTCTTCAGACAAAAACGCACGAACAACGTGTGAATTTTTGCACGAAGCTTTAAACGTTAACACGGGTAAATCGACGCTGGTATTACAATCCTCACGCATTTTTTCATCCGTCAAAAATAACATGCGTAAAATGGATGCGCAAAAACGCGCGAGCAGCAACGTTGCGCGCAGAAATCAGTGTGCGGACTGTTTTTTTCACGCGATTCAGCCAATCAGAATTAAGAACCACGGTTGTCTCACGTTAAGTTTTTGCGCCGGCCAAAGTCAATCTGCGCATATATGCTGCATCAATAAAAAAACCACACACAACGTCTCCATTTTATTGGTTTGTATGTGTAGAATGTGTAACTATACTTTGCTGCGTATTTTTTTTTGGGCTGGTGTATTTGGTTTCGGCAGGTTGATAGAATTTGCCATTAACACCAGCTTTTAGGAGTTGCTAAAATTATGCGCGCAAAGGCTGTGCGTTACAAACTGCGCATAGATTGTAAAACCATCTGCGTACCAGCGCACAAACACATTTGCGCTCACAATGTTAAGTATAGGACATGCGCAGTACAGTAAGCTCGCGCAGGGTTCGCGCAGGTTCACCCGCGGTAGATGATTATGTGCGATTGTTGCGCTGACATTGTAATACGACGTTCAGCGCAAAGGGTTTTACCCCTCGCGTTAATGCGTTTCTGCACGCACGCAAACGTTTGCGGAAGATTGTAATAGGGCCCTTGGTGTTTCAATTCACCAAAATGCACAGATTAGGCTAAGGTCAGACGAACGCAGTTTTAACGTGCGTTTAGCCGCACGAAATCACGGCCGTGCTAGCAGCAAATGAGGTCCAATGCCGGGGAACATACGAAGAACGGCCGCACGAAAGTTCGTCCGCGCAACGCAAGTGGCAAACGAACGCATTTTTTCTAGAACGTCAAACCGCTACTACTGACGTACAGAGTGCGCTGCGTCCGCATAGCGGCGTGTGTGTGTGATTAGGAGACGTCAGACGCTGCTAATGTCCGGCCAACATAACGTCCAGACGCAAAAAGTGTTTTATTGATGATCCGTACAAAATCACGGACGAAAATGCGCATCGTATGACCGCTATCGCGTATTCCGTGAAAAAATACGTCCATTTGTTTGAACGCACTTTTTCACGGACAACGTGAAAAATGCGTTCGTCTGACCCTAGCCTAAAAATCACATCCCAAAATGAAATAATAAAACGAGAGCCAGATTGGATGTACTTGTATACGTGGCACAGACACATTCTCTTTAATAGTCTCTGGAAATATATAACAGGACGATAAAACCGGGGGGAGAGGAAGGAAATTGGGAAAAAAGAAACAAAAAAAAGAAGAAAGAAAAAGAGACTAAAATCCTGGCAGGTCAGGAGGATAAAGAAAGCAAAAATAAGAGGTGTGATTGTTGCACAGATGATTGATGTATAAAACTAACTGCGTGCGTGCGTGCGCTCATATCAAAATCAAGAGTAGAATCTATTGCGACATGGAGCAGAGTGTTAAAGGGATTCACTATTGAAAATAGAGTTTTCTTTTTCTTTTTTTTTCTTTGCCCTTAAATAATTGGGCAGGGGCTGTTGAGGGCCTCTGTCCAATTTTTTTTTTTTCTTTTAGTCGGTTTTATTGACCTTTTCTCGCTCGCCTGCGCAGCTCCTCCTCTCTGGCTCAGCGACTCAATATATCCTTGAAGCTTTTCTGTGCAGTTTGCGCTCCTACGTGAGCACCATTACGGACTTGCGCAATTTACGTACGCAAGTTCCGTACAGCCTGTGCAGAACGATGGATCGGATATGCGCAGATCCGATCCATCAGCTGCCTCTCTAAGATCGCTCGCTATTGCTGGCGCTCTCTGGGCAATGACGTCGCTAGAGACCTGGTGACCGGCAGACGGGAAATTCAAAATCCCAGCTGCTGGTGACGTGATTACATCCAGGATAAGTTGAGTGTCCCTTTTAAAATTAACCCTAACCCTAAAAGCAATCCTAACCTTAACAGAAGTACAAATAGTAACCCAGCCCTAATTTCTATCTCTAACCCTAGAAATCAATAGCATCTGAAAGTGGTCCAATTCAAGCGCAACTGAAAGTGGATTGAAGTTAGAAAAAAAATTCAATTGCTTCCAAAAAACACTTCTGAAAACGACACCTTGGCGACGCTTTCGAACACGTCAAAAATTCGAGCAGAGCTCATTCTGGGCACATCCGATCTGGAGCGTCTTTTTTATTTTGGTTACATTTTTATCAAACATGTCGGTTTCTCTTGTTTTTCAGCACTTGATTTCCATGGGATACAATTGCTGTCACCCTTTATAGCCGAGTCTCTGACCTCTCTGTTTCTCACTTGAAGTCTACAGGGTAATCCAGGCTTGGACCCCTTGCTCAATTTGCCTAGAGGGGTGTCAGCTATACCCTTCTGACGAGGCCTAACAAGACCGAAACAATCGTCGGGGGTTGCTGCATCTCTCGTGCAGGGATGCCGTCCGTGTCATTCAGTCCTGGCCGCCCTTTTTGGGTGATAGCGTCTGATTTGCATATGGAGCATTCATCCCTGTAATGGCACAATTGAGCTAAAGCTTTGTGAGACCTGAGCGGACCCCACCGTAGAGCAGGCCACTAGTGCCAGTGCTCATTCTCAGGACCCTCACAAACCTGTTTCTCACAACAATCTGGCCAAGTATCAATGGCCGTCAAATTTGTCTTTTGCTATTTAGTATGTTCACTGCCAGTCGGGCTTAGCCGTGGAACGGGGGCAGATATCATCTGTAGGGCAGGAGACTGACAGCTCTGGAGTCCAGCCACCTCAGCGGTAGTTATTTTGGCCCATAGTTAGTTTTATGCACTGGAAAAGTCAGCTTCAGTCCTGGAGGGGGGGGATCAGTGGCGTAGCGTGGGGGGGGGGGCCGTGGCCCCCGCGCCAGTTTTGTTAGGGGCGCATTTGCGCCCCTAAAACTGGCCCGGGGGTTGAGGGACCCAGATGCCGGGCAGCGCGGGAGTGCCTGCCCGGTCCTGAAGAGTCCGTCCTGTTAAGGGAAGCGGCTGCGTGCAGGCGCAGCCGGTCACGTGGTCCGGCTAATCAGGTGGTACTGAGTCTCTGTACCACCTGACTGGCCGGACCGCGTGACCTGCGCACGCACGCCACGCAGGCCGCATCACCTTCAACAGGACGGACTCTTCAGGACGGGCAGGCACTCCCGCGCTGCCCGGCATCTGGGTCTCCTCACCCCTGCCGGAGCTTGGAGCAATATCCAGGTGAGAGCTGGGCAAATCCATGTGTAAGCTG
Source organism: Leptobrachium leishanense (assembly GCA_009667805.1). Lineage (NCBI taxonomy): Eukaryota > Metazoa > Chordata > Amphibia > Anura > Megophryidae > Leptobrachium > Leptobrachium leishanense. The sequence goes on from CM019069.1 coordinate 37,729,827, forward strand.
GGGCAAATCCATGAGCTGGGCAAATACATGACCTGGGGCAAATCCATGAGCTGGGCAAATCCATAAGCTGGGGGCAAATCCATAAACCTGGGGGCAAATCCATGAGCTGGGGGCAAATCCATAAACTGGGGGCAAATCCATGAGCTGGGGGCAAATCCATGATCTGGGGGCAAATCCATGAGCTGGGCAAATCCATGAGCTGGGCAAATCCATGAGCTGGGCAAATCCATGAGCTGGGGGCAAATCCATGAGCTGGGGGCAATCCATGAGCTGGGGCAAATCCATGAGCTGGGGCAAATCCATGTGTGAGCTGGGGCAAATCCATGTGAGAGCTGGGGCAATATCGATAATGTGTCCACAGGTGGGGGGGGGGCGCACAATTCTTGGCTGGCCCCGGGCGCTGACAACCCACGCTACGCCACTGGGGGGGATTTTTGGCACACGGGGGTGGGGGTACATTAGGCCATGGGAGCTTAGTTGTATTTCTGTGGGGTTAGTCGTATACATTGGGGATTGGTTTCGTCCCTGGAGGTGGTAGTTTAGGCCCTGGGTGTGGTGAATTTCGGGGGTTCGGGGTGGAACTTTCGCTCATGGCGTTTTAATGACTCCATTCTTTTGGAAAGGGGGTGAGGGAATCGTTGCTTGTGGATATCCGTGATTTCTTCGTCCTCAACCCGGCCTCTGACACTTCCCGGATGAATACCTTGGATGCCCATAAGGCATTTATCTGGGGTCAGATTATTGCCATTTCGTCCAACCACAAGCGGGAGCGCCAACGGGAACTCCTTGAGCTGTCCTCCTCCCTTAAGCTCTTGGAGCAGACTCATCAGGATACCGGGCGTCCCCAGATTTTGAGCCGGATAGTCGTCGTCCGCAGTCAACTTGAATGGGAGATGGTGTTACCAGGTGCAGAGCGCCTAGTAAGGTTTTTTTTTAGTGGTAGGCTTGACATTAAGGTGTCAATAGACCATTAATTATCTATGGTCATTGCTTTAATTATATTTAATACAGACACGGCCCTCCTCATCTCAGCATCTGGCACCCTCAGGCACCTCCTGCCCTGTGTAATAGTGAGCCCTCTCGGGAACGCTTTCCATAGTGGGGCGCACCTCTCTAATAACACTGACATGCTGGCTTCATTTTCAGAATGTCGCCAGTCACAGATGGACTCTGAGGGCAGGAGAACCACCTGCAGACCAGTTTCCCTGTTCTCTCTTATCAGTCTAGCCTCAGGACTTCACCTCAGGGTCGAGCTCAGGCGGCTGTGCAGGGCCGCACATATCTGTAAGACGCAGGTTTTGCATTTATATGTAAATGCACCTGTTTCATGAAGCGCTGATTTATCGCTCTGTTCATCCCTCGCACAGCGCATCCTCCGGGGCCTCCTGGCTATAAGCGATTAAACGTCCAGACTAAAAAAGAAGTTCTTCACAAGTTTTACTGTGAAGTTCCATTAATTGCTCCGCCATCCCCTCCAGCACTTTACACCATATATATACGCTGCAACACGTCCAATATGTATGAGTAAATCCCCCTGTTTTATGACACGGCGCCTGTCACTGACTCATGCGGGGGGTCAGCAGCAACGCGTGCGGGGACAAGTTCACAGAGCTGTCGATTCACATGAGGGAGAACAGGGGGCTCCGAGACATAATTAGATTAATTTAAGTAGCAAAAGAACATAAAAGAGAGGTATAGAGGAGGAGAGGTATACAGGGGATATAGGAGAGGTACAGGGGATATAGGAGAGGTACAGGGGATATAGGAGAGGTACAGCGGATATAGGAGAGGTACATGGGATAGAGGAGAGGAACAGGGGATAGAGGAGAGGAGAGGTACAGGGGATATAGGAGAGGTACAGGGGATAGAGGAGAGGTACAGGGGATATAGGAGAGGTACAGGGGATAGAGGAGAGGTACAGGGGATAGAGGAGAGGTACAGGGGATAGAGGAGAGGTACAGGGGATAGAGGAGAGGTACATGGGATAGAGGAGAGGTACAGGGGATAGAGGGGAGGTACAGGGGATAGAGGAGAGGTACAGGGGATAGAGGAGAGGTACAGGGGATATAGGAGAGGTACAGGGGATAGAGGAGAGGTACAGGGGATAGAGGAGAGGTACAGGGGATAGAGAATATGTACAGGAGATAGAGAAGAGGTACAGGGGATATAGGAGAGGTATACAGGGGATATAGGAGAGGTACGGGGATAGAGGAGAGGTACAGGGGATATAGGAGAGGTACGGGGATAGAGGAGAGGTACAGGGGATAGAGGAGAGGTACAGGGGATATAGGAGAGGTACGGGGATAGAGGAGAGGTACAGGGGATAGAGGAGAAGTACAGGGGATATGGAGAGGTACAGGAGATAGTGGAGAGGTACAGGGGATAGTGGAGAGGTACAGGGGATAGAGGAGAAGGTACAGGGGATAGAGGAGAGGTACAGGGGCAGAGGGAGAGGTACAGGGATAGAGGATAGGTAAGGGGATAGAGGAGAGGTACAGGGGATAGAGGAGAGGTACAGGGGATAGAGGAGAGGTACAGGGGATAGAGGAGAGGTACAGGGGATAGAGGAGAGGTACAGGGGATAGAGGAGAGGTACAGGGGATAGAGGATAGGTACAGGGGATAGAGGAGAGGTACAGGGGATAGAGGAGAGGTACAGGGGATAGAGGAGAGGTACAGGGGATAGAGGATAGGTACAGGGGATAGAGGAGGTACAGGGGATAGAGGAGAGGTACAGGGGATAGAGGAGAGGAGAGGTACATGGGATAGAGGAGAGGTACAGGGGATATAGGAGAGGTACAGGGGATATAGGAGAGGTACAGGGGATATAGGAGAGGTACAGGGGATAGGAGAGGTACAGGGGATATAGGAGAGGTACAGGGGATAGAGGAGAGGTACAGGGGATAGAGGAGAGGAGAGGTACAGGGGATATAGGAGAGGTACAGGGGATAGAGGAGAGGAGAGGTACAGGGGATAGAGGAGAGGTACAGGGGATATAGGAGAGGTACAGGGGATATAGGAGAGGTACAGGGGATAGAGGAGAGGTACAGGGGATAGAGGAGAGGTACAGGGGATAGAGGAGAGGAGAGGTACATGGGATAGAGGAGAGGTACAGGGGATATAGGAGAGGTACAGGGGATATAGGAGAGGTACAGGGGATATAGGAGAGGTACAGGGGATATAGGAGAGGTACAGGGGATATAGGAGAGGTACAGGGATAGAGGAGAGGTACAGGGGATAGAGGAGAGGAGAGGTAAGGGGATATAGGAGAGGTACAGGGGATAGAGGAGAGGAGAGGTACAGGGGATAGAGGAGAGGTACAGGGATATAGGAGAGGTACAGGGGATATAGGAGAGGTACAGGGGATAGAGGAGAGGTACAGGGGATAGAGGAGAGGTACAGGGGATAGAGGAGAGGAGAGGTACATGGGATAGAGGAGAGGTACAGGGATATAGGAGAGGTACGGGGATATAGGAGAGGTACAGGGGATAGAGGAGAGGTACATGGGATAGAGGAGAGGTACAGGGGATAGAGGAGAGGAGAGGAGAGGTACAGGGGATATAGGAGAGGTACATGGGATAGAGGAGAGGTACAGGGGATAGAGGAGAGGTACAGGGGATATAGGAGAGGTACAGGGGATAGAGGAGAGGTACAGGGATAGAGGAGAGGTACAGGGGATAGAGGAGAGGTACAGGGGATATAGGAGAGGTACAGGGGATAGAGGAGAGGTACAGGGGATAGAGGAGAGGTACAGGGGATAGAGGAGAGGTACAGGGGATAGAGGAGAGGAGAGGTACAGGGATAAGAGGAGGTACAGGGGATATAGGAGAGGTACAGGGGATAGAGGAGAGGTACAGGGGATAGAGGATAGGTACAGGGGATAGAGAAGAGGTACAGGGGATAGAGGAGAGGTATACAGGGGATATAGGAGAGGTACAGGGGATAGAGGAGAGGTACAGGGGATAGAGGAGAGGTACAGGGGATAGAGGAGAGGTACAGGGGATAGAGGAGAGGAGAGGTACAGGGGATAGAGGAGAGGTACAGGGGATAGAGGAGAGGTACAGGGGATAGAGGAGAGGAGAGGTACAGGGGATAGAGGAGAGGTACAGGGGATATAGGAGAGGTACAGGGGATAGAGGAGAGGTACAGGGGATATAGGAGAGGTACAGGGGATAGAGGAGAGGTACAGGGGATAGAGGAGAGGTACAGGGGATAGAGGAGAGGTACAGGAGATAGAGGAGAGGTACAGGGGATAGAGTAGAGGTATACAGGGGATATAGGAGAGGTACAGGGGATAGAGGAGAGGTACAGGGGATAGAGGAGAGGTACAGGGGATAGAGGAGAGGTACAGGGGATATAGGAGAGGTACAGGGGATAGAGGAGAGGTACAGGGTATATAGGAGAAGTACAGGGGATATAGGAGAGGTACAGGGGATAGAGGAGAGGTGCAGGGGATAGAGGAGAGGTACAGGGTATATAGGAGAAGTACAGGGGATATAGGAGAGGTACAGGGGATAGAGGAGAGGTACAGGGGATAGAGGAGAGGTACAGGGAATAGAGGAGAGGTACAGGGTATATAGGAGAGGTACAGGGGATATAGGAGAGGTACAGGGGATAGAGGAGAGGTACAGGGGATAGAGGAGAGGTACAGGGGATAGAGGAGAGGTACAGGGGATAGAGGAGAGGTACAGGGTATATAGGAGAGGTACAGGGGATAGAGGAGAGGTACAGGGGATAGAGGAGAGGTACAGGGGATATAGGAGAGGTACAGGGGATAGAGGAGAGGTACAGGAGATAGAGGAGAGGTACAGGAGATAGAGGAGAGGTACAAAGATAGAGGAGAGGTACAGGGGATATAGGAGAGGTACAAAAGATAGAGGAGAGGTACAGGGGATATAGGAGAGGTACAGGGTATATAGGAGAGGTACAGGGGATATAGGAGAGGTACAAAAGATAGAGGAGAGGTACAGGGTATATAGGAGAGGTACAGGGGATATAGGAGAGGTACAGGGGATATAGGAGAGGTACAAAAGATAGAGGAGAGGTACAGGGGATATAGGAGAGGTACAGGGGATATAGGAGAGGAGAGGTATGGGATATATAGGGAAGGAGAGGGACAGGGGATATATGGGGAGAGATATAGAGGAGAAGAGGGACAGGGGATGTAGAGGAGAGGGACAGGGGATATCGGGGTCAGTGAGAAGAGGCCCAGTTGATGTAGAGGAGGAGAGGTATGGGGATATGGGGGAGATATGGGAGATATAGGGGAGGAGAAATATGAGAGATATAGGAGAGTAGATGGACAAGGGATATAGTGGAGGATAGGTACAGGGGATGTAGAAAAGAGGTACAGGGGATGTAGAAAAGAGGTACAGGGGATGTAGAGAATATACGGAGGATATGTGGGAGATATAGGGGAGGGACAGGGGATATAGGGGTTGTGGAGGAGAGGTACAGGGGATATAGCGGATGACAGGTACAGAGGATGTAGAAGAGAGGTTCAGGGGATGTAGGGGTCAGGGAGGCGAGGTGCAGGTGATGTAGAGGAGGAGAGGTATGGGGGATGTATGGTCAGGGAGGAGAGGTACAGGGCATATGGGGGTTGTGGGAAGAGAACTAGAGGAGGAGAGGTATGGGGGATATACAGAAGGAGAGGTATAGGGGTCAGGGAGGAGAGTTACCGGGTTAGAGGGGAGAGTTAGAAGACTTATACAGGAAGAGAGGTATAAGGATCGGGAGGAGAGGTACAGGGGATACAGAGAAGAGCTGGAGGACATACAGTATAGAGGGGGAGAGGTACAGAGGATTTAGAAGTTCAAGAGGAAAGGTACAGAGAATGTAGAGAAGAGATAGAGGGGGGGTGATAGAGGAATAAAGAGGACATATAGAGGGGTAGAGGTACAGGGAATATAGAATAGAGAGGTATAGACTATATAGGAGGTGATATAAAGGTGATACAGAGGTATGGCAGACAGTGTTGAGGGATACAAGAGATATAGAGAGATACATGTCATACAGAGAAGGGGGACAGTGATAGAGGCATGATAACAGGGATAGAGGAGAGTTACAGGCGAGATACATGTGATGCAGCGGAGAGATAAAGGAGATATAGATGAAAGGTACATGTGATATTTGGAGAGATACAAGAAACACTGAGGCGAGAGAAAAATTATTTTTAGGAGATACAGTGACTTGAGGGAAAAATGATTTGATCCTCTGCTGATTTTGTACGTTTTCCCACTGACAAAGAAATGATCAGTCTATAAATTTAATGGTAGGTTTATTCTAACAGTGAGAAACAGAATAACAACAAAAACATCCAGAAAAACGCATTTCAAAAAAGTTATAATTTAATTTGCATTTTAATGAGTAAAATTTATACAGGGGATATAAAGGAGAGATACAGGATAGGAAGAAAAGAGGTAAACAACGGAATATAGAGTGATACATGGTACCTACATATTAGTACAGCAGGTTGAGTATCTCTTATCTGAAATATGAAATGGCCCAAAATCAGATTTATTTTAGTGAACCCGCCATGACAACAAAAGTGAAAAATTCCACAGCTGACCTCATGTGACGGGGACAAAACTATCAAAAAATGTATAAAATTACCTTCAGGCTGTGTGTATATGAAACATAAATGAATTTCTTGTTTAGACTCGGGTTCCATCCAAGACATCTCATTATTATATGAAAATATTCCAAAATCCTCAAAAATCTGAAATCCAGAGCATTTCTGCTCCCAAGCATTTTGATAAGGATACTCAGCCTCCAGTACGCCAATATTCTCTGTGTGCAGAGCTGCAGAAAAGGAATTTTTTTGGGGTAGAAATCCCTTAAAGAGAGCTTAGTGATACTGACAATAAAGTCATAAAGCATAGAAGGAGCAAACTGTTCACTCAGTGACTCTAATGTAATTATCACACTCTTTAATTGCTGTAATTCCTGTCATTATCCCCGTGGAGAGGGTGAAATATGCAATGACTCACAGATTAACAGTGACAAGTACACATACTTTGTGCACATCAAGGAAACCAAGAATTGGGACATATACACAGGGGGCTCTCATTCTGCGTCCAAATTTGTACGCGCAGCGCAATTTTTTTTGCATGCAGCGTTGAATGTTAACGCGCGTAAATTAATGCTGGTATTACGATCCGAGTGCATTTTTTCATCCGTCAAAAAATATCACGCGTAAAAACGACACGCAAACACGCACGCACATTAACGCTGCACGCAGATATCGGTGGGCAGACTGTTTTTTCACGCGATTCAGCCAATCAGAATTAAGAACCACAATTGTCTCCCGTTCAGTTTTTCCGCCTGTCAAAGTCAATCTGAGTATATATGCTGCAGCAATAATAAAAACACGCACAACCGCTCAATTTTATTGTTTGGGTATGTGTAGAATGTGTAACTATACTGTGCTGTATTTTTTTTTCGTGCTGGTGTTTTTCGTTTCGGCCAGAACGTTCAGATTTGCAGTTACCACCAGCTTTTAAAAGACGTTAAAATTAGGCGCGCAAACATCGTTCGTAAAAAGTTGCGCATCGATTGTAATACCATCCGCGGACCAGCGAGCGAATGCATTTGCGCTCACAATGTTAAGTATGGGATGCGCGCACGAACGTGCGTTCGCGCAGGGTCACTCACGTTAGACGCTAACGTGCATCGTATGCGCGAACGTCGTCATACGACGTTCAGCGCCAAGGGTTTTTGCCCCTCGCGTTAATGCGTTTTTGCGCACGCGCACATTTTTGCGCGAACAGTGTAATGGAGCCCGGGGTTATTCAAAGCGCACCGAATTGGCCCCGAAATTGCACCGAACAGTGAATTTCCCCATACAGTGCAATTTCGAGGCCATTCGGCTATTCAAAGTGCTGGCATTTCACGAAATATTGGCAAATTGCAAGCAAAACACTGATCTTCAGCAGCAGTGAAATCCCCATAGAGAAGTAATGGTTAATCTATTCAGAGAACACCGAACAGCACCAAAACGTCAGTGAAGGCCCTGATTTTCGGTGGTTTTGTTCGACAGGTTTAATCAGGCGAATCCCATAGGTTTCAATGTAAAAAAAATCCCAATTTTTCTGAAATATTTATTCAACCATTTATTCTTTTAACCACTTCAATGCGGAGGACGCGTTCAGCGCGTCCTCCGCATTACTGCTGGTATGCGGAGGACGCGCTGAGCGCGTCCTCCCATTGGGGTCAGCGTTCGGCCGGATTCCGGCCGATCGCTGGCCCCCCCGGTGCGGGCTGACATCCTCGATGTCAGCCCAGCATCCGGAACCGCAGCCGCTGAAAATTAGGTGTCATCGCGGCAGCGCGATGACACCTAATTCAGGTGCCCCCCCGCATGTGCGGAGGAGGCGCCTGAAAGGAAGGGGGGGAGGTCCTTCGGACCTCTCTCCCTCCCGATCAGCTGCGTTGCGGGGGTTAACCCAGGCACCATTTGGAAGGGCACAGCCTGCCCTTCCAAATGGTGCCTGGCATTAACCCCTGGGGAGCTGGATCGCGAATCGGCGCTGAAAAGCGCCGGTTCGCGATCCTTTCCCGGAGCTGGCCGACATCTTGGATGTCGGCCAAGCCTCCGGGAACTCCCCTGAGGACTGGCGTCATCGTGCGTAGCACGATGACGCCAGTCCTAGAGTTAACCCCTAACTGCCACCAACGGTGGAGATAGGGAGTTCCAATGAACTCCCTATCTCCCGATCTGTGGCAGCTAGGGGTTAACGTTTGATATGGTTGGATCGGCCAGAGCATGGCCGTTCCAACGATACCAAACTCGAATGTGAAAAAAGTTTAAAAAAAAAAAAAAAAAAAAATTAAAAATAAAAATATATTTAAAAAAATTATAAAAAAAAAATAAACATTTTTTTTTCTTTTTTTTGGTTCGTTAATGCAGCAATATTGTTCCCATTTCAATTATAATGTGAACAATGATGCTGCACTAACGATTTTTGTATGCGGTGAGTTTGTTAAAAATCGCGTAATTTTCCCCAAAAAAAAATGTAACGAGATCCCATCTCTAATTTTTTTAACAAGCGCACCCCATACAAAATATAACCGCAACTGCTCGCATGTTAAAATGTGAAAAAAAACACTTTACACGTTGTAAATTATTGAAAATACATATTTTATTGCATTTTTTGTTATAATATACAGACATGACATAACGTATACATATAATAATGACATATTATGAATCTACCGAGTCTGACGGAAAGAACGATATATAATATGTCTGTGTCATATACTAAAATAAGCCTTCAAAACACGTTTAAACATGATGAGCAAAACGGTAAAAAATGACCTCAGCACAGAGGTGTGAAAAGCCTCAGCAGCGAAAGGGTTAATTTGCAGCAAAACGTATATTTATTTATTTTTTAGCCAATTTTGGGGATTTTTTCGGCGAAATTCTTTTTCAGATTTTTTTTTAATGTGGCAGTTTTTTTCTGTAACAGACCTTTTTATTATTATTCATAGGACCTTATATATTATTTCCAGGCATTTTCATACAGTATTATTATAATTTTTTTTAAACACCTCTTAAAAGATTTTTTTTTACCCCTGTTCGCCGACGGCTAGTCGGTGGTCTGTTCGGCAGGTCGTCGGCTTTTTTTGGATTAATTTGGCAGTTTGTTCAGTGGATCGTCAGATGCATTCAGCTTTGCGGCGGATATTTTTGGATGCGTTCGGCGGCCGATTCCCTGCACTTCGGGGATCCTACGGTGAATGCTGAATTCCCCGCAGGGTCGGCGAATCGCAAAATGCGGCAAGCAGGAATTTCCCGGCTAGGGAAAAAACATTATCTACTAAATAAGATTTCAAGTCATTATAGCTAGACTTCAGAATATTGGTCAACTTGTTTTTTTTTTCAGATTGAATTAAATCTGTGACTTGGAAATTGTTTGATATGAAAATGTCAATATGCTCTTAGTTTTTTTAATTGATACATATCTATCTATATATATGTGTATATGTATTTAATTATTTATAATGATAAATTATAGGGATGCACTGATACCGATACTAGTATCGGTATTGGGGCCGATATTGCCGTTTGCACTAGTACTTGTTACTCGTGCAAACGGCCCGATACATCCCGCCGATACCGGAAGCCGGCGCTGGGCCGGCTTGCCGGTATCCGCGGGGCTGGGGAAGCTGGCCGCGTGCATGAAAAAGCATGCGACTAGCGTTCCCCTCCGGCGCGCCGCATACTCACCCATCCTGAAGGTCCGGTCGCTTGGCAGTGATGCGTTCCCGCGGCCACTAGGCGCTCCTGTGATGCTGCCTCTCAGCTGGAGGCAGCGTCACAGATGTGCCCGGCGGCTACGTGATCGCATCACTGCCAAGCAACCGGACCTTCAGGATGGGTGAGTATCGTGGCGCGCCGGAGGGGAACGCTGGCCACGTGCTTTTCATGCACGTGGCCAGCTTCCCCATCGTACGAGTTGGGGGCAAATCCATGTGAGCTGGGGGCAAATCCATGAGAGCTGGGGGCAAATCCATGAGTGCTGGGGGCAAATCCATGAGAGCTGGGGCATATCCATCTGAGCTGGGGGAAAATCCATGAGTGCTGGGGGCAAATCCATGAGAGCTTTGGGCATATCCATGAGAGCTGGGGGCAATATCCATGAGTGCTGGGGGCAATATCCAAGAGTGCAGGGGGCAATATCCATGAGAGCTGGGGGAAAATCCATGAGAGCTGGAGGCAAATCCATGAGAGCTGGGGGCAAATCCATGAGTGCTGGGGGCAAATCCATGAGAGCTGGGGGCAAATCCATGAGAGCTGGGGGCAAATCCATGAGAGCTGGGGCATATCCATGAGAGCTGGGGGCAAATCCATGAGAGCTGGGGGCAAATCCATGAGAGCTGGGGCATATCCATGAGAGCTGGCGCAAATCCATGAGTGCTGGGGGCAAATCCATCAGAGCTGGGGCATATCCATCAGAGCTGGGGGCAAATCCATGAGTGCTGGGGGCAAATCCATGAGTGCTGGGGGCATATCCATGAGAGCTGGGGCATATCCATGTGAGCTGGGGGCAAATCCATGTGAGCTGGGGCAAATCCATGAGTGCTGGGGGCATATCCATGAGAGCTGGGGGCAAATCCATGAGAGCTGGGGGCAAATCCATGTGAGCTGGGGGCAAATCCATGTGAGCTGGGGGCAAGGTACATGTGAGCTGGGGGCAAGGTACATGTGAACTGGGGGCAAGGTACCTGTGAGCTGGGGGCAAGGTACATGTGAGCTGGGGATATTCTGTATATATATCTCAGGTGGAAAAATACATGTCAGCTGGGGGCATTTTTATATGAGGTCTGTTCTTATTGGAAAGCGTCACATGACATTAAATAAAAGTATCAGTACTCGGTATCGGTGAGTACTTTAAAAAAGTATCGGTACTCGGTCTTAAAAAAGTGGTATCGGTGCATCCCTAATAAATTATATAATTAATTTAATAATCCATAATTAATATTTTATATATTAATATTTATATTCCCATTTTGCTTTTTATAGTTCTCTCCAGTAAGTACATGTCAAAAAAATAATTAAAAAATTTACATTTTAAGTCTTTCTCCCTTAATAAATACACTGTATATACATACTATTTGAAGTACAGGGGGAGTAATGACCTTAAAATAGAATTTAATTATTTAAGGTATGTGGAATATTTCAGCTGTTCTTGTTACATATCATCATGTGTTTTGGTTGTGAGCTCAGATGTCCAGGAGAGCTGGAATGTATTCTCAGAGGTCATTTTGGGATGGATTTAAGGCACCTCTGAAAACCTCTAGAACCTCTAGAAACATTCACAACTTTGCAAATATGCCGCTGTTGTATAAACACTTTTTGGCCCGTCTATTTTACTCGTTGCTAAACAAACATAGCCGTGTCATCGCCAGTGGGTTAGGAAAGAGTTATTGGGTGCGATTTTTTTTTTGTTGTTAAATGAGCATTTTATTATTATTTCAAATGCAATGACAATGTACACTTGAAATACATATTGTGAGCCGGGATACAATTTTCTGTCACACACACACACATATATATATATATTTTTGGAATAGTTTTAAGAGTGCCGGTAATAGAATATATATATACAGTCATGGCCGAAATTGTTGGCACCCCAGACATTTTTCCAGAAAAGCATTGCAGTAACACATGTTTTGCTATACACATGTTTATTCCCTTTGTGTGTATTGGAACAAAACAAAAAAAGGGAGGAAAAAAAGCAAATTGGACATAATGTCACACAAAACTCCAAAAATGGGCTGGACAAAATTCTTGGCACCCTTTCAAAATTGTGGATAAATAAGATTGTTTCAAGCATGTGATGCTCCTGTAAACTCACCTGGGGCAAGTAACAGGTGTGGGCAGTATAAAATCACACCTGAAAGCAGATAAAAAGGAGAGAAGTTCACTTACAGGGTTATCCAAAGAGATCGAATTGCTTGAGAAAGGTAACCGAACGCTGAAATCAGCGTTCGGTTACCTTTCCTGGCCATTCGGCTATCCAGAGAGCAGGCAATTCGCCAAATCCTGGCGAATTGCCTGAACATACGGTGCCTGTTCGGTGCCTGTTCGAGGGCAGTGAAATCCCCATGATAAAGCACTGCTTCGGCTATTCAGAGAACACAAACCAGCAGTGAAAGGTTCCCCTAATGCCCTGCCATTCGGTGGTTTAATTCGGCAAATTTATTCAGGAGAATCCATAGACTTCAATGTTAAAAATATTCCCGTTTTAATTCAATATCTAATAAACCGTTCATTATAAAATTCTGCAGCAAAGAGTCTCTTTATTTATAGATTTTTTAGGATACTTTAAGCATTTTTCAGATTTTTTTTTTTTTTTAAAAGTCCGATTTTTTTTTTATTTTTTTTTCAGTTTACTTATTTTTTTTGTAACAGCCCTCTTTGTTACATATTCCCTGGACCTCCTGTGAAAATTTCAGACATTTTCGCTCAGTAGTTTCTTTGCAAACAGCGTTTCATTTTCCCAGATTCATACAAATGGTTTTTCTAATTTATTCACTGCCTCCTCTACGTCACAGGCTCTGTGTGATTCGGCTCCTGTTCGGCTCCTGTTCGGCTTCTTCAAAGGTTAATCCAGATGTTTTTGCTTGTTTTCAGCGTGCATTCGGTTAGTTTTCGTCAGGTTTGAGGTAGCTTTTCCCTGCAATTCGGGGACCCTGTGGTACTTGCTGAATACACCGCAGGGTCACCGAAATGCAATCGGCAAAAGGAACCGAATTGAAGAGAACGAAAAGTCACCGAACGTGCGGTGACTTTTCGAATCTCTTTGGATAACCCTGTTAGTCTTTGCATTGTGTGTCTGTGTGTGCCACACTAAGCATGGACACCAGAAAGAGGAGAAGAGAACTGTCTGAGGACTTGAGAACCAAAATTGTGGAAAAATATCAACAACTCAAGGTTACAAGTCCATCTCCAGAGATCTAGATTTTCCTTTGTCCACAGTGCCCAACATTATCAAGAAGTTTGCAACCCATGGCACTGTAGCTAATCTCTCTGGGCGTGGACGGAAGAGAAAAATTGATGAAAGGTTGCAACACAGGATAGTCCGGATGGTGGATAAGCAGCCCCAAACAAGTTCCAAAGAAATTCGAGCTGTCCTGCAGGCTCAGGGAGCATCAGTGTCAGTGCGAACTATCCGTCGACATTTAAATGAACTGAAACACTATGGCAGGAGACCCAGGAGGACCCCACTGCTGACACAGAGACATAAAAAAGCAAGACTACAGTTTGCCAAAATGTACTTGAGTAAGCCAAAATCCTTCTGGGAAAA